>VZRR01013922.1:718125-871487 GCA_013398015.1 Oreocharis arfaki | reverse complement strand
CGCCCGGGCAGCGAGCGCAGCGCAGCGGGGCAGGGCCGCCGGCCCGCGGGGCAGGGCCCGGGCTCGGCCCCACCCGGCCCCGCCGCTCCCCCTCCTGCCCGCGTTGGCTGGGAAGCCCCCGCGAGGCACTCCTGGGGCGTGGGAGCAGCGATGCTAAAGGTGACACGGGCACTCCCCGGTGCCCTGGTCCTGCCGGGACCTCGGGGCCGCCGCTGTGCCCGGGAACGGCCGCGGAAATGAGACACTTAATGCCAACCTGGCTTTTAAAAATAAACCGTTAATTAACATATCGGTCTGTGGAAGTGCTTCTTAAAAACCCAATTTACAAAATAAGAAACTCAACAACCTGACCTTTTAAAATAAGCCATTAATTAATATCTCGATATATGGAAGTGCTGCTAAAAACACCCAAATTAAAAAGTTCTGCTGTTAACTCTGGCCCCAGGGGTCTGGCAAAGCTGCGTCTCCTACGAGGCAGGGCTTGTTTCTCGGTGTGCTGCCATGTGTGGGTCATCTAGCATCTCTGTTCCCCAGTTCCCCTGCCTGCAGGTCGGGGAAGAAGGTAGAGGCCAGTTTAACTTCTGTGCTGCGTTGTACAGAGACATCATGGAAATGGGAAGTGCTCCAAAACGATTGCATTTTTGTTGCTGGGTGGAGAAAGGTTACACTTCCTCTCACTGGGTAGCCCCTGTGAGGAGAAGCTGAAAGAATTTCTCCAAATAAAAGAAACCAGTGAAGCAGGGAAGATTGGGAAACAGCCATGTTTTCTGCTATGGCTTCGCACGAGGAGAACTATTTTGTGATCATACAGTACTCATTATGCTGTGCATTCCTTCAGGAATTACAGTATCTAGGCTATGGGTTGTGAAATGCTGTAACAAAGAAATTTAAAAAAAGAAGGGATAGAGAAGACAATGGGGTGATGCAACAAACAAAATGGCAAAGCCCATGCCAAGCTGAGAGTTGCTGGCTTTTGTTTGTTTGAAAAAAGTCCAGCCTGGCTCTCTCGTTAAATACAGCGCTTTCCTAAGCAACCGTTTGTTCTTCCTGAACAGTAAATCCAGCCAAAGATGGGCTAAGCAGTTTCAGAGCAACAGGATGAGTCCTCTGGCCTTTATGAAACACACAGTAAACAGGGTGCACAGGGCAAGGCTCAGGCCATGAAGTTAAAACGGGAATATAATAAATGGAAAGAGGATTCCTCCCCCAATCCATCGGAGTGCTGAAGAGCTCTCTGCATCCAACAGCACCTCTGCAGTCGAATCACGGCCTGACCCAGGCGATCATTAGTAGAGTCTACGCCAGGCACTTGAGACACATAAATGGGAGACCAAGTTCATGAGATCCTCTTAAAAAATCATATTTGACTTTTTAAATGTGGGGTTTTATGAGCCTTCTGGTTTTGCCTGTGAGGATCAGCCTTATCACACGTTCCTGCTTCCTCCCTGTCCGTGAGGGCTAATAGCAGATCTTTAAAAACTGGAAGCTGAGACTCTCAGATGAGTAAGATGCCTGTAAACACCGAGGCTTTATGGAATGCCTGAAAAACATGAGACTTGTGAAAAAGAATAAATAAATAAAAGCCAGACTTGGTAACACTGACAGAAAGGACTGAATACCAACTGCATTACGGTAACATTTTTGTGGCCAAACTTGCAGCCTCAATGTTTTAATGATGGCAGCCTTTGCTGCATTTAACAGAAGCCTGGATTTGATTCTTTCGGAATAAAAGGGCTTTTGAATGCTCTGTAAAGGCAATTTCCTGACTTCATTGATCGCTGACACAAACACCAGAATTAAATCTCCTACATCTTGAGCTAAAGCAACAATCCCATTAATTTGGAGAGCAGTGGGCTTGTACAGGAAGCAGTTGCTGGAAGAGGACGTAGCATGAGCCGAACCAGTTGGCTGCTCTCTGCGTCTCATGTCGCCAAGCAAGAAAAGGGCCAAGGTAAATCTCCATATAACCATGTTTTATTTGGAGGCTGCTAACAGCCAGTCTGAATTCAAGAAGGAATGTGAACAGCCACATCAGGAAACTCAGCAAGAGATTATTCGAACTGGCAGGGTTTAAGAAGGAAAATTAAATTTGCTCTTTGTTGTCCCTGCCTGTTTTTCCACTTCTGAATCAGAATAAAATGAAGGATCACTCCAAAGAACTTGCACATTCCTTCACATAACTTCAAGTTGTGATGTAAAGACTATACTGGCAGAAATATCTGTAGGTCTCAGCACATACTTGTCATTAAATACATGGAAAGGATTGTTGTTAAATTACAACAAAGTTAAAAAGCTTGCAAAAAGGTACATTCACAGCAGGCGAACTCTAACCTGAACATAACTATGCACATAATGATGGAATGTGGCTACTCTTTGGCACATGCTTTGGAAGTCTGAAGTTTTTCCAGGCCATAAGAAGTTTCATGAGGTTAATCCTTCTATGGCACAAGGGTACAAAAGGTGGGAAGGAAGAAATAATACAACAGAGATAGCCTGAGCTCCCCTGAGAGGAAACAGCCCCACTACATAATCTTGCCTCAGTGCTTCCAGCCCCTGCCTAGTTAATGAAGAGAATCTTGGTCAATTGGAGAAGCTCTGTGCCTGCTGACTCTCCCCATCGCCACCCCAGGTGCTCACACCCTGCCCAGGATTCTGCTGCCTCCCTCCACTTGTTCACTTATTCCTCCCAGGCCAAGTGCACAGCAGCTTCTGAAAAGAAGATCACTTTAGCATATCCCAGAAGTGAATCTTCTAGAATTTAAACATTGACTTCTATCTCACAATAAAGTAAAAGTGGCATTTCTTCTTCCCTCAAATTCAATGGACTTCATAAAGATTAAGCCTTATTATCACTACAGCCATGTAGATCTGCACAAACCTCATTTAAGGGGTTGCCAATTTTCCAGCTGCACATTTTAGTACCTGCTGGTTATCCCAAAGCAAGGACTGTCCCTATAAAGTATGCAGCAAACTCCAAACTGGATTTGCAAAGTGACCTGATTAAAAAACCCCAAACCCAGAACACTTTAAAGGCAGACTTCTGGTAGCTTGTTTAGGGCTACTCCATGGCCTGCACAATTCACCCACAGCAACTTCTAGCAGAGGTGGGGGTGAGGGCACCTCTGACATTTCTGCCACTTCAGGGTGAGGCTTTCAGTTCCTCCTCTATGATTATAACCCAATTATATAAATACAGGCAGAGCTTTTAAAGCACAAAGCCACCACAGCTTGCACATTTACTCAACTGCATTTAAAATATCTGTACTTTCATAATAACAACATTGACAAGGATTTCAGAGGGAAGGCTAATTTTCATGAGGGAGAGAGGATGCTTAGTGATTGAGAATGATGTGCATTGACATCAATATTCTGCTCCGCTACAAACTCCTAGAGTGAACCTCCCTGTATCTGACATTTCAGGACAGGGCTTCCCCCACAGTGGTCACCTCCTAGCTCAGGCTGCAGGGCACAAAATGCTCCCTGTCCACTTTGTGTGCAAGTCAGAACAGCTTGGGCCACCCTCAACTGGTGAAGTGCAGATACCCAGCGTTGTGCTGCAGAATGAGGAGCCGCACAGCCCATCAGCTCTGCTGTGGCACTGATGGCTGCCCTCACACAGGTGGAACAGTAAAGTCCCAAGTGATTCTTTCTGCTTTTGAGTGTGTTCTGAGATCTCACTCTACAAGACACAGACAAGGCTGCTTGCCTGCCCTGCAGGTGTGTTTTGAAAACAAACAGATTGAAGTCAACAGTCCCCAGATATAACTGCAGAAGGGGCTGTGAAAGTGAAAGAAAGGCAGCCCCAACATAGTGTTTAGCTTTGGGCTTGGAAAAACCATAATTACATCTTGCTGTATGTCTGCACAGACCAGAGCTCACAGAGACCATGTACACACTATATTTAAGTGAGCTATTCCAGGTACCACAGGCAGTGTCGTCATGGTACCAACACAGGCTGCAGAGCGCACTTCTGAAACCCAGAAAATATGCAGGTAACTGCTGCTGTGCTCTGTAGCTCACCAGCTGCTCAGCAGGTAATGTAAAGCTAGTTCTAGGTACAATTCCTCATGTTCATTTAGGCAGTGAAGCCAGTGGAGGAAGTTCTTGCTTCCAGTCACTCTTTTTCGCTCCTGCATCTCTGTTCCCTTCCGCTGCCTCCCATGGTGCCACTACAGCTATCCATGAGGCTCACTGGGAACTGAATGGTTGAATTTATCCACATGGGTAAAAAAACCCCAATTAACCAAACCAAACCAAACCAAACCAAACCAAACCAAACCAAACCAAACCAAACCAACAAGAAAAAAAAAAGAAGGAGCAATACTTACCAGTTTTTCTCTGGAGCTGCAAAGGGACCACCGGAGGCAGGGGCTAAAGTGGTCAAGGCTGGAAGTGTAGGTGGGAATCCCCCTTGAACATGTATAAATGGCACTAGTCCAAATGGTGTTACAGAAAGAATAAACACAGTTTCTTCTTTTCCAGTCAACTGCCAATATTCTTCATTAAAACATGTTGGTTGTGTTCCCTCTTGCAGTGACACACCAGGGACAAGATCTGGAAGAAGGCTGCCTCCTGGAAGTACTGCTGCTGCACAGCATCCTACTGGTACATTTTGTCTCTTGCTTGGCAGCCACACATGGGACTTGCTTTTGACACTGTGCTGGCTTTCACTGATATCAGATTGTGAGGGGTTGTTTCATCAGAAACAAAAGAGTGAAATGGAATAAGGAATAAATTAAAGGAAGGACCAAGCTGTTGTTTCAATTCTTGTAACTTGAAAGAAAAAGAGGTAAAAACCAGCAGAGATTTGATTATCAGCTTCCCCAAATGATACTATTATTGTAATTACCAAACTCCTTCTAAAGCAGGATATAGCTACAGTTATTGCAGCACCAGAACTGCACATGGAGAAGGATACAGAACACGCACTCTGTAAGAAAGAAATGAGGATGTTTCAGTCAGTGAAAATCTTTGTTCTCATGAGAGGCTGGAGAAGCTGAGACCATCTTCAGAGAGAAATGAGAGTGCTAGAGGGGCCTTCCTGCATGTTTTCAGACCATTGAAAGGCAATTGTGCTTATGGATTTTTCTTAGCCTGGGAGAATCCACTAGGAGAAGGTAAGGTCAAATGGGGAGTTCAAAATGACATAGGCAAGGATGTCAGCCTTTTCCAGTGTCCTATCAAGACATTTATGCAATATAATCTGGAGCTGGGCTGCCATACCTAAGGCTTTTGACACAGAATGAACTTAGCTTTTCAAATTAGAACTGACAAATAAAATGGATTATTCATCTCTACTCAAAAAACCCCACAACACCCAAAAAACCCCCAAGAAACAAAAAAAAAAACAACCCAAAAAGAAAATCTAGGCAGTATATTTGGAGCCCTGGCACCTACAAAAAATGTTTGTGATGACAAGTTTGTTATTCAGACCTGTGCCCATTTTCTGTGTTGAGGTTACAAGTGAAAGGGGAATGCCCCAACCCAAGCTAGGGGCCACTCCAACACAGGAACTATCATCTTATAAACATAGGCATGGCCTGATTTAGGTATTTCAAGAAATGCAGCAGAAGATCAGCACTTACTGTCAGCCTCTGTCTCAGAGACATCAGTTCATTCTGTGTCCTTGGACTTTTTAAAAGCCAAGCAGATAATACCCTGAGCACATGGAGGGATCTGAAAGTGTTCAGACACAACCTCTGTTTCCATGCAGTCCCTGGAAGAGCTGTAGAAAAAGCCACATGCCACTGCCAAAAGAGCTGAACTTCTTTAATCTCTTCTGTATGTGTCTTTAAAACAAACGTAAACTCTCACATCGGAGTCCAATGAAGGATCCCTGTTCTGGGCTGAGCCCCAGGTGAATAAGGAACTTTGGCAGCTTGAAGCATCAGTTGTTTGCATTTGAAAGGTATCCCGTGTGGCTGGCCTATGGCTAGTGACTGTAAGCACTTGAACTTCACACTGATAAATGTTAAAGGTTTAAGATCATGGATTATTGCTAATGTCTGAGACTAAAAAGAGCACAAGGATTCCTTGTGCTCTTTGAGTATACAAAAAACCAACCGACTAACCAACCAACCAACCGAAAAAACCCCCCACACAAACAAAACAAAAAAAACTCCCACAAAAACAAACCCCAAGCAAAACCTGCACAGTGTTACTGGAGTTGTTCTAGCACAAGAAATATCAGAGATCCTACTGTGCTGAAATACATAGTGGTATTAACCAAAATTGACCATGTAAAAGGAGACATCCAGTCTGACCTTGCCGCCAGGACTTCTGAAGTGAACAGCAAAGTATATCCTCCTCCAGTGGCAAGTCATCAAATCTGGATTAGAAGATGAATCTTCAGGTGAAGAAACCATTCCTTCTCCATTCATTGTGGACACGCCCAGACAGCTCCTACAAGTTAAAGGTGAGGGAGATGAATCTACCTTTAATGAAAAATTTCTTTCTTTCTTCCCTAACTTATCGTCAAAGACAATGGAGAGACATCCCAATTCAGGCTCCAGAGCTCCCAGAATGGGGATGGGATAGGAGACTTCAGGTGGTAACCTCTGGACCCAGAAGATACCATCTAAGGCAGATGTTCACCCTCACGTACAGTGCAGTAAGTGGCAAAGCCCAGCCAAACCCTGTAGCCAGATAATCCCTTTTTTAAAAACAGAATTCATCTCTCCTGTACAATGAATATTTTCTTGAATTATGAAAAGATTATGCCTATTGTTTTGAACAAAATCCCGACTCATCTTTAGTTGACCTAGTTGAGATTTTTTGTAGTTTTCCACATTTCTGCATTGCAGTGCTGTTAATATATACCTGCAATAATGTTACAAAGATCAAGGGCTCAGCTTGTTTCAAGAAGGATATCTGTAAATATTCCTGCAGGCTTTTATGGATAGTGATCCAAATTCTGCACTCACTGTTCTCTGGATAGGAGGGAAAGCTGTTCATTTAAAGCCTGTTGGATAATGATTTTAACTTACGTTTCTTGAACACTTATTTTTGGTCCAGAAGATAATGTGATTTAGAATCTTATAAAATGTGTTAAGTTGGCTTAAGAGCCACACAATGATCCCATCTAGCTAACATGTTAAATTGGAATAAAGTTGGATTAACTCACAAGAAGAAAAACCACAAAATACTCCAGATTCACCCCAGCGGCCAGTGATTCACCCCAGGCTGAATTTTTGTTCAAGGAAAATTTTCAAAGTTACTGAAATTCTGGCTATTGAGCAATTATTCATCTGCAGTTCTGAAGGACATTCTTCACATTCCCCACTTCTACTAAAAGCTAGTAAGTATAAAAAAAGGAAAGAAATAAGCAAATGAAATATTTGAGCCTCTTACCAAAACACACTAAGAGCTAATCATTATGCAGTCCAGGAAGGTGCACTGCCATAATGTATTCAATAATGTATTAAAGTTCCCATTGCAGTCAAACAAAATCTATTGTAAGAGATTTCTAGATAGACTGCAATTAATATCACTTACAGGAGGTCTTACTTGTCTCTGTGAGGCCAGACCAGCTGGGGCAGCCTGTTGACTGACTGCAGGGATTTTCATCCAGTTCACAGTCAATGAGCAGCTGCTGGTTTTGGTTACTGTCTAAGGCTCACCACTGGAATTTTCCTTGGATGGAGGCCTTGACCACCCAAAAGTGGCAGGCAGGTTCTTGAGCTTCTCTGCTACTTTCTTGGCCAGGTGATGGCAGTTGGATTTAGAAGAATGGGTCAAATGGTGCAGACAACCTTGTGGTTCTCTGGGACATGTTTTTGCACAGGAGAGTTGCAGAATAAAATAGTGCCACTGCTACAAATTCTAACTCCAGTCTTTTCTAATTCAGATGGTCTTTAAGCATAGTTGAAATGCTTTGTAGCATTCATACTATGAACAACCCACATTTGAATGCTTTTTTTGCAATACAGTGTCAAACTTCCTTTTAGGAAGAGGAAGGAATCTCAGAGTTTAGGACTGGGATTGCCTCATGTGGTAACATACTGTGATTTAGCTTCCAGCTGGTAATATAGGAATGATAATTCCCCAGCCAAGGGGGGATCCTGTGAAGATGAACATGTTTTAAGCATCCAGTTAGCAGAGATACCATGACTGAATGCACAGCTATCATAAATGCTGAGAGGATCTTGAAATGTTACGTTGTCTGTCCCCTTGTCCCAATATAGTGTCATGGTAGGTGACTTATAACCCTCTCCTAGAATATATTTACATGTGCCCTATTTACACAGCCTTGTGTCATCTCTAGATGTAATGTTTGATACCCCTTCTCAGGACTCACCTGCACAAACAAATCTGTTTTCACACCTTCCCTGTAGTTGTTTGAGATTCTTTAAGAGCAGGTTCCCTTCCCTTTTATCATTACCCAGAAGTCCTCAAACAATTTGCTCTCATCGATCTGTCAAGGCAGGCATACTCAGATGAGATACTTCAAACAGTATTTTCTTCTTTTTCCTCCTGCCTGTCCTTTCTGAGCAGTCTGTACATATAGACAAACTCTAACTAGCTGATGCCTTCAAAATGCATGTCCAAGTCTCTGTTAAAATCTGTCCCCCCTGCTCTGAAGCTGAATGAGTTGCAGAGCCTCTGAAAGGATAAGGCCTTGACTGCTGGAGTTTTTAAAACTACACATCCCTTTGATCTCTTTCCCAATATGCACAAAATACTAAAATGCTCTCCTGGAATTCATTACACATAAAAAGACATGAAAGTCAAATTTACTCCTTACTCATCAACAACTACCCATCAGCCCTAGCTCCAAGCTAGACCGTTCTGGCCACTTCAGGAAATGGGCTTGAAATTTCCATTTCCAGATTGCCCTGGCAGGTATAACTGTGACTTTGCAAACAGCTACAGCTGTGTGTGCTAATTGCTTTCCTCTAAATTATTTATGAGACGTTTTTGACTGATGAGATTTCTCACAGCAGCATGTGCTAACCATTGGCAGTGGGCTCCTGAAGTGGTGGGAACTCCATCACCTGCTGAGCTGCGGAAAAGCCAGCTGTTAGCAGACACTGCATCCCTGCGCTCGCACTGAGCTGGGAGGGCAAGCTCTACCTGCTTTCAGCTCCTTTTCCAATAACTTCTCAATAGAAATTTATGTGTAAGCATTATATCTGCACATAACACACACCCCTTACTTTTGGGATTAGATCAGAGAGTGCTGGAGACCGCCTAATTTAGATAAAGCAGAATATAGGGTGTCAATGACCTGTGGAAGACAATCCATTTCACTAAACAGGACTTTTCAAGCTCTGGTCCCAGAGGCAGCAGGGGCTCTGTAAAATGCAATTAGGACAGCTACAAATCAATAGGCTTAAATTCACCACATAGAAGGTAGCAGATTTACTGGAAAATTTTTACAAGATACATAAACTGAAAAAAGAATGGAAAACACGACTACAGAGAGAACAAAATATTTATAATGACCCACCACTTTACCACTGCATTTTCCTGGAGGGCTTATCTCTGTCATCCAGCTAAAAACTACTTTAAAAGCTATGTCTGAAGGTAACCATAAGCCTTGCCAATTAAATAAAAAACTTGTATTCCAGGGACCAGCAATTTATGTCAGTATTTTTCCTTTCCCTTTCAGATATGAATAACTGATAGGGAGAAGCAGTTGGAATCACGTTGGGTAGAAGAAAAACTTCATGTCTGGAGTTGCAGGAGCTCGACAAAGAGTAGACAGAGAAATGAAGCAAAGCAGCCTGTTAGAATCACTGCTCACTATTGGTGATTACCTCCCCAGGAGGCCCTCAAGGTTGTTGGGTGAGCAACTGATGTGACATCTTCGTGAGTTTCACAGCTGTGTTTAAGAACTAAGTTTAAACAGGATTCTCAGCCAAACTGTAGATGAAATTGTGCACTGGGTATTTTCCTAAGCAGTAGTTTTATCCTGTCCATTCCATAAGTTTTAAACAATTTGAATTTACCTTGTGCTCTTTTTTTCTGTATATGCCAGAAGATTCAATGTTTTCTGTACAAAAACAGAAACGCAGGGTACAGGAGTTCAGGCAAGAAAGAGATGGTGACAAAGGGGGCTCTCTTGTTTCTCAGAGGTGTGCTGGTATTTCAGAGCCACTCTGCTCAGGGCAGCAAAGGTATAAATGGAATTGTTGTGGAAGGTGTGCAGAGGACAGCACACCATAATCCAGCTGTGCACAAGGTCAGGAGGAGGAAGGCAGGGCAGAATGTGCCACTGCTCTAAGAGCACCCAGAAGTTTGATTTCCTTACTCCCTTTCTCCCATGCAGTGGAGCTGACCCTCTGGCCGTGTCCTGTTCAGTAGGTGGAACTTGGGAGTTGAAACAAATGTCCCAGCCTCCCTCAGAGAGGGAGCCACATGGACTCCTTGTACTTCCATGAAACAGCAGCCTGGGGAGAAGGAGTTGGGCTCCCTACAGAAGAAGAGGAGGAAGCAGGAAGCGGGAGAAGCTGATGTTCCCAGCCACCCATCACAGATGCAAAAGTAGACAGGACAGAAGGTATCTGTCTGGATCTGACACAGACTAACAGCATGGCACAGGTAAGGCTAGGAAGTCATTCATGCCTCATTTCTCCCACCTGTAAATTATTCCTCCCCCTTCATCCCCATTGGCACATCGTTATGACTGCTCCATTAATTAACAGTTTAAAAGAGCTTTGAGACGTTCAGGTGGAAGAAAAGGATTTATTTCTATTTCTGCTTCTCCAAAGTTGTGCGTATAAACACTGAACTTTGCAAGTCCTTCACTGATGATGAAGATTTACTTCCTGTTTATGGATGGGAAAGTTAAATCATGGAAATGTTAAAGCACACATTTTGAGAAACAGCCTCCAGTTGCAAGATCTCACTTTCTGCATGTTCAGTTACATACAAACACAGCTTTCCTTTCACCCCCAATCCTACCTGTGAACAGCCACAAGTGAAGACATTCACCCACTGGAGATCGTGTGTTCAGGATCCCAAATCAAGTAATTCAAAACTCAACCCTCTCTAGGAAGCATAAAAGGAAAACCAAGAAAACCTGTCTGGAAGCAGCACACTCCAGTGCTCTGCCCAGCACATCACACACAGCACCCTTGTGTTCAGCCAGAGCTTCAGAACGGCTTCATTGCCCCTGGGGGTTCAGAACCCAGAATCAGACTCTGGGAAGTGTCTCTCACATGGCTCTCCAGCACAGTGATTGTAAATCAATGTATTACAGGAGTGAGAGTTTCCCTGACCAAAACAATTAAAACTCTCACATAAAAATAGAATGCTGAAAGGAAAATCTGTTCATTCTGCACTATTATTATGTTTAACAGAAAACCCAAGTTCCTGTCAAAAACAAGAGAATAGACAATCTCCAGCCAGCTTTAATAGCAAGATCTTTTGAAATACTCAGCCATCTGTCACAGCAGGAGTGCTTGTTGTTCAGCCCTTCTGAAAAATTTGGCCTTTCTTTGGGAACATGCTGCTTTTGAAACTCATCTCTCAGGCCCCTCCTAGGAATCACTTCTTCCATGGAAGGTCCTGCTCTTTTTGTGTCTACCACACAGAGCTAGACAGAGCTGTCCTCAGTGCAGTGTAACCTGCCAGTAAATCAAGTAGAGATGGGCTTGAAGCACAAAACTGGAAGACTGCCTTGAGCCAGCCCTAAATCCAGGGAAAAATGAAGTCCTGGACTAACTGTACTTTCATTTAATGTTTCTTATAAAAACATTACAAACATATTTTAGCAAATTTCCAAATGCGTGTATCTCACGCAAAGGGATCATGGAATACTCCTTTCCCCCCTCCTCTGATTCTTCCAGTCCTTTCTCTTCATTCTCTCACTATTGTTGACACTTTGTCCCAGGTGAAGAAGAAGTAACGAAGGACTCAGCAATGGAATGAACTGCTCCATGCTCATAAAAGATTATTAATAGTGAGACCTCAGTTTGGGGTGGAAAACCAACTTCCAAATAGAGCTTTCTGGGGGTTAATAAATCTGCTATACAGAAAGAAAAATCCAGGTGAATCATCTGATGCACTGGGAGCAGACAAACAGAGACAGCATCATCATGCACAGCACTGCACTGAAACAGAATCCCCCTGTAAACACCAGCATCTGGAACCTGCAGTGATCTCCTCCACAGAACAAACATTTTAAAGCAATGATGTGAAGACAGCCCAGCAAAGCAGAGCACTAACCTGGACATTTGCCCTTTCTTCTGCTACTGTTGTATTAGAAGAACATACTGCCGGTCTCCATTTTAACAAATATAGATTGAGTTCCTTGTGGTTCTCTGGGACAGAGACAAAAATCATGTTACCTTCAATGAAGCAAGACCTCCAACAAGTCGATGGGATATAAAGAATATTTTTTATTTCTAAAGTGGACCAAGAAGCTTTGAAGTTACATTAATACCTCCAGATAGAGAGTCACACAATCCCTCCTGCTGCAAAGAAAGCCTCAGTAAAATGGCTACATGAAAGTCAGCAGCAAAATTCCCACCAGTTTCACTGTGAACAAGACTTCAGGCCATAAATCTGTTCTGTAAAGGGTTTCCTACCAAATGTTTGAAAATTATTTTTTCTGAAGGAAAAAAAAAAGTTAATTGTTTCATTGTATTTTCTATAAAAAGCCATACCCAAACATTTCATTCTAGATTGGGGTCAATCCCAATTAAAAAATTTCCAGTTCCCACACACATCTTCTGGAAGCAGTGGAACTCTATTGGCTGACATATTCCGTTGCCGAACTGAACTGACACACGAGAGCTTGATAATGCCAGGCAAAATGTTTTGAACTTTCCAGGCCCACAAAAGAAGAAAAAAACCCCAGCATATCAAGGTCCTTCTCCAACCCTCCCTCCCAAGTTTGCACAGAAATACATATGGTAATTACGCTGTTTTTGAAAGATACGTTAAAACTGCAATTCACATCACCAATGGCTACCACCTGGCACAACCCTGCCAAAGTTAAGAAGTTACTCTGGAAAATAGAGCATAATTTAGAACAGAATTCAGCCTGAAGAGCTCCACGTCCCAAAGAGCCCAACAAAACCTCTCCCTTGGCTCTGCTCATTCCTTTTCAGGAAGAGCCCAGCGGAAGGGAAGCAGTCAGTGTGACTGCCAGTTTTGCAGAGTCCGTGAAACTCTTTGGAGACGTGACCCCCGTTCTGGCTCTTGGATTTCCAACAGAGGACTCTATTAAAAATTATCCTCTCCAGGGCCCCAGCATCTTCACCCTTAACCTTTCTGAGTCATTAAAGAGTATTCAGCCCGTAATACAACAAATACAGCAAACTTCCATTTGCTACAGCATAGCAACCTCTGAAGCTACTGAAACATTATAAAGTAGCAGCCCAGACTTTGTTCTGCAAGGCTGAAGCCCCAGGAATTGAAAAGAACTTCAGCACTTGCTTGAGCTTAAGCACAAGCTGAAATGCATGGCTGAATAGGAATGGCCTGAGGAATTATGCAAATGCTTAGATGAATCCAGGTCCAAATATGAATTACTTGAGAAGATAGAGAAGCAAGCAGTGCAATTTAATCATTTTTATCTCCTTACCAAGAATGCACAAGTTCTTACAGCTAATATTACAGCATCTTCTGCTGCTGCCAGAAGCCAAATGACCTATTCTTTAACAGTCAAGCTCTCCTCATTTTCAAACTGAAGATTAGTCCATTTATGCTGAACAGCGGCACAGAATGACAATTTCATAATACACAGATTGAGAGTATTCCACTCACATGTAACATTACCTTGCCCTTTATCCGCTGCACTACCACTTGCAATTGGCTATCATGGTAATAAGGTGGAGCTGCTTCTGATCTCCAATTTTGTACATTCTGGGATGCTGGCAATTCATTATACAGTGCCACAGAGTGACCAACTGGATCTGACCTTGAATCTGAACACAGAATCTGGACTCCAGAAAAAGTGGAGATATAACTTATTCATATGAACAGACTGCAGTAAAGTTACCACGTGAGCTGGGCACTTCCTTAAAATGCTGAATAAAATGAACCTCCAGCAATGGCACTGCCAAGGGCAGCCAGCACCTCCCAGCAGACTCTCAGCACTGTCCACAAGTGATCCATCCCATAAACATGAAGGCTGATTGTGAAAATTTTTCTACACATGACTAGTCCTTACTTCTGCAAATATTCTCCCAGACATGAGCATTTTCAGGGTCAGATCCCACAGCTGTACTGTTAACATGCAGTGCAGTAAGTGTCCAACACAGTTTCCAGTTTGCTTTCCTTGCAGCAATATCAGTGAATCCTTAATATAATCTCTGATTATGTCACCATAGAAAACTAATGCTTTACTGTAGGATATCATAACCCATCCACACACTAAAGAAAGTCTTTATTTCACTGTGATCTGAGCAGAAATGCATTGGAGAAAGTGGAAAGCAATTAATAAATTCTGCTGCCAGAAAGAGGATTGTGGTAATTACAGCACAATTGCCATAGAAGATATACAAAAGAGCTCACTGAGAAAACATCCCAATTTAGACTGCACAACTCCAGGGACTGCTTGCTAATAAAATACAGAGTATTTTACTTCTAGGTCACTGATTCCAATCTGGCCTCAAAGGAAAAAATGACTGGAAGTTAATGCCAGCTGACAGTGGTGTGAAAGCTGCAGGGTGGATCTCAGCCCACTTCCTAGCAGATTTTAGGACACAACCCAAGTATGTGTGATTTGCGTAAGTAATACAGCTAAAAATTCAGGCTGTGATTCAATGATACTGTAAATCCAGCTGTAGGACTCTTAGGACAAGGAGCTGATATGACATGCAATTCTGCTGATTCCAGCTTGTCTGAAACCTTTTGACAAGTTAACAGTGCACAAACAGGTGCTGGGGCAGATCAAATATCATTATGCTTTTTACAGCTGTAAGAAAAATCCAGGTTGTGTGTGCCAACCAGTGCAACAGAAATGTAGGTAAGTGCCCACAGCCTGCTGAGATCCAAACTGCCTGGTCTCAAGGGTCACCAATCCAGGGCCTCCAAGCTTCATCCTTCAGTGACAGCAGGTGCAGGCTGTGTAGGAGCAGGCACATCAGAACTGTACTGTTTTATTGCTGCTGGTCACTCTCTGAACCAGAGACAAATGAAGGTGCTGTCTACACCTCCGTCTGTCCTGCGAAAGGCTGGAGGGTGCCAGATGGTTTGCAAGTCACCCAGGGCACATAAAGCCACACAGGCATTAAATAGCATAAATAGCGAGGCATTAAATGACACCATCCCTGCTGGCACCACATCCCTGCTCATCAGAGCTCCATTCATTTAAACACTTTAAAGAGAGCAGGGAAATAGGAGATTAGAGAGATGTGCTACTGCCTTTGATAAGCCTGAAAATAGAAGCAATGTTTTTGTTAATCCTGTAGCAGTAATATAGAAAAGGCACGATTAACTGCAGTTGCAGGAACAGTCTAGTGCAATCTATTCTCCCTGTGAATTTCTGCACATAAAGATGGGTCACAGGGCACACCTGCAAAATGCATCCAGGCGTTTGGATCTGCATTGTGTCCATGGCCTCTGTTCCAACAGATGGTTGGCCA
Source organism: Oreocharis arfaki (assembly GCA_013398015.1). Classification (NCBI taxonomy): domain Eukaryota; kingdom Metazoa; phylum Chordata; class Aves; order Passeriformes; family Paramythiidae; genus Oreocharis; species Oreocharis arfaki. The sequence continues at coordinate 855,948 of VZRR01013922.1, read as the reverse complement.
AAGGATTTCTTCTCCTTTTATTTTATTTTGGTTTTTTTTCTGAACACACAGGAGCAGAGCAAGCCCTCCTGCCAACAGCGCAGTGAATGCAGAGCATTTAGCAATGAAGGGGTGACCTTGATTAGTGTCTTATGTGTAAAAACCAGTTACTTTTCAGCACATAATAAAGTAGAAGAGTTCTGCTATGATCTGCCAGAGTTCTTCAAGCTGCTCTGAGGAATACTGTTAGAGATGCCGTCCATACAGGCTCTGCTTCAGGCACCAGCTAATCTTTGGTCCCTCCACCTGGGTGGTTTCTCCTGCTTCACTGCAAGATTGCTCCTAGAGAAGAGTATGTATTGCTTATTACGTAACAGGCTACTCCTTAATCAGCCGCACAAATGTTAGGACAGCTCTGCCTGACTTGTACCTACAGATAAAAAAATGCAGACAGCTCTTAGATTCCTCATTTTCTGTCTTACTTCCCTTACAATTATTACATTCTGTAAGCAGTATCTATCCCTCATTGCTGCTACAAATGGAGCGGAGTGAGCAGCCCCGTAGGTAAGAAAAGAAGAAATTCTGGATCCACTGATACTGAGTGGATAATATCCTTGCTGAGTGTTCCCCTCAGAACTCTACACCTTTGGGAAAGAAGCCAAAAGAGGTTGGATTAACTGGTGTGAAGGCTTGCAAGATCAACTGTAGCTTGGAAAGGCAATACCATCGTAAAGGTGCTACTGAGAATAGAGAGGGATTAACACGGTGTTTGAATGGATCCACCATGCCTTGGGATGAGGAAACATGAACAGTGTTGGCATTATGTGATTATAATAAAATCAGACTGATGATGGAGAGGGGGAAAAAGTGATACCTCTCCTCTACTAAATAACAGAAAGAATGCTGGCTAGAAGGCTGCAGTCCCTGTGCACACAGCCACATTTCACTGGAACTGCACAGAAAGCCCCCATTTGGGACAGACTCTGCGTTAGCAGAGGCCACAGAGGAACAGGAATCGGGAACTGGAGGTAGCAGTACAGAAACAGAATAAACGAAGGAGTTTCCACATTCTTTAAAAACCTAGGGCACTCACAGGACAAAAGCTTCCCTTGGGGGTATGGGAGGGGGGTAAAATCTGTGTTATGAAAGGGAAAAAATTTACAGCTTATAAAAAGGAGGGTGGGAATCACAGATCTGGAAACCAAATGCGTACAGGGGCTGCACTCTGCATGCAGGGGGAGGGGTGTTCCAAATGGGAGGAAAGGTTTTTGTGCTTTTCAGAGGTTTCTAAACCCATAAACCTACAGCCTTCACTTCCATAAGGTACTCTGCTCTCTCTCTTGCACTTCAGAGCTTATCTAGAGAGGAAAACATTAAGCTGCTAGCATTAAAAAAGAAGGAAAAAAGTTAAGGTGTTTTTAATTTTAAAAAGAAGAAACTTCTTTATAGCTGCATAATCAGTTAAAAGTTGCCTGTGGTGTTATGTCCATGTGCTAAGTTTCCTTAGGGATCCACTTACATCTGCATAATCGTCTATTTTAATTATATGATGCCATAGGGTATATGATACTGTATGGACAAGTAAAGAGACAAGGAGATGACAGTGGGACAGAAAATACAGCAACCACATTTCCATCAGCAAAAATGACTGTTGCATGCAGTCATGAGCATGGGATAGAGGAGGAAAAGTCATGTGAAATGAGTTACTTCAATCCTTCAAGTCCCTAAAATAAATTCCTTCAGTCCCTTGTGAGGCAGATTTTCTCTCTCTCCTGTTCCACATCTCAAACTCAGTATCATATCCTGCTCCAGACTGTGGCAATACACTTCAAGCCAAGGCATCCATCTTCTCCAGATTATGATCCCAAGTCTCAGCCATTGCAGGAGCCCCCAACTCACAGCAACCCCCCCCATCCCAACTCAAAATCCCACCATTTCTCCAACCTCCCTGTTATCACTTATACATATATAAACATTGACATTATCTATATAAAAGAGATCAGGAACTTCTGGTATCTGAAAAATCGCAGATCACTCTTTCCAACCCTGAAATGTTCCCATTTCCTAACCTCATTTGCAATGGAGGTGATACAAAGAATGAGACTTGCTCACATCAACCACAGCAGAAGGCTCTCCAAGTTGGAGAGAGATCAGGGGCATATGGCCTGTCCACAGCCAGATCTCTGAGCAGCACATGCTGTTTATCACACCAAGCCAGAGTCGTGACTGCATCTCTTCCTGGCAGATGAATCCTTTCTCTTCTCTTGCTTTTTTCCTCCAGTGGCTGTTGTGCTCTCCCAGCACCTCTCCAGAGACCAGCAAAGACAGTGGTAGGTGCAGTGGCAGCACACATGCATTAGCCATTTCCCAGTGATCTTTATTAGCTGCTCTGGCCCCTGTAAGCTTATGCAGATTTTGTAATGATGAATTCTTAGATCTCTTTTAGATCTCTTTTTGGAGGTGAATCCCAGAAAGTTACAGCACTGATGAAGGCACCAGGACCACCTGAGACCCTTAGGGACACCAGGAGGTGAAGGGTCTACCTGAAACACAGAGCAAGACACAGGGAGGAGTTTTCAAAAATTAAAATATTTCTAGCAGAAAGACAGACAGTGACATGAGCAGGCTAAAACAGCTGCCAAGAGCTTGTCTTTCAAATGTTTGGTTCTAACTATCAGCACAGCACATCCTACCCCTGGAAGTCAATTCAACAATATCTGGATTAGTAACTTCAGGTGTTCTGTTACAGATTGAAACAGACTTGCGTGGAAAGGAGTTTCCAATCCTGGGACTGCAAGGTACAAACGTAGGTACAGACTGAGACTGTCTGAGCTTTAACTCCTGAGCACACTTTAACTTTGTTTTAACTATAAGACAAAGATGCACAGGACAGAACTAAGCTGCTTAAAAAAATGCTGTTGACACTCACAATTTCATAAAGAATGGTTTCACCTACCAAAGTGAAAAGATGATCATGCGAGTGAGTAAAATATATTAAACCAGGAAAACAGTGCTAGCATGCCCCATAAAGAAACTACCCTGCAATTACCAAGACACAGGATACGGATAAGCAGTTTTCAAGAGGAAAGACCCTCTATCTCATTAAACAGCTGCTTTACTCCTGCATTTTTTCCCTGTTCAACTCTTCACCTTTAATCTGCAATCCTCAGCTATGCTGCACACACCAAGAATGCAAAGCTGACAAGCACAGGAGGGCCTCCCTTATCAGCTTAGGATAAAAGCAAGAGATCGAAAGGATGGATTGTCTGTGATTTTTCATTGCAGACTGGTAGATATTTTATGCTGGTTTCAGACAGGCTAAAGATTTGGAGATCTGAGGATTCATTTATCTTGAAACATTTGGAGGAATATTGGTAGAAAATAACAGGTGAACTTCCACATAGGAAAGAAAGAAGTGCCACGCTGCTCACACCACCGAGCAGTGTGACAGCTCAGGGCTGTGTGGCAGGAGCTGGGGACAGCAGGGTGATGCCATTCCTCCCCCTCACAGAGGACTGAGCACTCCCAGTGCTGAAGATGCAAATTAATGACTCAGTCCTCTCTCCCCACAGGGATGCGAAAAGAGGGTACGTGCAGGTATCAAGTCTGCAGTAATACACCACCAAAGGAAGTTTCCTCCTGATCCCAGTGACTGCCTTATGGCCGTTAGAAAGAGGATTTCGATTTTTCCTGAGGACAGCAGGTAACCCCAGAACACTGCTGAGCCACTGCGGCAGGCAAGAGGAGCACAGAGGCTCCCAGGCACTCTTCCTTGCTGTCTGAATAAAGCTCCTGAGTACAGAATAGACAGCTTGGTCGGGGCCTTCCTTATCCTCTCCTCCCTGCTGTGATCACAGGGAGCTCCCACTCCAGGCCTCTGATGTGTTGGCAGCCTCTATAATTTAGAGTAGCTGTGATTTATGGCTTGGACAGAGCCTGTACTTAGGGAGTACAAAGGTAGGGCTGGCCTGACCAGTATAACTGTGTCGTTGCCGGCCCTTTGTATTGATCAAATGAGTGATGGAATTGAAGAATTCAATGGCTTTTGCTGTCTGTAAGGATCAGCGAAGGGACAGGGAGCTGGGGTGGAGGCAGGGATTTAATTACCCCTCACACCCAGCACCAGCAGCCAAAAATGTGATGGTGACACTCTGTATTGATGGGGGGGAATCGCTCTTGGTGACCTCCCTCTGCACCTCCGCTCAGTGAGGAAGGAAACAGGAACAAGAATGAGAAAATTTTCTGAATGCTTCATCCTGCATTAATCACGTACCATATCCTTCTCCTCATCTAGTCTCAAGGGGAATGTCACAGGCACTGGAACAAGAGAAATGAGAGGAAGTTTACTGTTGCCTAAATCTAAGAGAGAGAGGTGTTTGTGGCACACAGCATGTTGTAGCTCCCACTATAAATTCATGGGCAGATTTCCAACAAGTAATAGGGAGCCAAATACAAACTACTCAGTGAAAGGCTTGAGCAACCTTTAATCAGACTCCTAATTGGTCTTTTCCTCTGTTTCAACATTTGTTTTTTTGAGGAAACCAACAACAGTTCCCAAATGAGCTTTTTAAAGTGCCATTCAGGACATAATCAGGTCTTTTTGAAAAGGGACAGCTCTAAATTCAGTCATAAATATTTAATACTGTTGTCTGCCAAATTTAGCAAATGGTTTTAGTGGGGACCTGTATTTATCAAATTACCACCTTCAAGACAAATGCTTACGAGGAATGCTCAGTCTTCCTAGACCTTATTCTGCTAATGAGGGCATGCCCCATCTTTTCCAAAACACCACTTCTCAGACAATGGTCCAATTTTTACATTACAGCTACGTCTGCCTTGTACTGGCTGAGTAGCTGTCATTTGGATTCCTCCTATCAACTCTGAATTCCCTTTCATGTAGGGTCTGTGTTATGTGATGGCAGCCCAGAGCAGTGACCTATGACTATGCTTGACTTCTTATCTCATGACATGTGGACTAACTTACAAATGCAGGTAATTAGTTAAAGATGTTTCATGACAAATTAGACTAATGGAATTGTAATGGTTAAATTAAATCTTGGGGTCAGTTTTAAGGTCCCTTGTTAGGGGCGATAGTTAAAATGCAAGCTGTCAGACTCTGGGAAGTATCTTGTTTCTTTTAATAAAGTGCTTCTTTTGCATGTGAAAAGCCAAGGACATAACTGCTTCGATAGGGTCTGATCCAAGGGAAACAATCTGGTTGGCAGTTTCTGGATAAGTCCCCCAGTCCTGCCCCCAGACTGTGTCCTGTGGGCAAGACACGTGGTGGAGAAGAGGAGTAAGTGTGCAGAAGCATCAAAGCACACAACTTTGCACTGCTCTGAACACTAATCTCTCACTCTCCCCTTGCACCTTTCAACTGAAAATTTCATCTGACATTTTTCTTCAGGGAGGAAGTTAATTTTGCAAAATCAAACAGTCCAACATAAATTAAACAGATAAATCATGTCCTGTTATCCACATCCTTCCTCCAGAAGGAGTCTGCGAGGCTCTCCCTGTAGGCTCTTTTAACAACAGAGCAACTTGATAACTCACACACTGCTAAGGACAAATGGGAAAGGAAGAGACAACAAAATGGAAAACATTATTCTGCAATTTTGTCAATCCCCAGTGTGCCCATGTCTTGAGCACTGCCTGCAATTCCATTTGTGCAATCTCAAAAAGGTACATTAGAGTGAGGAGAAGCAGCAAGAACATCAGAGGTACTGAATGGCTTCTGTAGCAGAAGAGACTTCATACACGAGGACTCGTTTGCTTGTCAAACAATAGCTGAACTTGGGTGTGATTGAGGTATTTAGCATGGAGTGGGATGGAGAAAGCAAACGGAGTAATTGCTCTTCTCATAATAAAAAGGAAACACCTTTTACACAGCTGGTGGTTAATGTAGATGTTCACTGATGTAGAGTCCGAAGGAATAAATGCATTCAAAGAAATTAGATCAATTCATGGGAATCTGCTAACATTCTGCAATTCAGATACAACCTGGAACTCAGGAAGTACCTCCACATTGAGCACCAGAAGCTGAAAAGACATCAGAAAAAGGAGTCCTGTCCCGTACCATTTTATGCTCTTTTCTTACACTTCCAGCATTGCTGTCGGAGACAGGAGATCAGGCTGGACAGGGCCTTGTTCTGACTCAACAGAGCCACTATCATCACCTGATCTTGAGTCTCTCCTCCCTGCAGGCATCTTAGTCACTGATAAGGTTAAGCCAGATCCCTTCAAAGGCAGCCCTGACCTCTGATGGCCATCGCAAGGAACAGCTCGATTCAGAGCTGTGCCCTGCCCCAGGATGCGGCGGTGATGAGGGCAGGAGTACCTCGTGTATGTAAGTACACGTACGTGCACATGTGACTCGGAATGAGAGGCGCTCCCTAATTGCACAGCCTCCATTTTAAACTCCAGCACATGCTTTGATCTTTCCTTTTCCAGCATAAACACCGACCAGAGTACAGATTTAGACAGACATCCCCCGCTGAAAGGCTGCACTGCTCCCTGCCCAGGCAGAGAATGAGACAGCGAGTGACATAAGGCAGCTGTTTGCTACATCCCTGCGTCCACACTCTTTGGATATAATGGCAAAAAGCACAGTCCAAGGCCCCCTAAGGAAGAGAAAGAGAAACTTTCTCTGCATGTCTGTGTTCAGATATTACTCCAGAGCCAGTCCAAGTAGGCTCTGGCAAGGACTGCAGTACCCTTCTCTGCTGTTTACCTCTTGAAAGTAGGATCAGTCTATTGAACTCACCTGAAAAAAAAAAAAAATCCTAAAAATCCAAGCCAGAATAACAGAGCCCACTCTGATTTGGTACCTTCTGCTTGGTCTTCTGCCATTTAGGCAAGCAGTGTGCTCCCCAGTCCCACGACGATAGCTGGCTGTAGGAGATGGGGACCCCACAGCCCAGTCACAGTGTGCTCCCTTCCCGACTTGTGGCACCACCCACGTGTGCCCTGCACCCGGCTGCACCTCAGGGGAGCCCTGTAACAGACCCTTTTCATGGGCAAGTCTCCCTCCTAGGGAATCTACGTCCTCAGAAAAACACTTCCCTTCAGATATTTCACAGGATAGCAGAGCATCACCTTTCCCTGTGTTCCATGTGTCCTGCTAGCTGAGTGATAAGGTCCCAAGGGCAGTGCATTACCAGCCCAAAGTATGGATGAAATGGATCAGCTCCAGGTCACCTTGGGAGCCGTGAGGCTGGAGCTCCTGCTGTGGCAGCTTGCACTGGAGCTCACAAACTCCCAGCCAGAATAGTGCTGTCATTGCTTCTCTTCCTACCCTTTTCTCCCAGCATACATATATTCAGAGTAACAAGCCAGACCCTTCTGCTTAAAAAGAACATTTAAATTATTAATGAGCGTCAAAGGAAAATAATTATCGTTTAGTACACTTACTATACTTTTTTTCAGGACAAAAGCTGCAGGAATGGAGAATTAGGTATTCAATATGCAGGTAAGATACCAGTAGGATGACAGGAGGAAACCAAGACAAACATCCACTCAGTGCCTTGATTTTCTGTATCTTTCATTTCCCTAATTCCTGGCACGAGCCATTCATACTTCTTTCATATATGCATAAGGACCAAATGACACTCAAATGCAACAATTCTCCTCCACAAACAAAACCAGGATTCAAAAGCCCATTAAGAGAATGATGCAGAATTCATTGCATTGTGCATCCTTGTAAATATGCATGCACATTCTTTCATACCAGTTCATACACATGAAATAGTAATAAGTAGTAAATGCAAAAATATAAAATGAGAACCTCATGTTGTTGCTACACTACAGTTCTTTATGGGAGAGCTTTTAGCATTAATAGCTAGAAGAGTGTACACACAAGTCACTCTGAGTTTTGAGAGAACTCATTAAGTTCTACTGGTTTACAGAGATAGGACTATTTGGACCTTGAACATAAGACAGAAAGACATGAATAATGATTTATTTGGAATATAAGAGAGAGAAAATACTTCCCATTAGTGGAATAGCAGCAGCTGTTAACTCTGTAGAGCATATATGTGTTACTTTGAAAAGTCTGTAGGTAGGGAGGATATTTCAGCCTCAAGTATCCTCATAAGACACTGACATACTTAAGCTGCAGTTTGCAATATGTTTGTAGAGCTAATGCTTGACAATTTTTTGGTGTAGTATTATTATACAGAAGTGATACCAGGATGGTGTTGTCAAATAAATTATTATGTAAGACACATAACCAATGGATATAATACAAAAATTAATTTGAAAAATGGATAACATATCTAATCTAATCTAGTATCTGTCTTTAGTTTTGCTTTGAGAGAGCCAGAAAGCAGGGCTACTCAAGAGTTTGCCCTCGGTAGAATACTTACTCAATCCTAGTAATAAAGGATAATAAACACTTATCTTCTTTGCTTCCACTGCACAAAGATACAGATATTTCCTAAAATAACTTTGATATTTCCATGTAGGATGAAGCTAATTAGATTCACAGAGTCATACAAATGCTGGTTGGAGGAGACCTCTGGAGATCTGCAGTCCAGGCTCCCACTCAAAGCAGGACTGCTGCCAACACCAGATCAGGTCAACCACGGCTTGGCCCCACAGCCTCTTAAAAATATATAAAGGCGGAAATTTCACAACCACTTTTGGTGACCTGTTCCAGTGCTACACCACCCTCTTGATGAAGAAATTGAGTATGAGAAAGTCTGATGAGAGTTGTAGTATCTTGTAAAAGACTAATGAAGGTCAACTAAATTTTGTTCTTAAGAAAGGGACTGTCCCTACAAGCCTTGTCTCACTGATAATTCTCACAGAAAGAGTAAAACCCAGTTAAAGAATAGTATTTAACTGGCCTATGTCTATTTTGATCTCTCACCAGTGAATGTATCCTCAAAATCAGCTTCTGATGGTATGGAAATGTTCTCAGTTTTATCTGATGGAAGGAGAGGCGAGGTGAACAGACACTGTGTATTCAATTACACAGCACATCCAAAGCAAAGCCAGGAGCTGAATCCAGATTTCCTATGCACTGCACAACTGACTTAACCGCAAGATCACTTTATTGTTATTTAGTTTTCTTTTCCCACCAGCTACTGCAAAGGTAAGTTGCAAAAAGTTTAAGTAAGTGTCTAAGGGCAGCAGGAATGATGACAGCATTTGTCAGGATCTGAAATTTAGAATTCCTCTTTTTTACTATGTAAGAAAAAGTCACTCTTCCTTGTCCCTATAAGTACGGAGCTCACTCAGATCTTAGCCTGCCATTCTTTCACTTCATCCTCACTGAGATGAATCCTGCAGCTCCTCCTGGAGAATGTAAATTGAAGTCACTGACTGACGCACACATTGACTTTAGATTTCTATCAGATTTCAGAGATGCCACTGGAACCTTTGAGAAGGGTTCAGTCTTTAAAGAAACACTTAAAAATGACAAGTGGTGATCGGAATGCAGCAGTAGGGGTGGCAAAAGCAGGGTTCAGTGTGCATATCTACACTCCTAAAATGAATCAGTTGGAATGTCATTGAGCTCTTCCCTGAAGAGCAAAAGAACAGCCAGGTCTCTGTGCTCACTTCCTATCATTTTATTCCCTATCATTGTTGTGCCACAGAGTCAGCTCTTCTAACAGTAGGAACTGACTTCATGAAACGAGGATTTACTCCTGAGAATGGGACCACTCAGGCCCCCGCAGCGGTGCTATTTTGTACCTGCAAACCTTCTCTGCACTCATCTCATGATAGCAGAGAGATGCAGGCTCCCATTACTATCTCTAAACACACAGTCCCCTGTTAGCCGAGATCATGCAGTGCCCCTTTTACTGCAGCAATGTAAACATTTACCAAGAGAAGACAAGGAAATATGATCTGACACAAGAAGATTAAGCTGTATGGGTTTTTCACAGGAAGCCAAGTTCTTTAGCTGTCAGGTAGAAGCCACGGAGTGATGCCTATTGTTTCTTAAAGAGTAATTACTTCTGATTGCTTCCGAGTACACTAATTTGTCTTGATACAGAATGACAGCATAACCCAGAGCAGTGGATAACTGCATTACTTTACCTGTGTACAGGTTTTCTGGGGCTGCCAAGTACAGCTATGCTGGTTTAGGCAGCACTAGAGCACTGCACTCACACTTTGCAGGGCTGTACTCAGGCAGGAGCAAAACCTGCTGCCTCTCCCCATGAGGGGAAATGCCCTTGCTTGGTGCTGAGATGGGACCTCAGAAAATCCTGGTTGGCCCCACAGCCTCTTAGCTCGTCAGGGATGGAGCTGGCTCAACACAGCAGCAGCAGAGTGGAAAGGCAAGGCAGAGGGGACTGGGAACAGCCAGTTTCTAGAAAGGAACAACTAAACCGAATGAATGAATGAATGACAGGACTTCAATTGCTAATTCTGATCTGCTCTTATTCTCTCATGTTCTCGTATACACTATATATGCTACATATGCTACTGCCTGAATCCATTCATGCACCTATGAAAAGCCTTTTGCTAAGTTCATCCAAATAAATTGTTTTCAGTAGTATTCCTTCCAAAAGGCAGGAATAGAGAGAATAGAGGGAAAACTTCCTACTTCACAAAATTGTTGGAAATGTCAGAATACACTGTGGACCCCACCACAAGTCCTGTTGCTTAGGGATGAATTTGCTATGTCACGATTTTATGTGGTGTTGCAGGGCAGGAGGAACCCCTGCACTAGTCAAATAATCCTGCTTTGTCAATGCTTTGCTCCTGTGGTGCAGTCAAATCAGGAAAACCTGGAAGTTTTGCAAACTGAAAGCTGAACAGAATGTTCAGGTTAGGTTGCTCAGGGTGTTTTGTTGTAATTTTAAACATTTTGTTTATGTTTTAATTTTTTTCATTTAAATTTTCTGATCTCAATTACCTTAAAACTTCAAAGTAGAAAGTTACGTCAATTGAAATGAAAATATTAACATTTCAGGTTAAAAATGTCAAAAAATACTGTCATACACATTCTGAAAAAGCAGTTCCATGCTTTGGCTGAGTTAGAAAAGGATCCTGGTTCATGAATAATTTCAATTTTGAAAAATTCGGATTTTTAAGAGGGAAAAAATAGTAAAAGGAAAAAAAATCATAAAAGGATCTCTGATTGGTCCTAAACAAAAGTTCACCAAGGCTGTCATGTAGTGATACTGTCTATTTGCAGAAAAGAACAGCTTTACCATTACTGACTGTAGTTTATCGTAACTGTCTCTAGTCAATCAGAAGCTGCCCAGGACTTGAAAGTCAAACCCACAGAGCTGCAGTGAGGGGTCACAAAACTGACCGTCATGTTTCCAAACTTCAGCTGTTATCCAGAAATTCAAAAGCCAGAGAAGAAGCATTGCACTGTTTTTGCCACCCTCCTGGCATCCCTCAGATTCTCCTTATGGGACTTTACAAGCCATAGCAGCTCCCTGCTGCTCTTCATGTTTTCTGACACTTCTAATAATTCTGGTCTTCAAATTTCTTCTTTGCAGGGAGAACAGTGAAGGCATTTCAACACATATTGCAGATTCATTGGAACCTGAAAGAAAACAATGCTCACCTCACATCACCTCTGTAGTAGTAAAATTATTATTTTTAAGATCTGAGAGATCTGGCTAAGAAGTTTATCCTAACTACAAGAACACTCCCTTTGACTTAACAGCCTGTGATTGCTCCCAACTCCCCATTTCTGAGGTAAGATAATACCGAGTGTGCCACTCCTATGGGCTCCACCGAGAGCCATCTCTCCATAAGGTCTCATTATCTACTGTTTGATTCATTCTTAGAATTGCGGCAGTTAACAAGCTATTTAAGGAGTCCCTCCCTCCCAGGGATGGCTCCCTGCCTTTGTTTGCATAAATGATTGTTCTCTTCACGGTTTTGTTTTTTTTTTCTGAACCAATATATAGGCTGGATCTCTGCAATCACTCGGAGGAAGGGGGAGCAGATGGGGAGATGCTGTCCAAATGTTCTCTCTCTTATCACAGTTAATAAGGCTTCTGTCTGACCTATCCCAAACCGTACTTGTGTCACGATGCTCTTGGAACCCCCAGAGTCTCCAGCCTCTTTCATGGGGGCACATCCCACTGTGCCAGAGACACTGCGAAGGGACACAAGAGCTCGTCGGAAATGCAAGGGCCCAGCAGCACATAAATCTCTGGGATCATCGTGGGATACCCCAGAGCCCCCGAGAGCTGCACAGCGGCTGGATGTCAGTGTGTGGTGCAGGCAGAACAAGACCTGTCCCTGGCGGTAAGTTCAGGCAGGTAAACAATGAGGACTCAAATAACAAGAGCTGCAGAGGATTTACAGAGCCCGTGGGCAGAATGGGTGGCACAGAGATCAAACAGGGATCGCGGCCACTCACTTGTCCTCAGACCTGCAGAGCCTCTGCTGCCTGCAGCAGCCAGGAGCCCACTCTCTGCAGCCAGAGCTGACTTGGGCACCAGCTGGAACAGGAACAGCATCAGGTCTGACACACCTGGTCCTCCATGGTCCTCCACCATCCATCACCATGTCACAGTTGAGCACACAGTCAGGACAGGCCCTAACACAGTAAAATGTCAGCTGCTTGCCCTCCCAAAGTGCACAGAAGCAGAGAAGAGATCCCTGTGACCAGTGTAGACTGATTTTTGGAAAGTTCTCTCCATGTGTCTGGATGCTTCAGGTATGATCAAGCCAAATTCTAATTACAGTCAATACAAGTACCTGTCCAGTGTCCAGCATCCGTGGGATAGCACTCCAAAAGCAAATAGTATTTCAGAGTGACTTCAGTTATTTACTCTGCAAATTTTGCTGGAGTAGCAAAGAAATTAGGCTCATGAAAGCATAAAGGGAATCTCGTTTATAATTTTTAGTTAGAATTTATTGATTTAATTCTGTCTACAACCAGAACATGAGATCTAATTTTCCACTGGACATTAATTTAGAGAGTTTTCTGAATTTAAAAACAATAAAAATGAAGACCAAAATGTGACCAGTTCTTAAAATAACCTATAGAAAATGAAATCACATTAAAGTGTTAAAAATAAATGTGTATTTGTGCCAGAAAACAGTTTTTCCAGATTTGAATTATGCATTGTGAAATAAAAAGAACATAATAAATGCCTCTCCTCATTTGTGTGGGCTTCATGATAAAAAGAACGGATAAATAGGTCAAGATAAAAAAAACAAATGGATGCTGTGGTTTGGAAGTCTTGTTTTGTGTTATAGAAGTAATAAAGCAATAAATCAGGATTAACATAAACACATTTACTCCTCCTCTCCAAAGCAGTTAATTGTTTCACGTTATCAATAAATATGTAACATTATTGATGGTGTTTTCTTTTCTTAAATCAACCCTGAACTAATTCTATTGATTTCCACCGAGTTCCCAAAGACCAGTTTAGACCCACTATGACCATTTAAATATATAACTCTGGAAAGCACCTTTCCATACGATCTGTGACATTAGTTGCCATTATTCAGTGTTTCCAAATACAGTTCTTCCATAAAAGTTATTTACCGGCTTCTTACACTGCAGTTTATCACAACCTTCATTATTCCCTCTAGGAGTTGCACTAAATCACTCAGCTGACAGCTCAAGTGATCCAGTTCCCTGACTGCTGGTGCTTCTAAAATAATCAAGGTCCAAACCGCCTTCTATAAAGCTTCCATTTAATCAGTGCTGACATGCACCTTAGATTGCACTTCAGGAGGTGCCAGGAGTGCCTCCAGGGCTTTGTGGCTTTATCACCAGGCAGACGGAGCGTTGTTCTGCTGGCAAGTCACAGTGATGAGCCCAGCCCTTCATGTGAAAGTCACTGCCTGGGAGGGGGACTTGCTTTACTACCAAATCTCCCTGCACCTTTACAGTTTTGACCCAAGTCAAGGAGGTGGCAAGTGGTGTTATTTGGTTTTACTCTAAGGACGCAACAAGAGCAGAAAGGCCCTTGCAGGGCGAGCCAGGTGACAGTCAGGACCAGGTACAGCCTCTGAGTCCTCGCCTGCACATCATGGGTCCAGTCAAACAACTGTCTTGATCAGAAGCTGGATATTTTTCTTCTTCTGACAAAAGCAGTGTCAGCAGACACAAGTTTTCTTCCAGGCATAGTTTATGCAGTATGGGAAACTAGTTTGAAGTATATTGGCAAAAGATTAGTATTATTCTGCCAATACAAGCCATGTCTGCACTAGGGAGCTCTGCCCCCAGTGCTCAACAAGTCAAGCAGCCCTGTGGATAGACTGACAGATATACAAGGAAACTTCCCTGCTTTCAGTGGCGCTAGCATGGATTTGTCCTGACAAAACTGTGAAATAGATACTGGCCCTGTGTTCATTCTTTGGCACTTGAACGGTTTTCTGAGGAGCCACAAGAGTCAGTGCTATAACAGTGAGCCATAAAAACAGACAGAAAATATAAACACATCTGTCCCCATCTCCCATAAAAATTAACAACATTGCACTGAAGAAATACTTTCTAAAAGTTCCAGGCAAAAATTATATTCTTTGAATGATTTTTAATAAAAAAAGTGAAAATTTCCCACCAAAGACTAAACTTCAAGCAAAACGATCTTGTCAAGAATCCAATTTTCCACTGAAAAGCATGATAGGCTCTCCCTTAATAACAATAATGACAATCACCACTGCCAGTGTGCTACAGATGGAGCAATGAAGCAAGAAAATAGCATGTTCTTTAACAGAACAAGAAGAATAGGCAGCATTGCCCCGGACACCGTGCTAATAGCAGTTTTTGATCTTGGTACAGCAGCGTTTCCTGCTCGAGAGCTACAGCTGACATGGAGCACTGCAGGCTGCTTTTCAACACCTTCACACTTGCTGCTCTCACTCGGAAAACTGTTGAGAGGGAAACCACCACATACTGCAGCAGGATGAATTTTAATTCCAGTTTTACAAATTGCATCAGAAAACATCGAAGACTGATGGAAGGAAGCTTATCTGGAGGAAGAAGATAAGATCAAGCAGGAAAAGTCACTTCTTCCATCCCTTGTGCAGAGGGCTGCTGTTTGCAGCAGAGAAGTACGTCAAAAACAAATACATAAATCAAAATATATCAGCCTTTGGGATATAGAATACTGGCAGCAAAACACACAAGGTTTGGAGTAGAAGATGAGACAGGAGGAAATGTTTTTTCCAGCAGGCCCATCTTGGTTTAGATGAGGTACCAACCAAAAGGCAGAGATAGGAACAGATTTCAGGTCTCAAAAGTCATAAGATGAACTGCAAAGAAAAACTGATCAACTTACAAGTAATTATGTGAATAATGCCCATGGTGGTAAAGAAATAGAGGTGGGAAATACAGATATTTTGTTGGTGATTTTTTTTTTTTTTTGTAGATTCCTCTATTTTTGTGCTGGTAAAGCAATTGTGCTTTAAAATTCTGTGCAAAGCAGGTGCATTTTGTGCAAGAACATATCCTTGAATGCATAAACTGAAAAGTTCTGCGTATCCCTGTGCCTGAGTGTGGGAAAATCAACACTCCACTGTGATTTCCCACACCGGGGCGGAGCACAGACCCTTCAGAGCACACGTTTACACCCACAGCAGCTAAAAAGTCAAGCCTCTCCCAGAGCTGCCTAGGAGAGGTTTGAGGAAGGGGAGCTCTGCCAGAGCTTTGCTGGTATGCCAGAAGCCTTTGCATATTTTCAGTACATGAACCTTTAAGTAGGCCTGACATATAATGAAGCCTTACAGATTATGCCCTGGAAAGACTGCACGAGGATTCAGCAGGTCCCATAGATCTGTGAGTGAAGGCACTGAAGCTGCTGTGGTGGCTTAACTCATCACATGGACATGAAAGACACAGAGCACGAGGTGGCTGATGGCTTTTTCTCTCTGATTTGAAGACTGTAGCAGGAAGTGCTCGGCACAACTGTCAGATCATTTTCAGGCTTTGCCCATTTTCTATGACATAACTGCTTGCTTTGTTGCTTCCTACAAAATTTGGATTTACACTGGCTTGTAACCCATTTCACCTGTTGACAACATCAATAAATTGATGACTGCCTCCTTATAGTATGGTGAAGTTCAATCCCACTCTATCTGAAAACAATAGGTACTTCTCCAGTGACACCAAGAGGCGCTGGGATGTGCTGAAAGGGAAGGAAAGAGGTAGATCACTCGGTGGATCTACTTTTTAAAATGCCTTCTAATCAAGGGAGAGGCACAACTGTTATCTTGGCTTTACGGATGGAAACAACAGCGTGATTTGGGAAGAGTCCTGCACTGTGGGGTCTAAAAGTAGGGCTCTGCTGCAAATAGGCTTCTACAAAAAATCTACATACAGTTAAAGACCTAAGTGCTCAGAGGCAGATACTCAGAAGTGGCAAGCAGCCATAATTCCTCCTGAAACCACTGGAGTTTTATGGATGGAACTGAGGAAGCACTCTCTCCACAAGAGAAGTTGCTGACAATAAATCAGCAGCAAGTGTTGCAATTACTGCCCCACGCAGTGTGATGCCTTGCTTGATGCTGCCTCCACAGAAAAGAAATTCTATTGATGGTACTTCTCACAGTGGCACTGAAAAAAAACCAACAACAAACAAAACCAACTTCACAGCAGTTTTGGCACAAGGAAAGATCCAGACAACTGCCAGTCTGCACTTCAATACACAATCCTGACCAGGAGGAAAATGACTCATGCAAAGTCTGGAGCAAGACATGGTATAATGCTTTCATATGGCCCCAGACACAATTATAATTCCTCCCATCAGCTCTTCCTGCTGACATCAGCTTTCTCATTGGTTTGGCCTAATAATTAGAAAAGTTCTTAGAACTTAACCAGAACATCATTGTTCCCATGGAAAACACCCCACTGCTCCTGTGATGGGAAATAGCTTTTTTCCTCTTTCCTTTTGAAAATTTTACTGCTGATCTGGCTAGGCCAGGCTCCAAGTCTAAGCTAGGTTTCAGTGTGCTTTTACAACGCTGGCTTCGCATCGGCATCTCCCACTGCTTCTGAAATCAGCCAGAGAAAATGAGCCTTTGTAGGCAGCAAGCAGAAATGTCTCAGAAAAACAGATGAGCAGCCTGGACTATATCCTGGAAGCAGAGCAGGAGGGGGAAAGGCTTCTCACACTGCCCTCTCTGCCCCAGGTCCTGTCTCCTGGCTCCATCCTGCTGGGGAAGGAGGAACCCTGGTGCCATCACAAACCCATGCAAAGGTAGCAGTGGCCATGGAGAGAGGAAGAAAGAGCAGTTAATGAATGTCACTGGAAAGAGTGTGAGCTGCTCCTGGGGCTCAGTGTGTGGTAAGCAGAGAAGTGATCAGAGGTAGCAGCAGCTCACAGATGTCTGGCAATACTGCTCCAAGGGAGCCCTGGCGTGGTGCAGACGAGGGAGGAAGGGAGGAAGGGTGGAAAGGAGAGACGGCCTCCAAGGACCAGGGTGGATGGTCCCTATTTACAGGAGGCTGACAGGAGACATTCCTGCAATCCCAAACCACCCTTGGGGGAATGAATTGGGTCAGGCTTCTCTGGTAAATCCAATCTCCCAACTTTCCCGCACTATTTCCATATTTCCTCTTAAAGATTTCAGTCATGACAGGGGCTGTCACACAGCAACTGCTCAGGCAGACACAAGAGGAAGAGATGTCCTTGGAATACAGAGAAGGTAAGGGCTGGCCCTTAACTGTATCTGGTGATGTGGACAAAGCTCCACCCAAAGCTGCCATGGTCACACTGTCTTAGCCTCAGGTGATGATGGGATTTGTTTCTGTGCCTTCACAGGCAGGATTTTCGTGAGCTTCCAGTGGGTGAGTTATGACAGTGTCAGTCAGTTCACTGTCCCATTTACTTTTGCATGATGTTGTAGGGATTTGGAGACTGGAGCTCCCAGCTTTAAGATGGTAATAACCCTTTTGCAGCTTAAAATAAAAAAAAAGTAAACCCAGTAGAGGATACAGTTAAGCAGTAAACCAGCTTAAACTCAGTAAACCAGCTTAAACTCAGTATGTTTCATTTGCTTTTCTCACCATCCATCATATCATCTTGGGAGAGCTGAAAGCATCTTATAACAATTTGAAGAGTGAGAATTTTCTGGAAGGATTCTTGCTAGAAAATAGCTTTTTGACTCCTGGGCAATAGCAGTTTTACAAAATCACTCGCTTTGCACACTGACTCTTTGCCGTCACGAAGGAATAGTCGTTAATTTTCATTTTAAGAGCTCAATTTCAGATTCTTCCAGCCACGGAAGCTGCACTCCCTACCCCAACTATCCCACTGGAAGACAATATTATGGATTATATATATATATATCTCAATATATCTATATATCTATATATATCTATATCTCCACATACATGCCATACTGCTCTACAGAGCTGGAGTGGTGTAAGGAGGAGCAACAGGCAAACTGAGGAGCAACCCAGCCATGCACCACCTTAGCAGGCACTTTCAGGTGTAGTGACATGCTCTGTTTTCTCCAGCAGTGAAATGACCCCTGACTTTATTATCACCTCTGCACTGGGGTGTGCTGCCAACAGAGATGATCACTTGAGGGACCGTGCTGTCACTGGAATGAGCCAGGGATGGGAATTCCTCAAGCTGGCATTGCTGACAAGTATTTTGTACTGCAGAGCTATAGCCTTAGATTCATATGGCATTACAGCACATGGCTTTATGTGCCTGTCTTCAGGAGGAGAAGAGGTGTTCCTGACGTGTGTTAACGTTGGGAGGGGACTCTTCCCTCCTGCTGTTGTCCCTGACATGTTGGGTGTGCCACTGTGCACTCCAGTGATACCTGTGTTGGTGTCCCTGAGAAGGTGATGTGAGTTTTAATTGAATACACACAAGAATGCACTCACCTAACCTTACAAAGTTGAACTGAATGTGAGGAGTACCCAGAGAGCAGATTTTAGCCCTCCCTGTGGACAGCTGAACAGTTTGATGCATTGTTCCTGGGAATTGTGTGCTTGTTCTGATGAGGGCTGAGGGGGAGGATTCCTTGCTGGGCCACTTAACATAGCAACATTCTTGATAGTGAATCATCAGAATAAAAAACGTTCTTCAAAGTGGAGCACAGTTTCCCATTGTGAACACAAATTTAGGTTTTAATTTACTCAAGACATCAGAAAGAAAAAAAAGTTAATTCTTACGAAAGGCAGAAGTAGCAGCAGTCACCTGTAACTCAGCACCAAGGGGATCAAATCACTCTACAATTAACTCTCACAGTGCTCCTGCTGTGAGGATGATTATGCCTTGATGCAGAAACTGAAGCATAAATGGTTAATGTGCTTAAGACTCTGTACTGGGCCAGCACTCAACCAGGAACAGAGCCCAGGAGTCCCGGCCCACCACCACCGGCTGAGGGGTTACCCTGGGATGTCGGGCAGATGCACTCACCAAAAATTCATGTGTGGCTGTCTCGAGCTACCTGCCACTGCCCTGCCACCAGCTCAGCAGGCAAGCAGGACACAGCCTCTTAAGGGATGATCTTTTAAGCATTCCCAATCCTATCAATCAAAACAAGACAGGTTTACTTAAAATGGTTAAAGTAATAGCTCTTTGCCAACACAGAGGATTTTGTCAGAAGCAACTTAAGGACCCTCTTCTGAACATTTCTGCAAACAGTCTGAGGATGTGATAACATCTGGCAGGAAGACATGGACAAACAGCTGAGAGAGGAGGAAAGACTGGGAGACAAAACCCCTTTTTTTAAACAGACTTGGATTCAGAGATGGATATCTGATCCTTGCTTATCACAGTATCACCTGAATCACCTGGTAAGAAAGGTCCCACAGAGGAAAAGAAAGCTTCTTTGAGCACCTACCTAAGAACACCTCCTGTGGCCCACACACCAGGTTAAAATTTTGGCACACTAAACACAGAAAACACAGTTAATTAATGAAGGTTTATTTTTTGTTTTGCTTTGATTTGGGGTTTTTTCGGGTTTTTTTTTTTGTGTTTTTGTTTTTCAGGGTAGAAAAATACCCAGAGATGCTGTCTGTCTGAGCTTCATTTTAAGCTAAACTCTGACAAACCTCTCATACACCAGAAGCAGAATTTTCACCCAACCTTAAATTTATGCATCAGTTTAATCCACTGTATTTTTCCCATATAGACAAAGCTTTAGTTATCCTATAGATACCACATATTTTGCAGCAAATTATGGCATCTTCCACTACAAAAGAGCACTGATAAGTAGATGCAGACTCATTTCTACCTTTTATCCTCACTGTGCCGTGGAAAAAGTATTGATCAATTTGTATCAATTAAAAAAACCAAACAGCAAAATACCCCGCCAAAGTAATATTCTATGTAAACATTTCAGAAATCTTCACTGTGTTTCTCAGTGTTGGTGTTAGTCAAGAATAACTCAATGAAAAACTGTGCAAAGGTGCACGGAACCAGGTCTTTTATCAGTATTGCAAAAGGATGTTGTCCTGCTGAGAGGATCAGTGAGGCTTTATCCAAGGTCAGGAGTTTAGTGAGTGTAACTGACCCCAGTCGTGCTGCTGGGTAAGCTGGTTAACCAAGGTGAGGAATGAATCCGTGAGGTCTCCAGAGGTTGGGCACACTGGCACGAATCAGAGAGCTCATGAAGTCCAGCTACTGAAGTGCTCCAAGTCTGGTTTGCCCCTTAGGTGACTGTGGAGATTAACACATTGTTTTTTCTCGGTTGACAGTGCCCATTTTCAGGGTTACTTCTGAAAGACTGGAAGGTGAAAGTGTCACAGAGGCATTGAAAAGATTTGGAGAGCTGAAGCAATTAGAGCTGCCTTTCCCCATGTCTGGGAGAGCAAAAGGTTGGAATGGCTCTGGCAGCACAGCCCAGGGTAGCTCTGAGGTGCTGCTGTTCCCAGTCACTCCAAGGAGACTCTGTCTGTGGAGCCAGTGGGCTGCATTTTCTGTACTGAAAGGAGCCAATGTTTTGGCTCATGGAGAACACACCTGTGGAAGCACAAAAGGCAGCACCTTCAGGTCCTTGGGAGTTCAGTCACTGTAGAGAATTTGGAGAGACATATTTATACCGTGAAAAGATTGATTTAGGGGTGAGTTGTCCATATATCAGAGTCCATACAATGACATCTAAAATCTTTAGTCTGCAGAAAATCTCCTGTCTTAGGGGACAGCTCCTAACTCTACCGAAAACATTTCAATCACTGAATTCATCGCTTGGCTGTGCTAGCCCAGTCCAGGGCCCAGTCCCTCAGGTTGTTACTCAATCAATGCAGCTATTGATTTCATCAGGAGCACTGTCTGCATCAGATCAAATGCTAAAGAGTTCACAAGTTGCCAGGCTGATAAAGAGTTTCTCCATGAAAGAGTGGCTCTCTTTGTTGGAGAAAATGGCTCATAGATATTAACTGTTAGTGAGCTAAAAGCCGCAGAGATCCACATGGTGCATATGGTGTAAAACAAGTGATTTATTAGACCTACATGTTGCAGCAACAGACTGAAAGAGAAAACTCCAAGTGGCATCAGGAGGTGATAAGTGGGCAGCAACAAGTGTAGTTTTGCTACCGTCTACACCCCTGCAGTTAGTCCGCTTGTACCAGTTCAGAGCCTAATCTTACATTCTGTTCTGGCTTGAACCCTGCAAATCTTGGCACCCAAGAGTACTCTCACTGTGAGACATCACAGCCTGCAAACAGCTAATAAAGCAGAAAATGTTTTCAGCAGCAGACCTTGAACTAGAAAGCATCCATTCCACCATCCTTTCAGTATGATGCATGCATTTAAAATAACCACTCTTACACTTATACAAGGAGAATTGAAAAGTCTGACTCAAATTGAGGCTATGTACTCCTAAGGCAAAAAATGGGTCAATGGGGAACTGATTCCTCATCTCAGATTTTGTACCCTCTCAATCTGTTTTGTGTTGCAGTCTTCGCTTTTACAAAATCCTAAAGAATAAGAAGGACATTAGTAGACTGCCATCAACTTTGACCAATTTCAATCCCCGCATCTGAAAAACACTGTGAGGCTATTATTTTATTTCAGGGATTTCTCTTTCCCATCTTATATTTTGAATTCTTTGGGGTAGGGACCAGTCCTCTGAAGATTTCAGAAAGCACATACTGATTTTCAGACAGCTGTTGCAATGAGTATCATTGACTCTGGGATATTTCTGAAACTTGATTAATCTTTCTCTGAAATAGTCTTTCCAAATTATTCATAAGACTAAAGTATATTTAATGCCAGCAATATTTAACTGATTTGAAATGCATAGTTATGGGTTTTTCCTTTTAAATGTATTTTATGCCTAAAAAAAAATTTTCCTGCAGTATTTATAATAATGAAGGACCACTCATATTTTCACAATGTAGAAATCTTGTCCTTGCACTGATTTATACAGGTTTGAGATTGACCATGAAGAGAAATTCTGGCTCCACACAAGCCAATGGCAAAATTTTCCCGAAGCTCAGACTTGAGCCATACCACACAGAACATGTCTCTGTGTAACATGAATGGTCTTTTAGATGGTATTCCATGAAGTAGAACAAGGGTTTATTTAGAATAAATATGTATCGCTATTTAATACTAATACTAGTACTAATAATATTTGGTAACGTAATTGCATTCTGCCCCCAGGAGTTCAGAGCTCCTCCTGCTCACATTCCTGAATTAAGCAGCACAGCACGATTACATATTCTCCCTTCTTTCCAGGTGAGGAAACTGAAGCTTCCAGAGAGGTTAAGCAACTTGCCCGAGGCTACAAAAGAAGTCTGGAATATGATCTTCAGACATTTTAAAATATTGCCAGCGACTTAAGGGGTCTAATTTCTGAGAATTCTGATTTTGGAGAGGCCCAGAAACACCAGCAGAGATCAGATTGGGGGAATGTTCAAGAACGTCTCTCTAAAGCACGAGGCAGAGCATCACAGTGATTATAAATCTCTCAAACTGTGCAGAGGTCCAGAGTCAGTGGATACCTTCTGAAAACTCTGGTCTAAGGCATCTAGAAAAGTGAATGATCTGACGAAGAAAGAACAGCCTTTTGTCATTCTAAAAATACCAAGCCTGTACATGATGTGCACCGAGGGAAAAGTTCCCGTGTGAGACATCCTGAAGAGACAGAGAGCTTAACACACTTTATGTGATTGCCTCTTTCACGCCTAAAAGTGTTTAACAAAAATGAATTCCACTTCAGTCACAACTCTACCTACATCCAAAGCCTTAATGTAAAAGGGCTTACATACGTTCTTTTATTCTTTACTGAACCGGGGCTGATTTCAGCTCATGAGATATAGTCTCCACTGAAATCAGTTCATTTCTTGCATACTGCAACAGAGAAAGTAATGAGGACAAAGAGAGGCTCTTCTGTACATTTTTAGAGAATTAATTTTATGAATTTATTTGTTTTCTTAAAAGTGAGTTCAATATATTAAAAAATCCAATATATTCTTTCTTTGAAATTCTACTTCCTTCAGTAGAAAGGTCTGACTGAAAGATGCTCTTCAGGATTGAAACAAACAGCTCCACCAGACCCCCAAGTCCTATGGGACTCAGAGTGTAAATCTCTGAGTGCTCAGTTGTGCTGCTTGCTGAGTTTACACCCTCTGTGAAGGCTCTCAGCCCGAGCCAGCAGTGCTGCGTTCCACCCATAAATGGCTTTAGAGCCAAAGCTCTCATCTTGAACAGCACCTGGCAAGGAGCTGTGAGATAGTGCAGTCTACAGAGCCTCGGCACAATATCCCTGTGCAGGCAGCTCAGAAAAGCAAGCGAACACCTCATTCTGCTTATGCTGACATTTCCACAGGCAGCATTACATACCTTCTTGAGATGGCAGTTCCCAATGAGCATAACAACATCCACATCCAAAAAGCACGGGTTAAGTGTGTCCAAGAGCACTGCAAGCTGTGAGTCTTCATCAGAACAGAAGAAATTACCTTGTTCTTTTCCTCATTTTGCAGTAATTTTCTGCATTAACAGAAAATTTTTTCTTTCTATTGATTTCCTTAGACTGTCCTTAAGGTTCCTTTAGACTTCAAAATTACTCAGGAAATTTGGTGTTGCTAACATTACTCTGTAAGTTAGGAATCTGAGGGAGTTTATTCTTTGTGCTGGCAAGCCTTCAAACTATCTTGATTTTATCAGCTATAATTCATGTTTTGTTCACAGGACAAGCTTTTTCTTTTGTATTATTTTGAGTCATCTCTGGAAAAAATCACCTCGCACTAAGACGTAATAAAATATGAGAAGAGATTATGACTTATTAAATTAAGCCAAAGCATACACTGTATTTTGGTATTGCACCATCCCTGGAGGGAAAGCGAATACATTTTCAAATGAGTTCTGCTTCCAATTAGGCAGGAAAACAAGTACCTAAATTTTCAAAGGAAACCAACACACAAGGTGTGCACTGAGCCCAGGGTACCAAAAATCCCAGCCCATAAGCAGCACAACAGAAACTGCTGGGTGCCAACAGCCTCAGCCAAGACTGGGGGCTGCACAACGTCATTTGTAATTTTTTGCTCCAGTCCTTCGCCTATAAACTCTGCTTGCTCTGCATGTATTTTGCTACATGGGTGAATCTGGAAGAAATGGTAAAGCATTTTTCATAGGCATCTTAATTCACACCTATAAACAGCTTAAGAAGAAGAAAATGACCTTCTGCCTGTTGGATATGTGCCTCCCATCACTACAGGTCACTTATTTCAATTATTTAAGTTTGCAACATTAAATCCTCTACCATTGGAACAAACAAGGACTTCAGTCATTGAATTTAACAGTAGGAGGATCAGGCAGGTATTTACTTTCTGGCTCACGGGAAACTGAAATAAGATAAACCCCCCTCTCCGTTAAGCACGCGGTGCCCCAGTATTGATAACCTTTAAAAATTATGTCAAATACACATAAGATGGGAGATGACTCAGCAGCTCCTTGATTTTCAGAGCAGATGGAATGTCGATGTCTCCATATGAGAGATTTCTATACACCTGCTTCTTGCTGAAGACACTGGTTCCAGTCATGGAAGCAAAGAATTTTACTGCAAAGCTGGCTTTGCTAATAATAAGTGTGAAATAAGGATATTTCTCAAGGGGATTTTCTAAATTTAAAATGCATTCTGCTTCTTAACACCTCCTATCCTATGGAGTGCTTTAGCCTACCGCAGTCTAAATGCAGTAATTAAGTGTAAGTGTAATTGTTACAACTGTGTTTGGCAGGACAAAAGTAATTGTTAGGGAGCTGTCACATCTCCAGACTGTCCTGCTTCCAGTCCGTAAGTTACGGCTGTGGGACCAAATTATTCCTCCCATTTCCCCTCCAGTTCCACTCCAGTGTATTTAACTTGACTAGTGGTACCATGACAAATGTTAGTTACACTCCATCTGACTCTCAGTTCAAAAAAAGCAGGAATATGCCATATTTCTCATTACACAACCACAACAAAATCTCAACCAGCCCCACTGATACTTAACTTCCTTGATCCTTTTAGTTGTCGTATTGCTTGAGAGGAGGCACAGAGTGATGTTCTGAATGTGAAGTTGAATGTTTGGTTTCCTTATGGATTTTGCATCCTCTGTCCACTCATATCCAAAGCAATGGCCACTTCTACCCTAAGAATAAAACCCATCATTCAGATTCTTTGGCACTACTTATGCTGATCTGTTTTGGCTCTGCAACTTTATTTTCTTAATTTTTATATGGAGAGAGTGACTATAGCATATAGCCAGGAATGATTTTCAAGGCGTAAAAAGTAGGGCTTGGAAAAAAAATCACAGGACGTTTGAGAAGGGCCACGAAGCTCTTCTTCCCTGCCATGAGCACTGGCTCTGCAGAGCTGTTCCCTCACCACACTGGTGATACTAGGGACCAGAGACAGGGTCAGAGTTTCTTTCCTGACCTGGCCAAAATCAGGCCAGTGGCTGTTCCCTGTTTCCTGCCATGTCACAGGAGCTGGAAGAAGGACATAGCTTTTCCTCTGTTTGGCAAAAACACCCCTATGAAGGGAGGAAGCAGGCTGGCTCATCTCGGTGCTCTCACAAGACCTTCTCTCCCCATGGGCACCTGGGGAAGCAGGGCTACAGGCAATACTGGCATTTGTGCCCTTCCTTTTTTCAGGAATCTTGAAATGATCTTGCCTAATAAATCTTAGTGGTAAATCCAATCATCTGGCCTTATTTCATTAGTTTTGCTGCTCTGAGAATGGCAGGCTAGTTTTTCCTGTAACCCTTCTGAATTTCACACATTCCTTTTACTCTCAGAATTTATTTTCCCTCTGGAGTCTGAAGTAATCTGAGAGAGCAACAAGCCACTGCACCATTATAAGCCCCGGTTTCTCTATCAGTGTAGTCCAAATATGCTTCTTACAGTGCTTGCTTCTGTAATAGAGGTTTGTACAAGCTGCCAGGCAGAGACTGATGTGAGACAAGATAGGTATTTTCTGCCCAGAAAACAAGAAACATTATTAGGCAGCGCGCAGTTAAGAGGAAAATTTGCTAGGATTTAACTGAACTCGGGCAGTTTCCCCATTTAAGGTGATCAGCAAAGACAAGAGATGCCATTGCTGCAGCACTTCACCATCACTGCAGAGGCAGCCCAGGGTGAGATGAGATAGCACGCTAGTGTGGACAAAGAAATATTAGGCAAGGTTGATTTGGTACAAGTTCTTCCCTTATAAATGCACAGAAATGTCGAATGTTCACACAGATTAAATGGATATCGCTTTAAGTCACATTTGGAAACTCCCTGCCTACCAAATTGCCTGTCACTTGGGCATTAAAAGCAAAGTTCAAACACATTTTCTGTAAGTCCAGTGAAATATTATTTCAGAGCTTTGGTGCTTTACTCAACAAAAACAATTTTCTCATTTTTAAAGGCCATGCCAAGTATTCTAACAACTGTAGCTACAGATCATGTAACTGAAAACCTTCCTAATGTGAGCTTGAGAATTTTTACTAGCTCTAAAAACAGCTGGTCATGAACACACTAGTCAGAAAAGAATACAAAACAAAACTAGTAAAAAGAGTGTTGATTGCTAGCTCTCTCACGGGTATTTTTAACCATTTCTTAAATATGTTTTGCCTGTCTAGAAGTGAGAATATTCACATTATTAATTTCACATCTATCTGGGAAAAAATCCCCTAAATTCCTAATGAAGTGCATTTGTTTTTGACCAATACTTCTAAAGTGAAACCTGGTGTATGTACTTACAAAAAAAGTTTATTAATTTTGACTGTTCTAGGATGAAGCAAAACTCCTTGAAGAAGAGTCCTAACCTCAAAAATGTTTTTGAACAGGTTTCAGGGATCTGTCTTCTGTAGCTCTGTGCATGCACGGACGTGCTGTGGGTGTAAAGGTGAGGCTGTGTATGAGAAAAGAAAGACCCTGACTCTGTTCATGCGCTAAACTGGACAAGCATCCTTGCACTGGTATCAGTGGTATTTGGTCAGACTATACCGACCTGTTTGCTCACACAACGTACACAAAGCTTTCACTGCTTTGCTGGATTCTGGATTGATTGTAAGCTTGGATTTTAATCACTGAAATTCTTAGTAACTGGTACCTGGATGTAAGTATTGATTAGGAACTAATACTTAACGAGGGCAATACAAAAATATGATGAAAATGTCAATCACTAGGCATTGGCAAACAGACTTTTATTATATCTTTGCCTATTATTGTGCACATAAGTCATGCACCTTTTCACTCTGCCAAGATATATAAGACTACAGTGGTAAACAGGTAAACAAAACATGCTTTCTGTTGCTATCACTGCCACAATAAAGAGAGGTAGATTTTTAATTTCCCAGGCATTTCAATGAATAGTGGAAGGTTACTATAAAATTTATAAAACAGGATAAAAGAATGAATGTCATATAAAGCCATTCCTGAAAGGCAGGGACAATCTTAGTCAAACCATCCCTGGTCAAAACTAAACCTTCTCTATAAGATCTTCATCTCTCTCTATGCTGTACATGAACTGTACAAGCTGGCAGCATCACTGCCTTCAAACCAAAACATAGCTCACCTTATCACTAAAGAAGAAGAGGAGTCCAGTGGTTCATAATGGTTCACAAGTATTTGATTGACCTTTCCATGGTTGCTGAAAGGAATTGCCATATTGCAAATCTGATTGTCTCCCTGTAATCAGTCCTCATGGCAATTTCAGGGGGTATGTCTAAGAAGAGTCCCTGAATGCTTGAAATCCAATAAGGATATTGATTAGCACTAGTGACCTCTGCCAGAAAAGGTCAAAAGGAAAATTCTCTTTCAACTTCTCATCAGCTTTTAGCAAATGAGTGCCAGATCCCATGCTCCCAGCTTAGCGGCACCATGGAAACCAGTCCAGGTGAACTGCTTCCCATTACAGAAATCTGTGTTAATCACATGCATAAGGATGATAGAAACGCTCCCTGGGCTCCCCAGTGCAATGAAACAATGTGACTTAATGACATTTGCAGGATCCTATACAGAAAGGGAGGAAAGAATAGGATTTCCTTCAGAGATAATTAAGATAAGGAACAGAGACATCAGTAGGGTAAAAAAAAAGGTTAAAATAAAGAGTAAAAATCTGTGCTGCTATATCTCAAGTTTTGCACCTTGGCCTTTCATATCTTTGCAATAATTTTTCAGAGTGCCTCCTCAGTATAGGCCAGAGAGAATTTTTTATGAACTCCTGAAAATAGATTTAAAATTCACAAAGTCTCATAACAACCACTATGCTTCCTGCCACTCTCCTCTGTGGTCGTTTTTCAGCTGAGAACTCAGCAAAGCTCAACAGACTGACATACGGCCGTGACTGGGCTGCTAAACACCCTCTGATGTTGAGGAGATGATATTCCCCAGCCTTCGGCTGGTGTGATTTTTAGCGGATTCGGATCTAAGCCCCTTTCGGCCTCTCCGATCCCGCGGGAAGATGCTGTTACGGAGATGCATTAGCACCACCTGCCGTTCGCAGCCGCGCACTGCTCCCCCCGCCACCGCCGCCTCCCCGCTTCTTGTGCTTCTGCTTATTCATCCTTCCAGATCCTTTATTTGTCTTGTAAGGCAAGATGAATAAAAACAGAGGCCACTTAGGCAGGGGTTGTGACATCAACACTCAGGAACTCACAGGTGGATACACATTGCTGCAGCCAAAACACAGTCTGGTGTTAGAGAGCAGGGGAGATGGAATAAATACATCCCCATGGCTTGGGAACAATTTTCTCACCTCCCCAGCAAGCACTCACACAATAAATATATTTCCAATTCATGAAATTGGGAAAGATTTATCTTTTATCACTAATTTAAGCTCACTGAAAAATCCAACTGGCTATTTTACATAAGGAAATCGAGTGGCTAAGTCAGAACATTTTCTGGTAAAAATCAGCATAGCTCCAGGGATCTCCACTCGGGTGGATCAGAGCCAATTAACTCTGCCTTGTGTACAGACGTCTGATAAGTAAGCCTGTGCTGGGGATTAAGTCACCCAAAAGAGCACAGACAAGTTCAGCTTTTATCTGCTGCTGTTTGTGAGCAAAGGTGAAAAGACAGTTGGTCAAGTGAACCAAACTGGGCTGGAAGCCAGCTGGTAAAACCTCAGCGACTCGGGCAGAGTCACTCCAGGTCCAGGTCTGCATAATGGGGACTGCAACC
This sequence comes from Oreocharis arfaki, assembly GCA_013398015.1. NCBI lineage: Eukaryota > Metazoa > Chordata > Aves > Passeriformes > Paramythiidae > Oreocharis > Oreocharis arfaki. The sequence continues at coordinate 826,477 of VZRR01013922.1, read as the reverse complement.
CAGCTTCCCCCTCCATCCCCAAGCCACTTGACTTAAATATGTGTCCTAAGTGGCACTCCTAAGTAACACTGCCTTGCCAGAGAGTCTGCATCCACATTCACATGACTTCACATCCATTTGTTTTATCCACCTGTGACGGCAGATCTCAAACAAGCCTCTGCAGTAGATCTCAAGACTTAGCTATTTTATCAGCATGCCCCAACTCTCCTTTTTAAAGGCTATGTAGACAAATGTCTAATAGTTCTGCAGTCAATGCACACCGACCTCCCACACAGGGGAGATAAAATTATCTCCACATTACCGTTCCTCACCTCTGCAATTTCTCCTTTTTTTAAAAGATGGACCTGATTAGACTGTCTTTGCTCTAAGGAGGACCATTGCTGGGTCTGCAGGGACTGGCACGTGCCTGGGGCTTCCAGATCACTGCACAATGCAGTAAGTGGAAGCACAATAGCAAGTGGAAATTTGGGTGAACTGCTCTGTTTCAGACAAGCAGACTGTTTAATCTGTCCAGGGTTTAGTGACTGATAATGACTGACTGCTCTGTTAAAAACAAAAATGGCCTTCTTTGCTCCTACCTCCCCTTAGTCTTGAATTTCCAAGAATAAAAGACCCACTCTTCCCTAGTCTGCTCCTGTGTAAGGGACTCTGCTCACCTTTGAAACCTTTTCCTACACCCATCTCCACAGAAGCTTGTTCCTGAGTAGGGTGCCAGATGGGGGTATGGCACTGCAGATGTTCTACCAGTTCCCTGGGCAAAGGCATTCACACCTCCCTGTCCTGCTGCTCCTCACCATCAGACACTGAATTTCTTTTCCAGATGCTTCATGATAACAGTCCGTTCATCCAGAAATCAGGCTAAATGCCACATTTTCCTGTCCTCTCTTTTATACTATTGATGAGTTTACAGCACAATGTTCCCAGCCACCTGGCTCTGCTTTTCTCTTCTTTCCTTTGTTACGTTTCATTCCACTTCTGTTAGTCCACTTCTTGAGGTCACCTGGCCCTTTGTGTAGCACATCCTGATCCTCCTTTACTAATGGTGTCCTCTAAGTGCTACCAGCAATTTGCATAACAGTGTCCCTACCCGTGTGCTGAGGACATGAACCAATATATTAAAGCAGGATCAGTTTTAAGACTAACCTAAGATACCTGGGAAATGTCACTATCAGTTTTCCTCCAAGCTGATACTTTTCCTATTTATAGTACATATTTTTGTGTCTTGTCTTCAGCCAGCAGAATTGTAACATGTAAGTGACAGCTTTAGTAATTCCCCATATAGCAGCTATCAGATACTAAAGCCTAGGAGATCCACCACATTTTTCCTGACTATGAAAATTGATTATCATAAAAATAGTAGTGTGACACAACCAAACATTAGTGAAAGCTTGCTACATTTTATTCCACTTTTCTCCCTCTGTCCCTCCTGTCCTCCCTCTCATATTAGTCTTCCCTCCAAAGTCTATTCATAAGTCTTACATGCTACTGTTACAAATCAAGTAAGCCTGTTGTTACTGCCTGGAAATATAGGGCATTTTTTATTTGCTTTTCTCCAATCACAAGCCTGAGGTTCCGCTTGCTCATTTCTCATGCCCAGTCTGAAAGGGTTCTAGGACAAAAAGTGCCTTGTCCCCCGTGCCCACTTCCCTCCATGAAAGTGTACAGATTTTGCTGTGCAAATACAGATTTTGCTGTGACATTTTCTCTCTGCCATCTCTGCCAATGGCTTTTGTATTTTTTAGGGAAGTGGTAAGCAGGCAGTTTGTTGCTAATTCCTGTTATGTTTGGAACAAGGCTACAGATATCATAAAATGAAAAGATGCAAAAGGTTTATGTACCATCGTCATCTGGCTTAAATGGACTGGGATTGTCTCTTGGATGAACCACTAACTCCTCATGCATGTCTCCAAAGATACAGCTCTTTCCAAGACTCACTCCTCTATTAAAGTCATAACCAGCCTTGGGTCTGCTCAGCTGCTGAAGCATCCTCACACCAGCCAGCAGCCTCCAGTACTGAACCCAAATAGCGTGGGCTTGCTCTGGGGAGATCCTGATTCCCAGAAAGGGAATCAAGCTCTGTTTCTTCCCCAGCACAGGACTTGCAGGCAAGACCCCTGCCATGGGCTGAGGTCACAAACTTTTGGTGTTTCTTACTCCTTCCATCCCTTTCTCTTGTCTTGCCAGCCAGGCAGTAATTTTTTTAAAAAGAATCCCACAGTACCTATCATCAGGTGCTTCCTTCCTCTAGGGATGATTCTAAGGCTTTCTCCACTCATTTTTATTTATTCATAATATTTTTATATAATTCTCCCCCAGACTTCTCCAGTGAGATCAGTCTCACCTTAAAGTATATCTATGCATTATTTATCCCTGCCCGCAGTTAACTCTTTCAAGGCCAGTGTAGAATTTTTGCATGAGGTCCTAAAAATATAATAAAGAGTGAGTTAAAAGAGACTGACCGTGAACTTCTCCATATTGCATCACAGTGTGATGGTCTGGGTATTTACTAGAGAAAGTGGTTTGGTGTTGACTTAAATGTTGTTCATTAACTTATTTTCCATCTCCCATGTTTCAAACTATGCTGAAACACAGTATTTGTTCCTTTGGAGAACATATTATGTAAACTTCTGATGAAAAGTAAATATTTTCTTTGAAGGACTGTTTATACCTGATCCAGTCTGAAAGATGGAAGCTACTATAAAGGAGCAAAGAAAGTCTCTCTATTCTGACATCATTCAGTTTAGGTAAACAAATATGACAGCCAGTATCACATCAGGAATAGCTTCCAGGCAGTCACTGGTTTTAAATCTACTGGGAAACAGATGAATATTTAGGGCTGTATCATCTCCACTTCAGTGGCACATGTACCAATATGGTTGTATTTTTTTCTATAAGCTGTGCTTAGAAATCTTAATATTTGAACAAATTCAGCATTCTTGTGCCTAAAACATGAATCCATATCACAAGCCTTTTACAAAGGCCAGGAAAAACAGAATTCTTATCCTTGACTCCCAGCAGCTTTGAGTAGTCTTGTACATCTTTGAAGCCAAGGCAGCGCTTGTCATCTGTGGATCTCCAGATGCTTCACCAAACAGGTATTCAGCTTCCCCAGTGTGGTGTTACCCCTGTTCCTGTTCCTGTTCCTGTTCCACACGCAGAGAAACTGAAGCTGAAACAGCCGGTGCCTCCAACCACTGCTGTACTGCCGGTGACTGTCTTGCTTTGTGTCGGCAGTTTGCCCAAATGATCTCCAGAGATCTCTTCCAAACAAATTTTTATGATTCAGTAACTCGACTGGTTAGATTATCCAGGTTCCCCGCTGGCGGCCGTTGTTTCCCATGTGGCTGCACAGCCACTTACAGGATCTGTGTTAACCCAACTCCTGGAGTTAATCTGCCAAAGAGCCAACCTCACCACAACGAATGATTCATTTTCTGATGGCAGAACTCCCTGCATCACCTCACTGCATGGTTGGGTGAATGAAGGAGCAATGCCAGAGGAGGGTGAGAGCCTGTGGCCAGGAGCAGGGAATGGGACCTCCCCTTTCCGGGGCAGTTAGCGGCTACATCAGCCGACCCGTAACGTCAACCCAAGCCTTGGGGACAGACATGGGAATTGAGCCTGCTCCATTCTCCACGCCTGCCCCGTTTCCTCGACCTGTCACAGTGCCACAGGTGTGGTTGAGTACCTCTGATGGACATCTGCCAGATTGCCCCGAGTTTGTTGGGAAGCATTAGGCATGGATCCTGGCATTTGGACTGCAGGCACGGAGCCGTGGCTGAAAACAGTTGGCAGGGGCAGTCCCTGAGCCCCATGATTAAAACCTGTTAGTAGCACCATCTCCTTAATTTTCTGCCAGCATGTTCACCATCTTGCTGAAGGCACAAACCCCTGCATCCAGCATATGCCTCTCTTGTGCACGTTTTCTGGACACCAAAAATTTTAAGCATGAAGAGAGTTTGGCTGCAGGTAAAGTATTCTTAAGCCCATGCACAGCACCTCTTCTACTTCCTAGCTACTCTGAAGCATTTTTTGTTTTTAGGCTTGAGTTCTTCTGCCCTAATAGCTTATCTTCAAAAACATGCTCTTATTTCGGATTCAGTTTCTTTGACCTTTATTACATAGCAAGCTTGAACTTCTGCTCTAAGAAAGCCTGTTCATCTCTTCCTCTCTTCTTCCATAAGCTTCCAGTAGTACTCTGCAAGCCTGTTTAACACCATCTTGTTATCTCTTTTGCTCTTGGTATATTTTCCATTCTGTAGTCCCTTCAAAGTTGGCTAAACTGGTTTCCCAGCTCAAGCTTTCCATTTGAACATCAATCACCTGAAAGCCTGAGTACAAACTTTAGTGTTAAGTATCCCACATTGTCCCTAGTCTGAAGGGACAGGCTAGTAATGGTTTTTAAAATATCTACAAAACTTTCCATGCTGGCTCTTCTAACCTGATTAGTTTCAGTGGAATTTAGTGGGCTTTCCTATTTTTCCCTCCCACAATTCTTTTCACAGGCTTTAGTTGCTGAGAGGTTTCAATTTGTGGCATCCAAGGTCGTAAATATCCAAAGATCTCCACTCCACCTCCCTGCTCTACCCAAGATACCAACCAGTGTGGCTCATTGCTCCCGTGTTTTTTCCATGGGCACTGTTACACCTTCTCCAGTGTCTCTGGTAAATATAAATTGAATGGGGACAGAGTGGGAAATGGAGACGGAAATAGCTATTTCAGAAATTATTCCTGCCCCCAAAAAAGATGTTTTGTGCTCAGCTCCAACTGCAGAAAGGGCCCTTGGGCTGGAATAGGGGAATTTACTCCTGAATACAGCACTAATTTGCTGGAAACATGTGTTTCTTCTCACAGAGACATACTTCTTATGGAATTATTACTTTTACTGGATTTATTAGGGGGCATCTTTGGGGTGAGTTACAGTCGATTTCAGAATGCAGAAGAAGCAAAGGGGACATATTCCTTACAGAACAAACTGTCTTTTACTGACAAACACATATTGATCCTAGCAGTGGGACCCAATTGTGACCAAGATCTGTAATCCCTATTAGTTTATTACTTAGAGATGCAAGTAAAAAGGTTTTCCTCCCTCATTACTGTCATAATACAGCAAAGAAATTGTTCATTTCTTACTGACTTAAATTTTCTTTTCAACAAAACTGAATAGAAATTATTTAATCATTCATCCTCTATTTACCTTTCATATCAAAGCACAGTTAACGTAGGCAGCTTCATGATGCATGTAAAACAAATCCCAACAGAGACCATTCCAGGATTTTAGGGGAAATTATTTGTATCATTATTATTCTACCGGGCTGCCTGCAATTTTCATCTCAAACCCAATACATTTTTCCCCCAGTATCTGCAATGACTTCCAAAATTATGCAGATGATTATTTTATTAGCATGTACCCAGATGGTAGACTGCCAGGCGCAGTTACTGTCATTGCATCTAGCTCTCTGTAATGCAAGAATTACTAAGAAAACAGTGCATTTGGCCACTGGTTATATAAATTAAAACCAAAGCAACAGTTACAAACTCAATTCAAACAAAATCAATAAAAGGTATGCGAATCAGCAGACCAGTAACATTAGACATAATGTTAACTCTAATCTTCTCATGTCAGTCTAGCACAACACTGAGACATGGGAAATGTCTGACAGGCTCCTGCCCCATAACGTCATTTCTCATTGACTTTATTTAAAGCTAGTTCTATTTAAAGAAGTTCATCATGACTCTTGCAATTTACTCTATGGATATACCTTGGACCACACCTGAAAGACAAGGACCTAAGAGCAGAGCAGACTACAGTAAACAGGGAAAAAACACACATTCACTTTAAAACATCCTTTTTGTACCATGGCAATCAGATCCCTCTGTGACATTTGCTATACTAGAATGGCAGTGGTGTTTATTCCAACACTGTATTTTGTAAAAATGCAATGTTTGTCTCTTCCTACCTCCAAGGGATACAGTTTGTAAGATCATTTTGGATATGAAAAGCACTGTGGGGATAAAGCACCCAGTGTGCTGTAAGATCACCTAGTGAATACAAAGCTCCAGAACTATGTACTCTGTGGTGGTGCTGGATCGACTGCCTGGAATCAAGTGGCTGATGAGCTGCCACGTGCAGCAGGAGCCAACAGACCCCCAGGTACTTCAGCACCCATCCTCACCCTGGGGACTTTTCAATTGCTGAATACTCCCCTCATCCTCTCCTTCCTTTGATTTCTTCCTCTGGTGTCCATCTCATCTCTGTGGTTCCTCTCAGCAGCTGTGGACTCCTCTTTTCTGCACTGACACAGCAGTGACCAAGTAGCCCCAGGTGTGTTTGCCCGTACTTAGCCCCCGACTAAGAAGTATTTTGTCCTTGCTGGGCACAAGGACCAAATAGGGACTGGAGATTCCTTCCCCCACTAAATCCTGGACCTTCCTCTCTTCTCTGCAGCACATTGCAATGCACTCTGTCTTCCTCCACAGACAGATCACTGGGGGAATATGTGATGGCAGGAGAAGTCACCTGGCTTCCTCGGTTGGACTGTGACAGGTAGGTAGAGAACTGTGGCGGCACTTCCTGCTTGGAAAACTTCTCCCCATCTTCTTCAGGAAGAGGCAGAAGGCTACCAGCTAAACCACGTGGGTTAAGGCATGCCCCAAAAGTGTGAAAGCATAATCCAGAATAGCAGGAGTTAGCATATCAAGGAGACAGCAATCTGAATACACCTTACACTGTTTCAGAAATCTGTTTTCTATCTGTTCAGGCATGGGTGGGAAGATTGTACTATTGGATCTGCACGAGCTAGAAGCCAAGTGTTATATTAAAATCTGTGTGCCACAGGAGGCCTGTGAACACGGGTCTTTTGTTGAAATATACTATATATACTGTATCTGTAGATTTGGTTTAGCTTTACACCTTGATTCTTCTGGCACAGCTGTTCACATTAGGAAAGTCAAAGATGATGACAGATCTGATAGCTGGCACTGTCTGATGCAAACATGGGAAGCAGGAAGCAAGAGAAATCAAAGAAGAAAAATGTGTCTCTCCTTTAATGCACAACAGCAAATGTTCCAGCCGTATTCTTGCTGAAAGGAATTTGATGTCTCGGTCAGTGCTTTGCCTAATGAGCTACCAACATCAATCTGTCATCATCTGTATTATTTGAAATGGCCTCTGCTGACACAAGGTATATTCATGTACTGGCCCTCCTGGGCACTTGAGAGTTCAAGTCCTGGGCAGTTTATACCACACTGAATGATAATGAAGGGTAGCAGAATAATCATTGGCTTCCTTCTCTCAAGGGGAGGCAAGAATGTTGTTGCAGGGATCTCCCCCAGCCAAGAATGGCTTTTGATTACAGAGCTGGGAATATGAGTTATTTGTTTCTCTGTGCACAAATAGTCTCAGCAATTCTTTGCAACAGTGCTTTAGCTCTCCAAAGCACATGTAGCACATCTGTCCATCTGTCCTCGCATTTCCATGAGCCTGCCCCAAGTATCGGACTCTCAAAAACTTGCAGGGCTATATCAAAAGCCAAGAAAGAGATGAACACTGACAATAGGTGGGAATTTGAAGCAAAGAAATGCCCTTTCAGTGCTCTGTCTTCACCTGTTCCTATAATACACACATAACATTACACAATCATCTTTAACATCTTCAGCTGTACTCAGAAAATTACTTTTTCTGGAAATATCTTCTGAGTGAGATTTTAGATTGCAAGGTTTCTGACCAACACCCAGCAGTTGTTTCAAAACCTGAGTTTTTAACTTGCGTCATTAGACGGAAGCTTCACACAAATGAAGCAAATAAATTGTCAAGAAACTTAATACCAATGACAACCACTATATTTTTATTGGTCCAAAGTTTGCAAAAGGCCTTGTTTCCTTTCAGAAAGTACCAGGGAGTTGCAACACCATAATCCTAACCAAACCTTACATTCCCATGCTAAAACTGCAGTTGAGCTCCCGGTGAGTTATATAACAAGACAAATAACAATGTTTGACCAGTATTACCAACCTTTCTCTTAGGAACTCAAAGGTTTCAAAATGTATGAACTAGACCTCACTTCCTCTTCTATAGCAAGTAAATATTATATGTTCCCTTTTGTCAGTGAAAGGCTTTCATCCAGGCTTTCATACCCCAAGGACAGTCTCATTTGCGAGACTTGTGTGTGAACTACAGCACGGTTTCTTTGCTCCTCACATATCCCAAAATGAAGACAAGAGTTAGGAAGGGGCCAGATAAAACTGTTTTCAAAGGAATGTTTCATACCAAACTGCTTTTGATAAGCAAAGAAGGTAAGACTGTCTCTAGAGTGGCATTGCCGTGTGTGCTCTTCAAGGCAGATTAAGAAAATACCTGTCAAAACAGAAATGCAGCAGTTAAATTCACAATTTCAGGTGGTTTTCAAGCATTTTGCCTTGTGAAGTCCTAAAAATTTTCCAGTGTAAGTGCAGCCACTCGTATAAGAAATGCAGGTTTAAAAGTCATGTAACACTTCACTGCAGATAATGTGACAAGGGGCAGCTCTTTAGGCCCTGTGAGAACTCAGAGAGGTGATGGCCTCAAGGATAAGCTCAGAAGTGGGGTTCTTTCTGAAGAGAGTGAAAGAGACGTATCTGTCAGTGACAAGGCTGAATGGCTCAAAGAGATGGTGATGGCAGAAGGGACAAGGTGAGATCCAGGTGAAAGTTGAGCAAGGAAGTCTGGTCTTGGCCAGGGCCTTGCAGATGCGAGCAGAAAATTGAGCTTGATGTTCTTGTGAATGGGGAACCACTTGAAGAAATGATGAAATAAAGCCTTGCTTAGGGAGAAGGACCAGTGGTAGAGGAGGTCATCATATGGAGATCATCGTAATATGAACAGACTGAGCTACATTGACAGATAAAACAGGGATTAGAGAGACATTTGACAGGAAGAAAATTTTGATGTAGACCCAGACTAGTTGTGTTAGACAAGAGGACTCAAAAAGACCCAAGATCCCACTCAAGAGACAGAAGAATGGAAATTACTATTGGAAAATTAGAAACTCACTGAGACTAACGATGCTCAACAGAACAGCAGAGGAGATATGCTAGGGGCAAAAGTTGAGATGCCCAACACAGAACCTTGTAGCCTCACCAAAGCACTTCTGTGAGTTCTTTTTGCCTGTTTTATTCATAAATCATTGAGTGCAAAAGCAGTGTTCTGTGTTAGCCAGTTACATGTACAATTTCTAACTGGCAGCATTTAACATCACTGGTTCAGAATTTCTGGGCTGAATGTAAACAATGCTACAGCTCTCTTTCCTCTGGCATAACAAAACTTAATAAATTCACAAACATATCAGGGAAAAGTGTTGACATGCACCTCTTTATAGAACTGTGACACTGGATGTTGTTTTTAATCAGCCCATGATGCTCACACTCACATCTCCCTTTCTCTGAGACACTAAGGAGGAGGTCACCTGGGCACCGGTGTGTCTGCTCAGAGAGCCTCGTGTTTATTGCTCTTGACAGCCTGGGGTCCCTGTCTGCTGTGAATCCGAGGCTGTGTAAATTAAGCAAGGAAAGCTGCAAGTGTAGTTACTTTGCTGTCATGAAAGTCATCCGTACTTTATGTCTAACATGCAAAATTTCAACTCCTTAAGCAGGAATGTCTATATAAATTCTTTCAAACTGCACTAACTTGGAAAGACCCACTTCCCCTGTTGCAAATGTGTTATTAATATATCGCCTCCATGCTATTAAATTAAAATGTCCCCCTCATGTTTCCGATCTTACTTCCAGATTTTTAGCCATGTGGCTGGAAGGCAGCAGAGAGTTGAATTAAATGGGTGATTCAGGGACATGTAGCAGTAAAAAAAAAAAAACCAAAAGACTTGATCATCTGCCTCACTAAAAATAAATAACTTTAATTTTTTTAAAACTCTCTTGCTTGTCAGAATTATGTAAATCTCCCTGGGATACTGACTGAGTCTGTCATGCCCCTGAAGGAGTGCTCCAAGGTGAGAAAGGATATCAGTTTGCCATCCTCCCACCTGCCATTCCCTAGCCCTGCCTGGAATAGTGTGGACCCTCCTGTCACTCATGCCAATGAGCCTCCACATGGAAACACATGCACTATTTTCAAAACAGTAGCCCAGCATAAGTAGGGAATAATTTCATGTTCTCAGACTGCCACAGCATAAGAATGAATGCAGTTTTTCCTGTAAAACTCAGTGGAAAAAGAACTTACCTACAGTGCCAAGAGTGAACTTCGTTTCTCACATCAAAAATATGTCATTGCAGCTGAGCATGTGGGAATCCAGAGAGCACAGCAGGCTTCCCCTAACACTTGCTACTAAATTTCAGCATTTAACTCAGCAAGGGAAGGTAACCTGTGGAGTTATCATGTGGAGTTCTCCATCAAAGAGACTAACAGCGTCATAGAACATGACAGCACCCAGACAAATTGTGCATTTACATCTTTAAATGTTCCTGTAAGTAGAAGGAATTAATGTGGCATGCTTCTATTTGTGTTTTCAAACTGGAGCCGTATGTCTGTGGATACCCTGGAAATGCCAGGACAGTCACTGGCCCTCCCAGTGAGTGGAGCTGAAATTCCCTTGCTGTTCATGGAGATGAGGAGAGGTCAGCGTGACTGCAGGGCGTCTGTTTACTCAGTGCGAAATACCCTGGTTTTGCTTCTGATCCACTGTTTGCTCCTGGGGTTCAGCCCTGCAGTGTCTTCCCAGGTATCCTGCTCTGTTTGTTCTAGGTTCTGGTATGAGGCAATGATCAGGGGAGCACCCATATAAGCTGGAAGAACAAACTGTGGCATAAGAACATAAAGCCCAAACCCCCCAAATCCTTCCGTAGCTGCTAATCTCTGATTTCACAGTTGCCACCTATCCATCTCCAACACAGCTTTCCCACACCCATCAAATTGCACAGGAATGATACTGAGAGAACCATGACATCCCTGCAGGGCTGAAGCAAAAATATCCCACTGTTTAGAGTTGCATGGCAACATAAATAACTTTGACCTCAATAAAAGGGTAAAAAAGTATAACAAATTTATGGAGGGGGGTGTTCTCCCATACCAGGTCAGCGTAACACAGGGTAAGTCAATCAGGGGCTTGAAAACCCTCAACTCATAAAACTGCTCTTGTTACTGATTGCAACATCTAAACACAGAGCAGGGAAAATGCGGAAATGGGGAGGAAAATTTAAATCAATCAAAAACTTCACTAAGACAAAACATCTTATATAATCTTCCCACCGGGAAGAGAAGGAGAATAGACTTTCATGTAACAAATGCTAGTTTTGTCAGTTGATGTACTTCTGGAAGGCACTCAAGTATTTCAGTGGCATAGACAATAGAAGAGCAAAATAGAACAAGAGAGAACAGAACAGAAATAGACTTGGTTGGCTTTGTCTGGGAGAGCTGGTCAAAAATTAAAATTTCCATTTCAGTAAAAATTTCAAAATTCTTGACAACTTTTTATGCTCTTTCAAAGGAAAAGAAAAATAACAGCAGTACAGTTTTTTTAAAGAAACTCTAACCAGTGAAAAATATCTCTGAAATAATAAATAATGAATCTGGAAGACCAAATTTCAACCCTCTCTATTTTGCTACATTTCTGATAAGTCCAGGAAATCATGTTATCTAAGGTTTTACTAACAGGCATCTGGTTTTCCTGACTCTTGGATTCCCCTAATGCTTCGAACACATTTTCCTACCCAGTGATACCAAACATTTTTACAAAATTTAGTGAGTTATTTCAGATCACAGAATTAAAAGGGAAAATAGTTATTTTCATCCTACAGCTAAAAGAAAATAGAGATTAATAGATTGAGACCAGCAAAGCTGACTGAAAAGGAATCTCAAGCTGAACATCCAGGACTAGAAGCTCCCAAATTAGATGCCATGTCTGCACACTTTATTTCTCACAGTAAGAAATTTCTCAACTGCAAATAGCACAGCAAACTAGGGCACGTGGTCAGTACTCCTTCTCCTAAAGACTCTCATATTCAAGAAAAAGAAATTAATTTACTTATAATATTCTACTATTACAATCTGGTAAAACTGTTCAGACTTCACAGTTTTTCTGCAGCCTGAAATTCCTGGTATAGAGACACTGGGGGACTTGGACTGAGGTGGTTCTGAGCCAATTTACATCTGCTGAAGATTTGCCCATGTAGTGGAAAGGGCCCAATAAGACTACGCAAATCAATTAGTCTAATGTGTCTTGAGGTTTTTCTCAGACCTCTATGGGTTTTCACACACTTTATTTTTAAATGCTGATTATACTGTCATTTAGGGGAGCAATATGCTGCCTTGACAAGACTGGTGACTTTAACTTTCTGACATTTTCCCTGCAGACAATTTCTTGCCTTTGCGTGCAGGTTTCTGAGTAGGTGATGGCTATATAGAAGACAGCCCTGATGTTCCAATATCTTGTGAACTCGATGATCCAAAAGTAATGTACTTAATCAAGTGTAAAGCAAAAGGTGATTAAGTTTTGCAGTACTGTACAATGCCTGACTGCTCAGAAATGCATCTTTTGATGTGGTGCAGAGAATTGGACCAGTTCTGTCTGCTTTACCAAAAAATGACGTTTTAGTAATCTGAAAAGAGAGCCTCAGAAATCCCCACAAGTGTTTAACTTTGATCTGAAGCTTTAAAAAGATGATATTTATCTGTTTGCTTGGTTAATTTGCTTGAATTTTAAGCTCAGGAAGGTGTCAATTTGACATCTAGGGAAGTGGTTCCTTGCTTTTTCCCCAGATGAGGTTGAGCAGGGGCAGCAAGTTTCCAATCATCACTAGCTGTTCCAAGCATCCAACCAAAAAAAAAAAAAAAGAGAGAAAGCAAAAAAGAAAACCATCAACTCACCTTTCCATTGTGGTTTATATGAATTATTAAGAACTGAGATTCAGTGGAGCCTCAACTTTTGAGCATAGAATCAATACTATATTTTATATAACAAGGGCAGTAAACCCAGCTTGTTCTGCTTCCATCACAGTGAAGCCTTGTCAAGTCTCTCAGGCAACCTAATTCACCAGGGCCAAATTCTCACACCACTGATGTGGAAGGTGGATTGAGGTGGATTGAAAACTGGCCGAACAGCTGGGCCTGGAGGTGCTGGTCAGTGGCACAAAGTCGAGATGGAGCCCAGTCAGTAGTGGTGCACCAGAGGGGGCAATACTGGCATCCAGTCCTGTTTAACATCTTCATCAATGATCTGGATGATGAGCAAAACTGGGAGAAGTGACTGATATGCCAGAGGGTCATGCTGTCATTGAGAGGGACCATGACAGGCTGCAGAACTGGGCTGCCAGGAACCTCACGAAGTTCAGCAAGAAGTCTGAAATGCTGCCCCTGGAGGAGGACATGTAGGAAAACACACTGGGGTCCACCTAGCTGGAAAGCAGCTTGGCAGAAAAGGACCTGGGGGTCCTGGCAGGCACTGAGTTGTTCCTTGCTGCACAGAGGGTTACAGTACCCTGACCTGCACTGGGCAAAGTATTGCCAGCAGATTCAGGGAGGTGATCCTTCCCCTGTATTCAGCACTGGTGAGGCCACAGCTGGTTTCTGTGCCCAGTTCTGGGCTCCTCAATACAGGAGAAACAGGGACATACTGGAGAGAGTGCGGCAAAAGGCCACAAAGGTCACTAAAGTACTGGAGCATCTCCTGTGAGGAAAGGCTGAGAGAGCTGGGACTACCTAGCACAGAGAAGAGAAGGCTTGGAAGGGCTTAAAGGATATAAATACCAGAAGGGAGGATGCAAAGGGGACGGAGAAGACTCTTTTTGGTGGTGTCCTGTGATCAGGCCAGGGGCAATGAGCACAAATTGAAATAGAAGGTTCTGTCTGAACATCAGGAAACACAGCTTACTGTGAGGGCGACCAAGCATGGGCACAGGTTGCCCAGAAAGGTTATAGAGTCTCCTTTCTTGGAGATAACCAAAAGCCACCTGGTCATGGTTCTGGGCAACTGTTTCAAGGTGGCCCTCCCTACTTGTGCAGTGGGGTTGGACAAGGTGACCCCCAGATGTCCTTTCCAAAGTCAACCATGCAGTGATACTGTGATTCTGTGGAAGACTTGTTCACTTCAGTGGGGTTGAGATGTCACCTTCTGTGCAGGAGCCCATGGAATCCAGCTCACTGTCTTGTGCTTTAAGAACTATTTGCAGTCACTAAGGCAAAATGTGTTACTATGTCTCAGGCACGAAAGAGAGAGAATAGATCTGCACTGAGATCAGTGCGAAGTTATCTCTGCAATTATTGCCTCTAGAGTGAGGGTGCTGTAAAAGGGCCAGTTGTGATGGGCCACAGGCCTGCAGGGAACTGACATCAGCAATCCCGCTTCCAGAGGGAATAATTAGGCAGATGCATGTCAGTCTGTACCCAAAAGGTGAAAGGCTCCTTTGTCATATTACCTGTAGCCAAACTACCTGATTGTATTTTTAAACTCCTTTCCCAAACATAAAAAACAAATACAAATTTCCTCACACATATCACAAATCACCCAAAACCTGCTAACTGCAAACATTCCACATTGCGCTGAGCATTAATAACCATGTGGGCACATTTCTGATCCTGTGTATGCCCACAAAGGAAGTTCACACAGTCACCAAGACGGGAAGGGCTTGAGTAAGCCTATTGAGAAACTACGGAGGGGTACAGCAGGCTTCAAAGTATTTCCTTTTTGTCCTGCTTGGTAAATGGAATACAAAATGTGAGTGATAACGAAGAGGGAAGAAAGAAGATAATAAATCCTGTTTGCTATTTGAGGTTTTAAGTTGTTCTTTGAAACTGGAACCTGAAGTTGACTGAACTGGGTTATATATTATATTTAGGAATAACGTAGAGCTTGACTGCAGAAATGTTATACATTCTACAGTATTTGCAATTCTGAAGTAGAAAGATGTAACCTAAGAAGCTGAGTAATGACCACACAAAATTTATAAATAATATTCTAAATCCTTCAGCGCGATAATTATATATCACTTGGGTGAAAAACAGTTTCAATCTGCACCTGGTGGAAGTTCACCTCAATGTTTCATACCAAAAAATGAAAACGGGAATTAAAATATTTACCTGCTAGAAACTGAACTGTGCATTAACACTAAAGAGTAAAATACTACCTTTCTAAATAAATTCACTGTGATTCAAAAGATGCCCACAAGGAACACTCACAGCGTTTTTGGAACACCAAACATTCATTCTCTAATTGTTCCAGGCCAAAGTCAGGAAAACAAATGATCATCCACACAACAGAACAAATGCCACATAACACCTGCTTCAAGTCACAGAGAAGAAACAAGTCATGCTCAGACCAACTTTTTAATGCAAGACAGAGAAAAAGCCTTTCTTTTCCCCAAGAATCTCTTCAATCTGCGAATCCTAGCATCCAAAACACACCCCACGCCACAAAACTGAAGCAAATCATCTGATCTTTTTAGTCTCTTCCCATTCTCCTTCTTTATCACATAATCTGTTGAAGTGAACCATTTCTATTTATAGTGTTTTCTGTATTCACAGATTCTAGAAGAGAGAGGCATGACTCAAGACTGCTCCCTCTCCCAAAACTTTAAGCCTCTCTCACAATACCATGCAAGCTGAGGAGAAATTATCTAAAGTAAAAAACCCCCAACTTCTAACTATGCCAAAGTCCTTCTATTCATCTCAAATCTGCAGCTGGATCCTCAACTCTAAAAATGACAACCGAGATTCAGATATGTTAGTGCCAAAAGGGACCTTTACTGTTCTGCAGCCTGATCACTGCCAGAACATGGATGGTAGAAACCTACTCTGAAACCCATGCAGGAAAAACATTTCAATGGGTTGAGAAAGTCTGTCTAACTAGAATCTATTCTAGCCAAAGTAATCTCACCTTAAATTAAAGATTGTAAATGCTGGACACATCATAGATGCTATGTCCTGCCACATAGAATTTTTTTTTTAACCAGTTACTCTTTTGTAAATATGTACACTGTGAATGTAAATATAAGATTGGATCCAGCATTCTTAAGCATTTAAGCACCTAATTTTCCTCTATATTCTCCTTAAAACACTTTGTGCTCTTTAGGATCTTCTGCCAAATCCTCAAATCTATACAACATATTCCAGAAACATTCCTACAAGATGCCTGCTTTGCAAAATAAAACTCCAAGAACTATTGGACATGTTCAGATTATTCAGAGAAAGAAAGAGCTGATGCAAAGGATTTAGGAACTATGCCTCATTTCCCATTCCAAATAAATTCAGTAGCAAAAGTTGCTATTCAATTACATTTACTGTTGAATGTGATCCTTAGAACTACTTAAAATGCCATTTTCTAAATTATCATGGTACTGATCTCACAATTTAGACTAGTGTCTGGTGAGATTTGGGCCCCAACAGAATGTGTCCTGTTTACAAGAAAGCTAATTAGCACTAGCACCTCTACACATTTAACAGAAGGGACCATATTCCTCTTACATGGACAGTATTTGGTTGGTAAAAGTGTCTGAAAATTGTGTTACATTTTTGCTGACGCTTTCTTCTTAAGCTGCTTTAGCAGACTTCGCAATATCCTACCTGATAAAATTTACTTTGGCCAATATTAATCAGTCAGCTTGATGTCCTAACATTTACTTTTCTCTTTTGTTGTTTGCAATGCTTCTTGGAACTGGGACAAATATCAGGCGTGTGCTCATGTAAATCTGAGGTATGTACTATATAAATGAGGCCCCAGTTCTCGCTACCTAGCTACCTTCTGAACTGTATTCTTAGATCTTTATTTCTGAAAAGGATCAGTTTTCCTCAGGTGCCATGAAGGCACTAGTAGCTTTAATACTGCTTGTTCAGCTTCCAATTCACAAAGCAGTACCAGCAGCTCCCCCTGCTCCCTTGGGCTGTGATGACCCACAATCTGTAGCAGCAGCTGAAGCTGCTGTGAATTATATTAATGGCCACAGTCATCATGGATACAAGTTTGCCTTAAACAGAATCGAGGATATCCGCGTGGTACCCCAGGTAAGTGAGGAGCTTGCAGGCAGAACATTGTGTTCACCTGGGGATGCTTGGAAATCACCAGTGCAAGGGCCTCCAAGAGCTGTATCCTCACATGGGGAAATCAGCATGGCTCTGTTGATTTAAATGGGGCAAGGACACCTGGTAGCAGTGGAGAATCCAGGTCACTGGAATGTATCTCTCAAAGAACAGAACAGAGGGGGAGAGAGAAATGTTCAGAAGTTTTTGTACAATGCTAGAAAGGGCTCAGTTTACAAATGCAGCATGTTTGCTAGGGCAGATCATCCCAGGTGCTGATTTGTGAGCCCAGTAACTAATCTGGAGAAAAACTGAGGATAATCTTTGAGATGCAGATAATTTTTTATTGGCTAAATACATACCTATCAAAACTCCATGCTATTAGTGAATTGTAGTAGGTATTAATTTTACCTAATGTCCCATCGAGCTGCCAAGGAGTCTAAATGGAAATAACAGTGGCTTATTTTCCCTAAGATCTATTGCCATCAGCGTAGGCATCTAAAAAGGCCATAAAAATGGTCACAAACACAATGCATGTGCCAATTCAGAACCTTTGATTCTCTTACAACATGGAAAACAGTCCCAAACAATGACACGAGTGAAACTCCATGGCTGTTTTCTACTTGTTATGAAAGAGAAGATACCAAAGTCATTTAGAAAAGACTACAACAGACATAAATGACATTAGAAGTCTGTCCAGACAGGAAAACACTGGTGACAGTGCTTTGCTCATATTAATGCTTATACACTAAAATGATTTAATTGGTTTAAATAGAATCACTCATGACTCGAACATCAGAATCAGTCTTGGACCTGGGGAACCCAAGGAACTGCGTCGTATGTTACAGATGCAAAGGAACTGGTGCAGTTCAGTGTAATTCCAATGGACTAAACGAGACAGGTCAATGTTCACTGGTGTTTGTTTGGTATCTAGTTATAGAAACAAGAAGTTTTTTCATCAAAAACAAGCTGTTGATTTTTTAAACTACCCACAAGATAAAATTAGCTTTAGAGAACTGATGCACTACATACAAGCTGGACTTTGCAAAATCTATGAGCCTGTTCCTTATTAGCAGGAATAAAATCTGTGTGATTATCTTGACTTACTCCAGATCTGTAGTCCTGGTTTTTTATGAAGTTAAATAGTAAGGACCTTTTCAGTTACTCTGGTGTATACCTGGAGCTACCCATGACAGTCAGCAACACAGGCCCCAGCGCAGCCCCAGGGAAGAAATCTGGTGATGTTTTGTAAATAGATTATGACAATTTCAATGGTTTATTTTTTTTCTTTCAGGGGCCAAATAATGACATCATATTTATTGAACTTGACTTACTGGAGACCAAGTGCCCTGTACTCAGCCCTACACCTCTTGCAAATTGCACAGTGAGGAGCTTTGCAGAACATGTGAGTACCTGAACACTACCAGCTGGGTCCAAAGGTACATGTTCCCTATGTTGATACCAGAGGCCAGGCAGATTCCCAAGCAAATGTTGTATCACTGTACCAACCTATAACCACCCAACCACTTGTAACCTCCTTGCTGACTTCCTTGCCGTCATGTCATGAAGAATTTCACTCTGGGATTTCTTTCATGTCCTGTTATCTGAACAGGACAGGTCTCTGCCAACATAACAACCCATATACAGTCCATGAGTGCCATGGGGCCCTCTTTCGGGGCTCCAGATCCAGTCCCTTTGGTCAGCCCAGATGTCACTGCCTCATTGCAAACCACAGGGCAGGTTTCGAATCTGTGCAAAAATACCCTTCCCTTGGCTACATGTGGGTTGTTACCTGGTGCAATTCCACCAAGCCATCTCTTCCTAGTTAAGACTGCAGATGAGCTATTCCCTTCAGATAGGGCTCTGCCTTTGAAGTAATGCTCAGCTGGAATTTACTGGTCTCAGATATTTTGTTCTTATGCAAGTGTGATCCAGCTGTGAGATGCTTTTCCTGACCAAGGCAGTGGAACTGTTGTCTGAGCCTGCTGTTTCTAGAACGGGGCCCAATTCACAGAGCTCACTAAATATGAATCATGATCTACCCCTGTATTCATCAGGGCTCAGATTCTATTTTCCATCTGGGGGGAGGTAACTCTAACTGTTCCCTCTTCCCAGTGACTCCAGCTTTGCCTTTGACATCTCCTCCCTGCTGGATCATGTTGCTCACACAAGGCAGCACACTCTGCTGTTACCATGGCCACTGACCAGCTGAGATTAGTGAGAATGTTATCAAACAGCTCCGTGGAAGGTCTTAATTCATAAGTATTCCTATTCTTTGCTCTATATGAGAGAAAAACCTGTACTAAATCTCCATAATCTTGCTACCCTGGTACTTTTGATACTTTTGAGATCCAGATTTGGATCCAGATTTTGTAGCTCTGATCTGCCTTTACAAAATCACAGACTCCAGTGTACGCCTAGCAGTGCCTTTGCCATCAGACCGATGCTGCAAGGAATGGTCAGCCAAGATCTGTTCTTTTGAATTTAGTGGCCCTTTATCAGAAAATCCAATTTATCTGAACAATGTAACCCTTTGATTTTTGTCTCTCTCTAGGCAGTTGAGGGTGACTGTGATGTCAAACTGCAGAGGGTGGATGGGACATTATCTGTGCTCGCTAGCAAATGCCACTCACATGCAGGTAAAGGCTTTGTTCTGTAGGTTTGAATCTAGAGGCTGGAGTATTATTATAGCAGTGGTTACAGTACAGTAGCTTTTCTGATTCTAAACTGCTGGGTATAAATATGGCATAAAGGACAACAGATAATGGGTTTTCTAAACCCAGCCCCCTTTTTTGGTTTCATTCCCTTACAAACCCACTCCTTCTCTTTGCTCCTCTTTACTGTGACAATTCAGATACTGTAAGACTAACTGGGGAGCAAGTCCCAGATTTGAGTCTTTTCATTCAGCAGCTTAACCTTAAAAATTTGATTCCTTGTTGATCTGAGTTTACTTGTGCTTGTTGGTCACCGGAGTCCCACTGGCAGATGCAGCTTCTTTACTAAATCCAGCATTTTCAACACTGCCATGGGAAAGCAGAATGTCTATTCTGTGTGCTCAGTGTGAGATCTCTTTGCTCTGTACAAGATGTCTTCAGTCCTACCGTCAAAACTGATTACTTAAATAACACACACAAACACAACTCCAATAAGTTAAAATATCTCCATTTTTCTACCATTCCTTGTGTGAGCTGAAGCACCTTTTCACTGGTGTCATAGAGAGGTTGCCAGAAAAAAAAATTACTAAAAACTGAATAAGAACATATAAAATGTGCTACTGAAGTCCACAGCACTTTTTCTTGCAGAAAGATTTGAACGGCCAAGTCGTGTGACACACTGCCATCTATAGCCTGCACTGGAAAAATTCCTGCCACTTAATTTGGGACAGACGGTTAAACAGCGTTTTGTGTTACTGAATAAATCTATAATATCTTTCTAAACAATTTACAATCTGATCAAAACATGATCTGTTCCTCCTGCAGACTCCAGTGAAGACATTCTCAAAGTCTGCCCTGACTGTCCACTGCTGGCAAGTCTGAACAACACAGAGGTGTTAGGAATGGTGTCAGCTGCACTCAATGACTACAACAGCAAAACCACTGATTCATACCTCAGACTCCTCGAGATTGGAAGAGCCAAAATACAGGTAATTTCTAGAACTACGGCTAGCCTTTCATGTAAACAGAATATTTCATCTATAGTAATTGTGCACTGCTATCTAGTTATGTTTGCAAATAGATGCAATTTGCTTGCTCTAATTCGCCCTCCTGATTTGCTCTTAATTTCCCAACGATTATGTGCCATTTTAGCCACAGGATTCCCTTTCACTCCAGTGGGAGATGAAGGCACAACATTCGCCTTTTATCTTTTCTCAGCAGCTCTGCAGTTTCCGAGTGCAAAGTCAGTTAAACAATTTTCCTGTTTTATCAGTATCACCCAGTGCACGCTGTTGCTGCTGAGTTTTCTGTGGGTGCCACAAACTGCTCTGCAGAAGAAGCTAAAGCCAATGCTGGGGCTTGTCAGCTGCTGCCCGAGGATCAGTCTGTGAGTATGGCAGCACATCAGCCCCAATCTCTCCAGCCCTGAGCTAGAAAAGCAGCATCATGCTGCGATGTGCTTGCACTGGAGCAGCAATAGACCCCTGTGAGGATCAAAGTGCAAGAGATGTGTACCATCATGATATGCTTTTCAATATTTCATTCCTTAAGCTATATCACACCTTTCTCTTCTCTCTGAGGTATCTGGACTGAATTCTAATGGATTTGAATATATTTGAAAAAGGCTTGAGGACCAGAGACAGAGTATTTTTATTCAATAGAGTATATATTATTGTTTACTCTTCTTAAAATGAGAGCCTGAGACAATCACACTCTTTGTACTGGACAGTACACAGTCACATTAAAAAAAAAAAAAGCAGACTCTTTCCTCCTCCGACAATTCCAATGCTCTCAGAGTGCTTTGTTCTGATATACAGGCTCTTGAGAATTATACTGTATACTTCACCATGTTAAAATTCTTCTGTTTCTGATGAAACTGAGTCCTAAGCAGTTTTAGGGGGTGGGAGCTTTTTACCTAGAATCTTATATATTCTTTCCCTCCCTCATATCCAAACATACAAAGGATCTTACTCTAGAAGAACGCAGGAGTCTCGTTTGTTTGCTGCTTATGCATTTAAAGAGCTTGGCTTTTGAGCCCAGCAGGCTAGGAAACAAGTACTTCACTGCTCAGATAAAACATGAGAACAGAGAGCCATTTCTAGATGTGCTGAAATTAAAAACCATAATGCAGCTCCCCTCTATTTTCTAACTATTTCTCTTGACTGTGTTCTGCTTTGCCAGAATTTTGGTTTCTGCACAGCAGTGATGGTAAAACGTCCCTCACAAGACCTTCAGGTGGACTGCCACTTGTACGGACATCAGGTACCAGCTCCACAGATTCCCTTGGTTTCCAGGGTATCCTACCCTACTGGCACTGTTACGAGCCATCATCTGGAGTTTACTTCTTTCACTGTAGACAGCATTATCTATCTGTGCTAATCTGAGTTTAACTTGGTATCCTAAAAGCCAAGGTAAGGTAGCTCCCGATTATCCTATGGATTTCTGTGCTGGGAATTATGTCACGTCTGCCATCCATGCTTGACACAATTTGTCCTCCTGACCATCTGGTACATTCACATGCCTAGCAGGGCAAAGGGAACCAAACTCTGCTCGTGGTTGGGGCATGGGAGGGATGAGGCAGATAAATGTAAAACAGAAATCAGCATTGTGAGGCTGGAGGCCTTTAGTCCTTAGACGTGACTGAATTCAGGGACCTTGTCCTGCACTGCTGTAGCAAGGGGAAGGAAACATATGCACTTGACCCGAGTACTCTCCAGGTATTTTAGCCTACATTTGGTCTCAGAAGGACTAGGTGGTGGTTGAATACTTCCTATAGACAACAGCTCTTGGTAACTCAATAGTTATTAGCTGTCCAAGAGGTGTATGAAAGAGAAAAAGAGACAGCTGTTCTTGAATTTTTTGCCAGCTGTGCAGGTGACCCTGAAAGTTCATAGAGCACAGGATTTGGTCCTAATGATTAACTGGCTATAAAAAATGTGCTCCTGGGCTCCTGTGCATGTGTTCAAATGCAGATCAGGTTTCTGTGATGGTCAGGAACATATGAGCCTGGGTTGCAGGCCTATAGCTAGTTAGGAGCAGGGTTCCTAGTAAGGTATCAAATGACCTGTATGTCACAAGCCCCAGATCACTGAAAACCAACACAAACTGTTCTTCTTTTCCAGCCTGGAGTTACCTATGCTCATCCAGGTCAAGACACATCAGCAGGACTGGTGCCCAGTGCTGTAGGCTTCATAAACCATAATCTTGGGCTTTCCCATAATAACCCTATTGCATCTGAATCCAGCTCTTCAGAAATTTTACGTTCCATGCTCTCAGCAAAATCAGTAACAAAGAGAGCAGTTGCAGAGGCTGCTCAGCATGACAAAGTACCTCGCCCAGTTGGCTTTGTGCCTCTTCCTCCTCCCTGCCCTGGGAAGATTCGCCATTTCGACATCTAGGCTGTGTTTCAGACACTCAATGCAAACTGAAGGATCAGTGCAGTAGCAGCAGCAGCAGCAACACAAAGACCACAACATCGAGTACAAATAGGTGAGAACACTTGACTCTGAGCCCAAATGAGCTTTACCCTCCAGAGACCAGAGTCCTGGTCAGGGTCTTGCAAAGGCCTGCTCCAAAATATAGACGATTACAACATATAGTAGTAGTTTGCTTTACATACAGGGATTCTCTAGTTAAAATACAAGAAAAAATGTTTCAATGAAACTGTTGTAAGAGCTATACAACAGTTGTAGCTTTGTGATGGAAACACCACCGGAAAGGTTAGTTCACAATAAAATGTTCAGTGCTTTGCTACCTTCTATCTGTATATATTTTCATTTAGTTGTCAAGTATCTCCTTCACAGCATTATGAGTCATATTCTGGGCTTGATTTCAAAAACACTAAGCTCCTGCACTTCTCATCAGCTTCACTGGGATGTGTGGGTGCTGAGCACTGCGGAAAATCAGGTCAGTCCTCTCTTTTGATCACACACCAGTAACACTAAAGAAGTGGCAGGAAAAAATGTATTTTTCCCTTCCACCTGTAATGTTTCCTAGCATGTACCTGCTTTTGATATCCACCAGAAGTACCTCAAAACTTTTGGACATGGCACAAGAGTATCCATGTCTATGAAAAGAACAGAGAATCAGGACACACTCATTGCTGGCCAGCTGAAAGCACCAATCCCTACAGCCAAATACATGTGTATTGTCTGTCTTCCAGCAGACACACAGGTGCAGTACAGTCATGGGGTCCTGCATGGTCTGTGTGCCTATGAGGAAATGCCAATTCAAGGGAATAAAAAATATATGACAGACATGTATCTCATATAACAGAACCCAGACAGTGATGGCAATTTACCATTGTCCTAGCAGTCAAATCTTCCCTGAATTTCTGGTACATGTTAGAGGCAGAATCTATTCTAGGTAGAGAATTAATAAGGGGCTGAGGCCAGAAGGATCTTTACTGCCAGCCAGACTGGAATTCTGCAGGCCCTGGGGAGCAGTCTCAAAGACAGTCATGAATCTTTAACCAGGAACAGCACTTGCTACAAGATAATTATCATGCAGGCAGCAAAAAATTGCAGAACACATGTAATTTCTGAACTGTTTCAAATAACTTGTCCTGTTCTCCTAGTTACAACCCTCCAGAACTCAGTAAGCAGCACAACTAATATTTACTCTTGGTGATAGTGCAACAGCTCACAATACAAAAAGGTTCTGCTCTGCTGTGTCAATGGGGAAGGGAAAAGCCATTGGCACTTGCACAAGTGCTTCAGCTGGGTGTGTAAACAAAAGGCAAATCAGCCTAGACTCTATAAACCATGGTCTAATGTGATGGCAGCACACTGAGGGCAAGCTCTGCCCATGAAGGTAGTTGCTCTCATGTTTCAAGCAAATGCTGAGTTTTGCAGGAAGCGCGTTGTGGGCAATTGCACCGGCCACAGCCAGTCAGTGGCTCAGGGAGTTTTTGCTTCTCTGAAAAGCAGTGACTCCAGTATATCCTGCATGCAGCCATTCCTTCAAAAAGTGCTAGTACTAAACTGTAGAAACATATTAATGCAGTAAGATAGGTGGTCTTCCTATCTCATTGCACGAGACACAATACACGATTTAATGAAATGGCAACTATTATGTTTTGCATCACTGTAACACCAGATGCGTGAGACTTTTCAAAACCAGGAATCACCATAACTAAACCATAGAAATTGTCTTGTATTTAATGAAATAGGAACTATGTTATAGAAGAGAGGGTGTTTTCCAGGCTTAGAAAATTTCCTGATGGCAGAAACAATATGTTTATACATGGGATCCCCGCCCCATGGGATCTCTGAAATCCTGAAATGCTGCATTTTCTTGTTGACTTTTCCAACCACACAAAGCAAAGATATGTAGCAGAAACATCTGCAGGCTCCATACTTCACAGATGTTCTCCTACACCTGGTGTAACCACTCCCTTGTTTTCTAAAACAGGAAGAAAAAAAATTTTCTCTGTGCATTCCACTTTGGTAGCTGCACCTCATCTTATTTCTCCTTAAAAGAGATCCTTAAGGGTGTTCCTCCTAAGGACACATCGTGCCCCCTTACAGATCTGTTTTCCAAACTGATTGCTTTGAAGCAATCACTTTGTCTCCCACCAGTATAGCCCCATTTACATGCACCTGGGCCTTAGTAACAGATTCAGTATCTAACAATCAATTCTCTGGGCGATGAGAGATATGAAATGGTGGCACATAAAATACAAGTGCCTCTTCCCTTGAAATGCAGCATGAAGAGTTTTGCCAGGTCTGCATCGCTGGCTGACAATGTTTTTCAGCTTTTTCAAACTCTGTTTTGCAAAAGCGTATGGACTTTGCTGCTTTGGCTGGACATGCTCGGATTTCCCAGCTGTGTCCATGTTTTGAGGTCAGCTACTTCAACAGAGAATTTTTTCCTTTCCAGGCAGAGGACAAGTACAAAGAACAGAGTCAGGGATATAACAATTCCCTATTATAAGAAGCACCGACACAGCCAGTACTAACTGGCACCCATCTCCATAGAAATGCCACGCACTGTAAGGATAAAGAAAATGAGTTATTATCCTTTAGCCGCAGGGGAAGCATCCCCAGGCACAAGGAACAATGTGAGAGGGTCTGCATTGCTGCTTCTGCAGTTCCTGTACTATGGCTACAGCAGTGTTTCCCAACATTCACCCCTTGTATCCCTTCCCTCCGGGATACAGTCCGTACATTATCCCTCACCCGACACATGAGGGGTTCATTCTAGCAGCCATGTGCCCCTTCTGTCCTGCTACCAGAGTGTTGCACCTCTGCCACCAAACAAAATCTTCCTAGAAGAGTTTCAGCTCCAGTGCTGTCGCAGGTCTTCTGGCTGTGTGCACAATCCCAGCTTTCCATGGACATTCCCTGGGACACGTTCTGCTGTCTCCCAGGTGCTTTAAGCACTTCTGGGCTAAGATTCTTTACACAGACAGAAAAAGTAGAAAAAGTGACAATATAGAGATTTTTAACTACCCCAAACGTCACAGTAGTATTGAAGAGACAATTATGCCCTTCACTTGCACTTTTTCTTCCTCATTCAATATAACTTTCAAACCTAAAGGTACTTGGTGTCCTCCAACAGAAATCTGCAATCACAGAGTCCCATGATAAAAAATAAAAGCCAGGAAAACAGTAACCCGTTATCCTTCAAGATGAAATGCTGCAGAATTGCCCCTTAGTAGAAAACCAGTGATATTCACTGGGATTCTCCCCAAGTAATAGTCACTGTCACTTCTCCAGATTTTCAAGATAGGAGCTACTTGTAAAGTTATTCCCCCTTGTCTCCAGCATGGAGTTCCTGACAGGTTATTCACAAGGCACACCGCTGTCATTTTAAACTGAAGTTTTTCTGGGAATTCTTCCTAAAGAATTTTCCACGACCCTTGAGAGGCCTCAGTGCCTCCAGGGCTAAGGGGTAGCATTCAACTGAAGGTATCCAGATGAGTAGAAATGCACACAGAATGAATCCAAACTGAACTCTCTATCACAACAAAACAGACTGCATAGAATAGAGTCAATATATTTGTTTATAACTGGCATTTAACAAATATAAAGTGCAAAATCGGTCAACCTTGTGGCATTTATCCCTTTCCTGTTCAAATTAATGAGACCTTTGTCGCTGTTTCGTTCAGGAGAAGAACTGGATCACTGACAGAACAGAACTGGAGCCAGACCTGTTCTGCATATATGTTTATTCAAGCAAATGTGGTTTCTTAAGGAAGCAGCTTTGTATGTGTATTCTTATCCCTTGCCATGAGGTCAAAATTGCATGATCTGCCCAGTGAAATCCAAATCAGAGATGGAAAGCCAGGAGGAAAAAGTGCTCTCTGGTCTCAGAGGGAGCAGCAACACTTCTGTAAAACCTTGTAATCATTGACTTAGTGTTTACTGTTGCAACTGTAGGTTTAAAGGTGATGGTCAGTATGTAATAAAAAGGGGGCACAAATTTATTAAGACACGTGGCTCCACTATAAAAGTCTGTGATCTTACTCAGGTCTCAGCCCCTCCATCGCGACTGACCACCCTGATCTGCAGCACTGATGAGCAGAATGGTTTGGCTGGTTTGGATGCTCTTTGGCATCCAGGTGCTTTGCTCCTGCACTGCTGTCCCTCCAGCCCGAGGAGCAGGGGCTGCACTGCTCTCCCCCCACTGCAATGACGCTGCGGTGGAGGAGGCTGCAGACCTGGCTCTCCGCCAGATCAATGCTGACCGAGAAGAGGGCTACGTACTCAGCCTCTACAGAGTTGTCAGTGCCCGAGAACAACCACAGGTGAGTCACCCTCTTGCTCAATATGTGTTTTTTCCTGTGTCTGTTTCTTAGAAATATCTATTTGAATGAAGAAATATTTCAAAAGGCAAATGCAAAGTTCTATTCACAGGACTCCAGAGGCCATGTCAACTTTATGCACAGACCAGAAACAATTTCATCACACTGTGGGTAATTAGAGAGCAAATCTCAGTCATGACTCTCTGCTGCCAGCCCTTGGAATAGCTCCAGGCATCAGCTCAAATTTGATATGAAACACCACTACTCTGATTTAATTTCATTTTACACCTTCCTCCCACTGCCTTGAGCAGTTGGAGTGCAAAGGCTAGTAAGTCATCGTGTGTTTTGCACAAAAGATATGAGCACTAACAGGTGTAAACACATCCTGCTTGGGACCAAGGAATTCCTTTACAGACCTCTAAAAGATGACTCATTCTCCAGAAGAAATCTGAAACCAGCTCAAGGGCAAAAAATACACTGGAAATACCTATAGAATATCACTCACATTTCCTCAAGTATCGTATTTCTCTGTGTGCTTAATTTATGACTATTTTGTGTTACAATAACTGAATCTACTGGCACTAACTAGGGACAGCCTGAAATGAATTCACAAGGGCCCGGAGCAGATTAGGCACTATGGAAGCCTGCTGCTAACATTCCCTGCAATGCCTGCTCATTTCCCATAAGCTTACCTGAAAAGCTGAGTTCTAAACTCTAAAGAAAATTAGGCTCATTGCCAGATGCTTAAAGATCTGTACTAGCAAGGATATGACAGTTCTTCCTGCTGCTTCTACAAAGACATGGCTCCTGCAGACACACTGTGGGCTCCAGCAGCCCGAGATCTGCCAGCTAAAGATGCTCTGCTGTGCTTTGCACTATGCTCTCTATATTGCCTTGCTCAGGTGACAGAATGTGCCACGAAGCAACTGGATCAGGTCTCTTCAGAATTTTTCCACATGATGCATGTGAGCTGGCCCAGAATCCACATCAACAGTCATGGAGTTAGGTGCTCAGACCCCCTTCCTTGGGCTATTTCCTACTGAGAATAATTAGACCCTCCTATGACCACCCTAGAGTGCAGCATGGTGGGTGCAGATGTGCTGTAAACCACCTCAGTCATCTCCCTACCTAGTCTTCTCCCTTCACCTGTGCCAAAGATAAAAGATATCTCAGCACAGGAGGATTTTGGTCCTGGGTTGTGATTTGTCTGTCACTCAATTTCCTAAAGACATAACTTACTGCTTCAGAGAAAACATACTTTGTTCATCTGGGAATTTAATTTACTTATGTACTCTTTTTGTTTTGTTTTGTTGTTTTTTGCATCTAATATTTGTATCCTGTAAATAAGGTGTTTCAAGACATTGCAGTAACAAACTAGACATTCTAAGCCCTTTGTCCCATTGTTGCTGCTGCTGGGACTGAGTACATAAGGAGCAGTCAGCAGTGTCAAGGGGGTTCATGGACAGTTACAACCTGATGCCATCTCCCATTCCTCTCAAAAAAACTAGGAAGTTTTTTTTTCCCACACCAGTCAGTGGTCCTTCCTCTCACTTTCTTAAGCAGTACTGAGGATAAAAACATTTTCAAAGTTACTTCAAATTCCAATCTCCCCTTAAGCAACCTGTGGCTCAGCTTTGCTCTAATTGAAACTAATGAGCCATCTGCTATTAACTTATATGCAAGTAGGCCAGAGCTTGCTTTCATACAAGATACTCATGATTAGCTTCACTGACAGGCACTTAACCAAAATTACAAAACATGCCAAAATATTTCATTTCTTCCCCTTGCACCAGGTCACCCTGCTGCCACACCTCCTTTGGCTCCCAGGCTGCCCAGCACACGCTGCAGCCTGGCACCAGCAGTGCTGAGGAAGACATCTTTTTGGCAATGCAGGAAAGATATACAGCTTTTTATTCAATACTAAGCAGATATCAAAAGGCCTTTGCATAACAGCCTTTTAATGAAAATTAAAATAAGGACGATTAAACCTTCAGTGATCTGCTGAGCTCTGAATAAGCCCCAAATTATCCATTCCCCAGTGGAGGATGATACATACAGAAGCAGGTAGACCAAAAGATGTGTAGATTTTATAATAACTTCATCTGCTTATTAGAGCTGGTATTATACAAGAGAGCTATAGGCAACAAGAAATACAGATTGGTCTGCCCTGGTTGCATTTAGGGCTTCTAAGATCACCAAGCTTTATAATCAATATTCATGATTCAGCTGAGGGAACCCATCTAACACCAAACACATTTGATGATAAGAATATTTCTTTAATGAGGTATGTGTGTGCTTTTGCCTCCAGAATACCTTAACAACCACAGTGAAAGCTCAAGTCACCAATTCCAAATACAGGACTCCTTAAAGATACACATTTTTCTTGGCTATTTCTTCTTCATGTGGATAGTCTTGTGATGGCTTTTTTCTTATAGAAGTTATATTTAAAGTTACTAACTTGTACCAAATGTGGCACTACTCAAAAACATGTTTTCAGCAAACAGCAATTACTCTTTGACACGTCTCACTTTGTGTTTACTGATTTAAGCTATATTAGCTATCATATTAAAGAGACCTTATAATCATGGTATTTAGATATCCTGTATGTAAACAGAAAATTATGATTAGTTCCTTCCACAGAAAGATGTCTGCAGCCAGGTGTGGCAATACTGCCATGCCACTGCACAAACAGCACTGCTGCACCTACCTCAGTGTCACTCTGTCAAAATAGCTTTTGATTGTTTCACGGCTTTCAAAGTGACACTTATAATTAAACCTCAGGATTAGTGTAAGCAAGCCCTGAGAGCTGAGTGCAAGGCATTACCAGATCACTTTATAGAATACTTAGGAAAAAGAAGACGATATGAAAATACAAAAAATCAGAAAGCATGAGAAGTTGCATATGTAAGAACAGAACTAAGAGACAATGATAACAAAACATTTTAATCATTCTTTATATTTATTTTCTATTAGTTTTGCCCTTTCATATTTAAAGGGTTTAGTATTACTAGTCTATATGTTAGAGCTCACATAAAATCACCATCCTACAGATCTCTATAGGGTGTGATCGGAGTAGTTTGTACCACTCCACGTCCTCAGAACTCCAGAGCAGATACCACGTAGTGGTTTTCAGAGCAAAGAACAAAAATGCCAGCAGAACTCCAGCTTTATAAGCCCTATTGGCAGGTATCTAGTCACTGTTAAACAGAAACCAAAACTAAAGCCAAAATGATACAGATACTGGCCCCAGACTTCCACAAGACTGCTGCCCCATTTAATGTTTTCTCCACAAACCAGAGAAATCAAGCAGAGATGAATGAATACCGCTCTCATTCAATTCTGGTTTTTCTCCCCCTTCAGCAAAGACATAACCTCAGTCTAAACATGCAGCTAACGCTCACATCTAAGCTCTTGAGGATGTATAAATGACAGCTGCCTTCTTTCCAGCTTTCCACTAAAGTTATAAATAAAACATGATCCAACTAAGCTGTATCCTTGATAAATATGCTGGAAAGGTGCTTACCCATTTCTACGGTGGAAGCAGAATGAGGAGCTGCACCATGCAGCATCTCATCTTCCTGCACTACATGATGTAAGCACTAGACACACAGAACTGTACTTTCAGTCCTTCCTTGTACCTCTTGCCTGGAAAGATGTTTGCCCAAAAGTTGAGCCTGAGCTGCTTTGTGCATCCTGTGCTGCAGTGAACTGAATAAAGATTCCTGGACTTAAGCACAGTCAAAATTCAAGCACTGGACTGAAGCGTTAACTGAGCCTAAGACATCCATGTGATTATGCAAGGTCTCTCACAGCGCTCTCTGACAGCTGAGAGAATATTTAAGCTTCTGTATCAATGCAGCCTTTGCCTCTTTACAGCAAGTGCAAAGCATCCACACTTGAAGAAGACACTGCCCTAAGAAATAGGATATTTCTCTTTCTAATGCCTACTGGGAATGTTCCATGTTAGCAGTTTTTCATTAGTTGTGGTATTGATAATTCATATTTCAGGCAAAATAACCTACCTTTCAAATCTGATAATGAAAGTTGACAATGAAAACATCAGCATGTTTAGTCTTTATTCTTGAGTTCTGGTTGGTACCAGAATCAGAATGATAAAACTGACCAAAGGACTTTTCTTTATGTAAAGCTGGCTAGCTACATGACAAAGCTTGTTCTAACAGGGCCTGAATTTCACCTGATTTGCTACTTTTGTCACAGAGTGTTCAGGTTTCAGGATATTTATGCATTCCACCTGGGTGTTTTCCATTTCTCCATCTCTCCTTTTTATGTGCCCCTACTTTGTTTGATACAAAACTGGGATGTGACCCTTTTGTTTCTTGTTTTCAGGAGATCACGGGTTCTGTCTTCTATCTCATCTTGGATGTAGTAGATACCGAATGCCATGTACTCAGCAAAAAGTTGTGGAAGAACTGTAACCACAGACCTGCTCATTCAACTGTAAGGATTTTATTTTTCTTTTTAATCTCACATATGATATGATAAACTCACATATCATGGGTTACTCAGGTACTACTGATGACAGCAAAATCCCTACACTTGCATTTTTAGTGGGAAACAAAGCTTAAAAAAAAAATCAAAGCCCATTTTATAATATTCAAAATTTTACTCTGTACCTTCTAATCAGTTTATAGACTGGTAAGATTTATTTTTAAAAGTGAAAATTAAAAGAAAGTTTTGACCAGAGCTAATAAACTAATCAAACTAAAGAGCCATGCTAGGACACTATTTAGAATAATGGTTTGCTTTATATAGCAACCCTGTAAGCCTGTTAAGGAGGGAATACAAGAAACACAGTTTTATACAACATGTGATTTTTGGTTCAGTTTAATTCTCCTTTTATTCTGGCAACTTTGCAAAAGTTGCACTGAAATAGGAGAAAAAGGAAAGCTCAGCAAGATAAGCTGCAAAGACTGGAAGTGACTGAAGACTTGCTACAGGTGACCAAAACTATTCTGAACAAGTAAAAAAAAATCCTTAGAAAATGAAGAATGATAAGAAACAAGTTTCATGTGAAAAAAAAAGGAAGTTATGATTAAATTGTCCTGGACTACTTCTAAGGTCAATCGATTTTAACTTTTCAATGAAAAACTAGAAAAAAATAAAAATAATTCTGCTCACTTCTATTAGAGTGTTTTCAGCAGAAAAAGGGCACAAAGCCTATATGGTTGATATGGCTTCAGTGAAGCCAAGAAATGCATGTCCAGAGGCCTTGATCACACATGTAGGAATGTCTAAGAAGCTCTCAGAGAATATACATTAAACTCTTAACTATAAAGGCACAATGGATATTAATAGGCCAGTATTTTTTTCTGCCATAAAGTCGGAGTTTTTGTGTGCAGGGGTGACCCTACTGTGCCACAAAACTGATTGATGGTCCTTCCTACTACCCTACTATGATTGTAGGGAAAAAGGGGAAGATGGAAGACAGGTGACTGGATCCAGACCCTCAGAACTGATCTCTGGGTTCCAGACATAGACCCAGCCCCTGGGGCTGGAGCACTCTGTGACACTTGAGCACTTCTCAGCTGCCAGAAGAGTGGCCCTAGGCAGGCCACCATGCAGACCAGCACTGCATCTGTACAGCTCAGAATCACACCTGGGGATGAGCTGGCCTTTTATTTCTAAAGGAGATGCTTAGAAATGTGCTTCATTGTCACTCGAGTAATAACAAAACTTTTTATCTTGAAAAGAATTCCATTATTGCAAGAAGAAAATGAACCACTCCTGTTCAGGTACTAGATGATCAATGTAAAGGGTGCAATATTAATAGTTTTTAAATGTTTATATTGTTTTAGGTTTACGGTCAATGCAAAGCAATTATCTACATTAATCAGGCAAGAAATATTGCTCATCTAAATACTTATGAGTGCACTTTACAACCAGGTATGTCTTTAACACACTCTTTATAAGAGAACTGGAAAAACTCTTTGCCAAATAGCATTACTTTAAATTCTAAATGTAATTATGACACTGCAGTATCTCCATTAGCTTCAGCTGCCCTGATTTTCTCAAGTCAGTGATCACAAGGCCAGGGAGGTCCTGCAGCTCAAAAGAGTTCAGTAATAACTGTTTTAACCTCTGGGACACTCCACAGAGCCTCTGTATGGGCTTTTACCCTCTGAACCAAAAAACATTTTTATGGGTTTGTGAAAGGCAAAGAAAAACAGCAAGCCCACTGTCAATAGGTTGAACTTTTTCCTTCAGTGTCTGCCACCACTGCAACATTTTTACGGGTCTGCAAACACATAAAGATTTGAAATTATTGAGGGGTGCAAACCACATATTGTTACTCCAGGGGAGTGGAGGACAAGTGGGCAGGGTTGGGGGCAGAGATGGATTTACAGTGACCTGAACTGTCAACATGCTTTTATGGTTATGCCTTCTCTAATGACATTGCTTTGTTTGAACAAAAAGTTCCACACAGATATATTTGGTCAGTATGTCCTGACTGCCCAGCTGATGATTCTCCAACTAAATCCGAATACTTGGAGGCTGCTGCTCAAAGTCTTGCCAAGTTCAATGCAGAGAGTGAACAAACTCATTACTTCTCTGTCCTCAATGTCACAAGAGCTTCAATGCAGGTAAGCCAAGGCTCATCTGACTTGTTTTAGCCCTCAAGAAATATGGATCATCCAGACTACAATTTGTTTTGTCTTAGAGGTTATTTTGATTTTATATCTCATTTCAACTATGCCAATCCATGAGTTACTAAGATTGTGCATACATAAGAAGTAAAAAATGACCAGGCAATAAAGCAGCACTGGCAAACAAACATTTGCTGTAACACAACAGACAGTAATGCCCCAATATCACCTGTTCCTTCCAGACTTAGCAGGAGTTTTTCATCTATTTCAAGGTCAGTAAAATTCTTCATTCTTCCTGATATATGCGCAAGTTCTAATTGCCACTGGCCTCTCATTTACAGTGGGTCATTGGTCCTGCATATTTTGTAGAGTTTTTAATTCAGGAGACATCTTGCTCCAAAAATGAGAAGGTTGCTGACATCTCCATGTGTGAGCCTCTTCCACTGGAAGTAGCTGTAAGTACTTTTCCTTGTATAAACACCAGTTTTTCAGATACTGTGATTCCTCAGTGAATATTTAGCATCTATCTCCTTGGCTCTTTGCAGACAAGAACCAAAACCCACAGTCATCTTTTTATGGATTGTAGCTGTATACTGTCTTGCAAGTCTACAGACTGCTTTAGAATAGAGAAATATTTCAGCAAAAGTTCTGAATTCTTACCAGAAGTTCATAAGCAAAGAAAACAAAAAAATACCACCCAGAAAAAGGTGGAGTAGCCATCATCTTACAAAACTGAATGAGTCTTAAGGATTTCTTCCAAGGAAACAGACAATGACAATAAATCACAAACAATGGACAAAGAGTATATTCATACTATGATCAGGCCAGCTAAGAAAAACATTTAGGAACTATAGAAAAAATTGTAAGAGAAACTGGAAGACTAAAAGGGCATGTTGTCAAGAGATAACATTTCAAGCCCCATCTCGAGTGAGATCCAAGCCACGATACCTACAGCCCAGTATAAACACAACTACTAGAAACAGCATTTTTTCATGGTTTCCTTCACTAGTATGGTGTGAAATTGGTTTTGTATGGAAAATTATATTATGTTCCATACACAACTTGCCTGCATAGGAATATTCTGCTGCAGGAGAACTTCAGCAAGCTGTTGTAGTTTGGCCTTGAACAGCCAGCTTATTTTTGCTATTGTGTTACCTAACCCTCCTTTGCAAACACAAGGCCTTTATCAAAACGCTGCCTGCCTTTGTAAGGTTGCCAATCCCAAAATAAAAGTTTGCCCAAGCTGTTTATCCCTACAAATACGCTTAGAAGCCAAAACTATTCAGCCTTTCATTATCACTTATTTTACAAGATAGGAGCTTAGTATCAGTGTTCCATGTGAAAAAATGCTTGTATTCCTTCTTACAGCAAATCGGTTTCTGCAAAGGCTCTGTAGTAAACAGTCGCACGGGACATTTATCCTGTGAAATCTACAGCCAGCAGGTATTTCTTAATCTAATCTTAATATTGCAAGAGTAATACTCCTTTACAAAACAAGTATTGAACAAGTATTGAACAAGTATTGAAAGCCTAGCCATTTCTAAGTTTTCTTATTCACAAAGACATGTGCTTCAAGAAAGTGATAAGGCCCGATCAGGAAGAAATCTCTCTTGTGATAAAACAGACTGCTGTTGGGTGGATAAAAAGGCAATAGAGTGGGTAGAGAGACAATCATGCAGAATGTGTTCAGAATGCTCTACAATGAAATTGTAAATCACAAATGGAATGCAAGGGGATATTACTGTAATTACCCAAGTTTCAGGCACCCACCTCCCCTGGCACAGGAAGTAGTTACATCCATTGATCCTTTGAGCTTCTCTTCCATAGCTGGTCTTGGAGGACTAGAGATGCAGAAGATTCTTAGTGTGAAGGGTAATCTTCATATCTGAAGGAATTTGGAATTGCTTCAGTTTAGATAATGCTTATTCCTTGTTATTTAGGATCCTGCCCCTGAAGAGGAAAACCAGGAAGCTACTCAGACACCTGGAAAATCCAGGCAGGATCAACAGCCTTCCCCTTCAGATGCCAATCCTTTCTCTCCACACCTGGCAAAAACAGTGGGCTGGGTTAAAATTCTACCCCCTTCAAATGAGGACATCACTTTCCATAGCCTACGAGAAAGTCAAAACAAACATAAAGATAGAAAACCAGTTCCACCTCAGGCTGTAGGATCTGCACCCAGCCTTGATGGAGAAAAGACTCAAGTAAACAAACCAGACCTGACCAAACCAGTCACTGGACCAGTTATTCTCCCTTTTCCTGAAGAACTTTCTCTATCAGATTCATGTCCAGGAGAAGCAAAGCAGATGGATGGCATCCTCCATCCTTTGATAACTAGAAAGCCCATCACAGCCTAGCCAGCATCCAAGCACCTCAACTATCTGCAACAAAGTAACAGCCAAAATGGCAGCATGGTTTTCAATTTGTGTAACATCTTCAAATAAATTGTTTATTACAGTCTTCATCTTTGGCATTCTCAGTTTTATGAAAGCACAAGAACAGATTGGGAAAAGAAATTTAACTGGGGCATTTTCCAACAAAAGTATTTGGCTTTTAATTCTCAAACTCCCCCCATTAGGCAGAGCATGAAGGAAAGGTAACTGGGAGATAAAAGAACTTACAGGGCTGGGACAGCCCAAAGACATCAGAAAAAAATGTCCTGGGTAGCAAAAGTCTGTCAGGGCCCAGTGCAGGATGCCTTCTCCCCAAGCGACGGTGAGATGGAGCCAAGTGTGACAGCCAGGCTGGCAGGGCAGGGGGCTGTCCCATGGTGCCTGAGGGCGGCGAGCAGGGCACACCCACGGGTGGAAGTCAGGCTGTAGGAAGAAGCCAGTTCAGAACCACATTAAGTTCAGGGGCGGTGAGGCAGGTCTGAGGTCAAGCCGCGAATGTGAGTTAGCAAGGCACGGTCAGGGGCTGGTGTGGTTACGGCAGCCAGAGCCAGGCACAGCCCGCTGGTCTCCAAGCAGGTCCGCAGTGACCAGCAGGAGTGAGGGACACGGGGTGCAGGTCTGAGCCTGGGTCTGCATCTGCAGCGTCTGTGGCCAGGCACAGACACGGCCGCGATGCGGCAGGAGCTGGAGCTCGGGCAGGGGCCCAAATGCTGCAGCCTCAGCTTAAAGCAGCTCCTGAGGGAAGCGGGGTGGGCCAGCCCTGGCCGTGGCCTCCCCCCAGCATTGCCAGGGAGCCTGTCCCCAAGGTCACCAGGGCACAACCACGGCTGTGCTGAGCCTGGCACCCGGCACCAAACCCTCGTGGAGCAGGGACGCTCTCGGGGCCTCAGAGAGCCACAGCACTGTGACAGGGCATGAACAGGGAACAGCACTTCAGCACTGGGTAGCACTAAAAGCTAGTGAGGTTTTGCCATTTTACGGGTAAATTTCTTAATTATAATGTGAGGATCTTAGCCTATTTTTTTATTTCCTGTAGAAGATCTCAAGAAAGATTATTTTTTCCTTAATGCTTCATACCTCACTTAAAGCATGTGGAAGAGCCTACACATGTGTGAAACCTCTGCACATAATTCTGGCTGGTGGAGAATCAAGTCCAGGCTATTCAGATTCTTATGCTCTACTGATGCTGCTGTGCAGGAAAAACAATGATTTAAGAAATCAGCCTAATTCTTTTTTGAGATAGGTCATATTAACTGCTTTATAATAAAAGCCACAGGGACACTCGACAGCCTGCAGCTAAGAAAAACCGATTTCGCTAAAATCCAACATAGTAATTGTACTGACAAAAACAAATATAAATAAATGAGAAGACAAGAAGAAAAAGAATGAACATAGGAAAGAAATGTCAGCTGTGGCCAGGAGTACACTGATATTTGCAATAATTATGAGGTTTGTATAAGACCACAAAGCCTTTTTCTAGTTGCCACCAGATCTGTAAAACCATTTGTTCAAAACAAAATCAATAAAATATTATTGTTTCTGAAGCTTTTATGATACTGTATTGTCCCTAGAGATCCTGGATAATTTCTACATTTAAAGAGCCTTCCAACAAAAAATTATGTTTTTGTCAAAGTATCCTGGCATTATGCAAGTTGATTAAAATGTATTATTTTATTATTATAAATAAAATATAAAGTATTATTTTGAGTGAGGCCAAAATAATATCGAAATATTGTGTGGAGTAATATTCACAGAAACTATGTTTGCTTTTTCAGTCTGCAAAACTCTTACAAACATAAATTTGATATAAAGAAGTAATTTAGTTGCTTCAAAGATTAAAATAAACCAAAAAGTGATGTGTGAAACATATCAACTGAGCCAGAAGTAATTCTATTTCAATCTCACATTATGAGAAATTTCAATATATTTTGGTTTCATTCATTTCAGAGTACAAAAACTTTCAAAATCAGATCGTTCTCAAAAACCCCTAAAATTCAAATTCTAACTAATTCTTATTTCAGTAGGAGCTCTAGGCTGTCAGCATTCCCTTTTTTAATCAAGTCATTGAATTACAGCATCTTGTTTTTCCCTTGGGAAGTTTCACCTTTGCCAGCTCAGGTTTCTCTAACACAACCAGTGTGTTCTACTTCCCTGGGCAAGAACCACTGTTCTGCCATATGCCAAAATGTGGGATGCCAGGCACTGCTCCCTGCCCTCACACAGAGCACCCATGGCTGCCTTTCCTGAGTCAGAGAACAGAGCACTGGGACAACAGCCTGCCACACTTCAGGGATTTTCAAAATGCTGGGTTTGCCCCTCTTTTCAGTTAATCACCACATTTCTCTCTTCTGCTGCACAGTCCTTTTCATTAACTGTTTGCATGTTGATTCTATTCTCACCGTGGCTCCATCAGTTTAATGACGCTACTGAGACTTTTATCAACATACACAACCAGATTCTTCCCCCAAAGGAGCACTGGGGAAGAAATCAGCTTCATTTACTGCTAGTCACAGCCAAGAATATCCCATTTCAGTGAGTTCTTTTTCTTGACTACAGCTCCTTACAGCAGTAAATTGAACAGCCACAGTGAGTGAAGATAAACGGAGTGGAGTTGGTGTGAACATAAGCAGGGGGAGTTATAGGGGACACTGGAAAATCTGGATCCACAGATTTGAGCATTCCATTTGGATACTGTGTAGCCTGTTCTGCAGATGAGGCTCAGAAATGACATTTGAATCAATGTTTTCCCTAACTTAGAGCTGGGATTTGGGTTCCAATATTTCTCTGATTTAAAAATAAACAGCAGAAGAAGTGTTTATCTGAGCTGTAACTGCACCTCCAGTACAGACCAACAAAGCACCAATGGTCAGCGCAGTCATGAGCATTTCCTTTATCTGCTGTGGCCACTCCAACACAGAGTCCATACCCAGTTTCAGAGCCACCTGGGCCACCGCCAGTGTCTACCATAATAGAGTCCTGGCGCTGATGTCCTAGATTAAATTCTTGAATTCCAAGTAGGAGACTGAGGCTGTATAGTTCCTGTGTTTCCTTTGTCCCCAGGACATACCTGGATACTGCGGCACTCCCATATGGCATTGATATCATTAACAGCTGGTAGCATTTAGTCATCAGGACTTCAAATGCTGCTGCTGATTCAGCAGCTTTATGCCAATCTGAGTGGGCCAGCACTGCAGCATTCTCCCTCCAGCACACCCACATGGCCAGTGTGGTCTCCACACAGTGACTCTCTGAGACAGCACTGCAGCAAATCCTCTGAAACACATGCCCAGGCAGTGCTGAACCTCTCCATCTTCTGGCCTGGTCTCAGCTTCCAGGCAATGTGAGCAAAGCAGCTGGGCAGTAACACACCCTGTGTCCCTCCAGTCCTCCCAGGACTCTGAACTGTTGCTTTATGCCAATCCTTGTCCAGCAGAAAACAGGCCAGTGACACAAAGGAGCCCTTCATTCAGTCACTGGAGATGAGAAGCAGATGGATTTGGGCAGACAATTCCCAATTCACTTTTCAATTTTGTTTTACAGTTTTTCAACGCTTATTGATCTTACGATGTTATATAATCCATTAATAACTTGTTATCTGGGCAATGTCCAGCTAAAATCTGGTCTGATGTTTATTTGAGCAAACATTCCAATTTCACATGAACAATGTTTTTTATTCAGGCACAGATAAATGATAGTCAATGACCTCCAGGACTGTTCACCTTTTTATCTGATATTTTCAAGCCTTTACCTCAGAATATAAGTGAGGCACCATGAATGCAAAAAAAAAAAGGGGCAGTAATATTCAAAGGAAACAGAAGATTTTAAAAAGCAAGAGTGAGACATCAAAGTTGTTAAGATGGGTTTTCAAAACAAGGTTTTTATAAAATAAACTAAATATAAATCCTATTTGTCTGACTTTGGAACCTACCTATTGCACACTCTTCATAGTTAAGCATTTTCTTCTGCATCTCTGAGATGTAGAACTCCCTCTGACTCCATTCTCAATGTCAAATTCTCAACCTCACCTTTTCCCTCAGCCTCTCAAGCCCCTCTGCAAAAAGGTCAGTCTTCCAACATATCCTTACAGTCATCAATTTACAATTAGACTGTTTTTTTCTAAAAAGCAATTTGCAGCCAAAGACACAGAGGACAAGACAAGGAATACTGACACCCTTTTTATTCCCCTTATTAGTCCTTGAGGCCTCCTAAGCAATGAGACTTCTGTAACTACATTGTCAACCTGCTCACTTGACAGTTTGTCTCCTCCAAAGAGCTCTTGAACTTGAGGTCGCTTTGAATGAAATTTGATAGACAAGGTGATGAAACTTCTACAAGTTTGATAAAAAACTGGTGACTGGTAAAGAAAAATAAGCTGCAGGCAGAGAGGGGAAGCTATAGCTGCAGCTGCTGCTCTGAAAACCATAACCAAAGCAAATTTGTCTAACACTGCATTTGCATTGGGGGCATCCTGTTTACACCCAGCAGATAAAAATAAGACATGTCACATTGACATATTTTTCCATCCTACTTGGGGCATTTCTTTTGAGTGCAGAGCCACCCCAGGAACTGCAAATCTTTTCTGTTTTTTTGCATCAAGGCGACCAAGGTCTGAAGCTCTGGGGAATTTCAGACTGAAAAAAAGGTAAAGAGAAGCCAGCCCTGAATTCAGCTCTAAGCAACTGGAGCCACACGTCTGTGTTAGCTGGGCTCTGGCTTGGGAACAAGAGCAGCTGCAGAGCAGCACAGTATGAGATGGGTAAGGCCTTGCTGCCTGCACAGGTGACCGAGCTGTGCCATAGGGTGACACCAGCCCGGGCATGAAGTGCTCCTGCAGAAGGCAGAGAACAGTCTGCTCAAACCAGGGATATCTGTAAATAGTTATGGCTGTACTTCAGGAAAGAAGGAATTGGTTATTGCATATCATCTCCTTTATGTGTCATCTCTCCTTTTCCTATCTCTCTAGTTTAAAGTTATATTCAAAAATAATTTCATACACTGTTTTTCAAGTGGGGAAGATAAGCCTCTTTTTGATGTGTTCTCCCAGTGCTCTGGAGAGGTTTAGGATGGATGTTTATTACCATATCCCTAAAGTTTGAATGTGGATCACCTCTTACTGTTGCAAGTCAAGCCTTGGTAAAAGTCATAAATGAGGTTTTGATATGCTACACAAGAGAAGTGCCATGTTTGGATAAATACTTCTATTCCTTCCAACAATTTGTTTATAGAGATAGCTTCATTAAGGCAACACACAAAACTTACAAGTAATAAATATAAAAACAAAATAAGTTTTTTAAAAAACCAAACTGAAGGAGATGTGATAAAAATACATTATTCTGACTTAAGGACAACCAATATTTAAATAACTGCTCTTACTGTGCCTGGAGTTTTTGTCAATGCTGTACTTAAATAATAAGAGTCCAATCTTTTTTTTCCAAAGAAATCAAGGACAAAACTCCCTAGAGTGGAAACAGAATCTTTCTTTACTTCTGCAGTCAATTTTGTGGGAGTTGCACATTTTCCACTGTTTATTCATACTGTTTCAATTTCAGACATAAAATATACATAAGCTATGGTCAAAAAAATGATGAGTGTCACAATGAAGAACCCAGAAGAGAAGAGGAAAAAAAGAACAATCTGCAAACAACAGACGGCTGAGGGAATTATGTTATAAATCACCTAATCCAATGCCTTTCTTCAGTATCACTGCCCATTTGAAAAAATTAATCAGTATTGTAATAAATGAATCAGGGTGCAATTTGGAACACAGAAATGATTGGAATATTATTTTTAACTGATGAGATATATTTCAAATGTCTTTGATTATTTACACAACATTTATTTCACTGGGTTTTTTCCCATCTTCTGGAAGAGATTCTGAGTAATTATAATGAAATATTATAAAACCAAACCAAAAGAAACACCCTATTTCATCAGAACAGTGGCACATCCAGCCCAGTATCCATCTCTCCCAGTAGCAAAAGACAATTGTGGTTAGAAGAAGCTTATGACCTGCCTCTCTCTGCAAACCATTCCCCTTGTACTTTTCCAGCACCCAGAATCATTGTACCAGGGACTTTAAAGGGTCCTTCTAGCATCCATGTAAGGACCTGCTGCCCATGGACTTTTCTAAGCAATTTCTGCCCCCAATGACAGTGTCTGCATTCAAATCTTCCTGGGGCAACGAGTTCCACAAGCTCCTCAAGTAGCAGGACTATTTTTAACCATTTTAAATTTACTCATGACAGTTTTGAGTGCCCCTGGCATCGTAAGATTCTCCATTTAGCTTATCTACTACCAGAGAACTGTTACGTGTGTTCTGAACTAAACATGAATGAAATCTACTGCTTCAGCTCAATGCATTTTAAAATATGATTTCTTAGACATCAGACATGCTAAGAGGTGGAATTTTTTAAAACAAAGATTAATAAAATGAGGTAATTGTTAAGGATGATTATTCACTGTATTTCCGAAGGTTTCTCAAAAAAGTAGGTAAAAAAACCCAAACCCTTCAAGGTCAAACATGTAAACCCAAGTCACAGAATCATAGAATGGTTTGGGTTGGAAGTGACTTTAAAGACCATCTAACTTCCAGCCCCCAAGTCAATTATTCAGCCAGCACCTTTTTCTGTGAGAAGCCAATCCAATCTTCACATCAACCAGGATTTGGAAAATTCCTCATCTGAGTCTGACCTTGTCATTTTGGACTCACTTTGCATTTTTGTATTTTCTTATTCAGCATTTGAATTTTGTATTCCATCTTCAGCCACTCCCTGACAAGCAATTACTGCCTTTTAAGAATGTCTGAAACTATCTTGAATAAAAGATTTTGAATACAATGAGACATTTCATCCTTTCTGCTTAGAAGAGGATATTGGCATATCCTTGTAAGGTATAAAGCTTACTAGGTACTGCATTATTTTATGAAATACAAAAAGTAAAATCACCAGCAATTCTCTAAAGAAGTCTGTGAAGGCTACCACAGCCAAAAAGCACACAGAACTGCTCAGGTTGAGAATGTGAAGGCAGCTTTATGTCACTCCTTGCCATACCCAGATTACATGGGTCTCAGGCCAGTCAGTCACTTTCTGAGTACCAGTCTGAAATGATGTAAAGCTGATACAAATCTGCTCTACATTTTCTTGAGCTGGAGGAGTAGCAGGTACTCACATAGCAGCTACAGACCACCAGCTTGCAGTGCACCTTGAGCTCTATCCCTTTTCCACATCTGAGTGGATTCTTTGTTTCCCTTTTACTAGTTGCTTGCTGATTAAGGATCTGTAAAACCAAGTATATGGATATAGCCGTAATTTGACCACAAATGTTTCAGCATATTTTTAGTTCAACTGTTTCAATAGCAAACAGCAGACCAAGATTGTGTAACACCTGCACACATAAACTGGACCTTCTTACTGCCAGGCTCAGCCTTACACTGTTGGAAGTACTTTCCATGGTACAGCACCATTGCACAATGCCTGCTTAAAGAATCACAAACAGGCCCTTTGATGAGTAGTCCAGAGAGTGTTATAAAGGCTACTTTCCTCAAAATCTGCTCAATCACTATATAATCATTTACTTGCTGTTTGCAAATGTTAATCCAGGGTCAAGGTAATGGC
The DNA here is from genome assembly GCA_013398015.1 of Oreocharis arfaki. Lineage (NCBI taxonomy): Eukaryota > Metazoa > Chordata > Aves > Passeriformes > Paramythiidae > Oreocharis > Oreocharis arfaki. Next base: position 782,466 of record VZRR01013922.1, on the reverse strand, counting down.
TGTCTGACACAACACTTTAATTTATATAAAACCATGCCCTTTTAGCATTCATTTATAACTTTGGTGGGCTGCTGTGATTTAAAAGCAGGCTGGCTTTATCAGGGCATGGGCACAAGTGATCTAACACTGCAAAGAGAATGCTGCTTCTAGCTTCAGCTTTTTTTCTGACACTACTGCAGTGCTCTAATGCCGAAAATGAAACAAGCATTACACCTGCAGACTGTAACACCATTGAAACAGATGCAGGAGTGGCCCTGGATTTGGTCAACAAACATCGCAGAGACGGCTATGTTTTTGGTTTATTCCGTGTTGCTGATGCACATGAACTACACTTAGTAAGTATCAACCTAAAGGCTGATTTACACAAGACTGTGATTTTTAAATAATGAGCCAGGTCATTAAGAGCTTATGTTTATTGCTTTTACTAGAACAATGTTGATGTAATCCAATGAATCATCTGTGATTTACACTGCCTCAGTATTCATTTGTGTATTATTTATTGCATGTATGCTTGGTTTCAAACAATGCCGAATGGCCTCTCTTCTCTTGGTCAGTAGGATGTTTGCATAAGAGATGCTCTGAACAGCTTTATACAACTCTGGAAATTAATCTGTCCTGTCTGCTGTCTGGTTTCAGACGTTACACTCTAAATTTATATTCAGAAGGTTTCTTTAATCCATGAATGTCTAACATTAATTAGACCAACATATCCTGCAAGATGGGTATTTTGTTATTATCTTTATTTCAGAGATAGCTGGATAAACTGGTGGAAAGGAAAAAAGGCAGAGGAAGTCAAAGGAGTTGCTACTCTGCAAAACAGGGGAGAGACTGGAGAGAGAATCCCTATCAGTCATTTCCTATTTCCTTCCTATTTCTATTTCTGTTTCCTAGAGAGGATACATAAGCCTTTCTCAACGGCTGCCTAAATGCCAAAACAAATCAATAGCAGAAAAAGCAAAAGAATAAAAATGTCTTTAGCTAGTACATACAAGAGACCAAAGACAGGCAGATTTATTAATCCGGCTGGTCGCTTTTAGCTGCTTGACTATGAAACTGGTGGACTCTCACTAATGAAAATATTACACTAGACTGCAGCAATTCTTTCACAAGGGCTCATCTATGAATGAGAGAAAGAAACACTCTGAAAAAGGAATCTGGATGGATGGAACTTCATAAAACCTGAGGACACTTATTCACAGTGAAGGGCTTTGCATGATTTTATCTAAATGACAAAATAAAATACATATGAGTTTATTCTGAATGTCCAGGCTGAATAAAGGGCTGGATAAAGTTTAAATAATCCATTCTAAAACTATTTCTGTGGGCCACAAAAAATTCTTAGCACCACATCCCATTACACTGGCATCCAAATTAAAATTTTAATTCTCCTAATCCTATTCGCTCAGGAGACAGAACACACTGGAAGAGTTTCAGAGTTAAGGCTTCTGATTTTGTTGGGATTATTAGAGATTTGTTACATAACTCCCTGAATAAACTGAGCAGGAAACAAAGTTCAGAAAGAGTATCTGGTCACTAAGGTAATATGAAATGGATGTAGACACATAATTGTCTGCTTAGGCAACTGATGTCCTAATAGAACAATGTGTTCTATGGGAAAATCAGAAAGAGGGAATGGCAACCTTTTAACACTGGCATTTTCCCTACTTGATGAATGTCAGATGAACAACAGACACTTCTCACGGGTTATAAACAAAAGGATAAGAGGCAACAGTTGTATGTTGCAGGAAGGGAAATTCTGACTACATAGAAGGTTAAAAATAATCATGGAGAAAGTGGTTAAGTACTAGAATGGCCCAGAGAGGTTGTGGAATGTCTGTCTTGGTGATACACAGAATACAATTGAAACTTTGAAGTTTCAGCTTTGCCTTGAGCAAGTGGTTGGGCAAGAAGACCTCCAAAGGTGCCTTCCAGCCTGAACCCTTTCTATGCTTGTCAGCTCTGAAAAACCCTATTAGAGGACTGGAGAAACTTCATTAAAGATTAAACATATCAACCTCAAAAAAAGTTTCTTTCAGATCAAACTTCTTGTCTACAAACTCTTTTTTACTTGCACTTCTCTTCCAGGGAAATTCATCAGTCCTTTACTTAACTTTGGATGTGCTGGAAACTGAATGCTCTGTCTTATCTAGAAGACACTGGGAGTCCTGCGAATACAGTGACACCTATCCAATGGCAAGTAATGGCATCTGCACCGACTCATACACCAATAATGCATTAACTTGACCTTCATCTGAACAGCCCAGAAATTTGGGCCACAAAATCTCTCAGTGAAGACTGGGCTTTAATATGGCTCATTCTAAACCAAAATCTATCTAATTCTAGAGTTGTTAAACATAAGCTAAAGGCTTGGGAAAGGGTTGACTCTTCAAGTAAGTGTAGCTTTATTTAACTAGTTGTCTCAAAAGAACTATAATCCACATTCCACTGCTTGTAGCAGAACTTACGTTTTAAGGGTAATTTGCTGACAACTAAAGGACACTAGAAATTATTTTTTAAGCATGTTCCTAGTATATGAACCAGAAATACCAGTGGTATATTTTGTCAGTTTTCTGTCATAGCATTTGTGGTGTGACAATGTGAAATACTGGTAGTGTCAGTGCACGAATGATACTGTGACAAAGGACAAAGCAGGAAGGCCAGTAGGAGAGAAGAGAAAGCATTTATTGGGGTTTTTTAAATGGAGAAAAGGAATGGATGAAAAGGTCCATCCACTTTTGATAAAGATTTGTGTCACCTGGCATTCTAACTTTCCCTGCCATCTAGTATTATCTTGCTCTTAATAAGTATCACGATGACTAAGAAGGCTGGTTCAGTTTTCCATTGTCTACTCAATCGTGCAAACTGAGAATTAAAATAAAGGCTCTTGTAGAGAGAGATCCCATTTTATCTGAAGACAAATTTTGAGTGGTACTTGATCAAACATTCCATTAATGACCACATCTGTTATTCTTAGAGGTACTGCACATTAAAAGGAGGTATAATTGCTATGATCACCTACATCCAATTAAATCCAGGGAAAATGACATCATAATCACGTATTCTTTTTTCTTCTCAGGACTTTGGGCAATGCAAGATTATTACATACACAAACCATCTGCTGAAGAAACCTCAACTATATGGATTTAATTGTACATTAAGTCCAGGTAAAATAACCACTGTCGTAAGCCAATGCATACCTCAAACCAGTCCTAGTACCAAAGTCTGTACACTCCAGTGTATGGTAACCGTAACAGATTCATTCATCTGCTTGCAATTCGTATTTTAGATAATTCAAATGGAATGTTAAGAATGTGTAATAGAATTAAGGTTACCCTACTCCACTAAACCAGACTTTATTGATGTCAGATGATACCACCATTCCAGTGCACCAAAATATGATAATGAATATCAGAACAAATGTAAACTTGGAAAGACTGCACATTTGGGGTGGTAAGATTCTAAGGTGATTTATAAGAATACTCATTTTAATGGGTTTGGGGTTTTTTCACATTACAGGACAAACCCATATTTGTGGAGTGAGGGACAGGTATTTCACTTCCAAGGAAACGTTGCATTTACGTTTCTCATTATGAGTTCACATTAAAGCTATGGGCACACTCCCAAGAGTATTAATATCCACAGTAATATTAGAAAATTATTTATTTTCACAGTTCCACCTGACTTGGTAGAGTGCAAAGATTGTCCTGTGAAACTTGAAGCCTTAGAAGTCACTGAGCAACATAAAGATATTGCTGCAAAGGCCCTGAAGAAATTCAACAGTGAAGGTAACCACACAAACAACTTTGCTGTGGATAAAGTTGAAAGAATTTTAAAGATGGTAAGTGGCATTTTCTCCTAGAATTACTTAGGAATTATACATTTTTTTGAGCAGCTCCAAAACTCAGTGCTCTGGTAGAGAACTCAAACCCTTCTAGGATCAGATCTACCACCATAAATCACCTGTTTAAAGTTGAATGGCCTACTTCTGCAAAGACTTGTTATCAACTTCCATTTAGGTGTGTGAAAGCGAAAGGATTTCTCCTTTGCTAAAAAACTATGGCAGTGTGATGGCATTCAGAATTCAAAGCTGGTTTTGTGTACATGTTTTAATTTTGAATGCCTATTTGCCTATCATGACATACATGCGTTTATTTACTTCTGAGCAGACTTTGAGATGGACAGTTGTGTATCATCACAGCCACATGTTTTGTCAGTTGAAGACGGATAATTTTTAACTCTTAGAATATTTAGCACATGGATGCAACACACAGTGAAACATGCTCAGTGTCATTTTGGCTCTTGCTGCACAGTAAAGCAGCAACCTGAGGACAGGAGGTGAATTTATTTGTACTGTAACTCTTGAAGAACTTCTGGGTCTGGTAAATAACTCCATATCTAAGTGAAGTCAACATGAAGACTTATCCTTTGGGTGATTTGAATTATATTAATAACAAAATTTCTTGTTGGTAGATACTGGAGACATTCACTTAAACAGCACAGGATCATTCTGCCAACACATGTGTCAGCTCAGGACACCTCTGTAATGAGGTCCCATGGCTCCCACCAAAATACATATTGATCTTGGAAACTGCCTAAACGATAGCATGCCAAACCCACCTCCCTGCAGCTTTTAATATCACTCAGAAAGTTGACAGTGTTCCACACTGTAGCCCTGTGCACAATGTATCCCTAGTGCCATTTAGAAAGGGATTGTTTTCACATTGCCTGGGTTTGTGTGTTTCTCCCCAAACACTTTGTTTTCACACTTCGCCATCTTCAGCTACAGCAACACTTCAGAATGAACCATTGGATTTGAACGCTCAGAAACTATGAATTACAATAAAACACAAGACCATGAAGTATGTGCATGCACTTTTTACCAATTTAGTTAAACTAGTGAAACTTATGTGTGCACACATGCTAAGGACACCTTCAACACAGACTTGAAATAAAAGTACTGCTATAGTCGGAAATTAAAATGAAACACCTCTTTATGGATTTTAAAAGGATCACAAAGGTTTTCTCCCATGTTCATATGGAGTAAGGCCTTCTCTATAACTAATGCCCTCGACAACAGAGAAAGCAACATTCTCACCGTAACTGGCAGAATTTCACCTCAAATTAACATCAGCACTGTAACACTATGCACTCCCAGCAATGGAAAGGGGTAGTTGCCATCCAACAGATCTCTCCACTTTCACAGGGGCAGCAGTTCAGTTTAGGGAGATGACTCTAAGGACACTACTTCCTAAAAACACAGGCTGTAAATGTAACAGATTTTGTAACACACACATACTAAACAAAGAATTAAAGCAAGCATTCCTGGAAGCTGTAAGGGTGTGAAGCAAGTAAAGTGTAAATTATCTAACCTGCTTTCCTTGCTGAATGCGCATGAACATTTGAACAGGACAGGTGAGGAAAGCATGAGGTAGATGGGACTTTGACAATAAGATGAAGTATGGTTGCTTTGAAAATTACAGGACTTTAAATACACCTAGTTACCACTTCTTCTTTGACCTCTTGGTTTCAGACTGGCTCCCGTGAAGGTCACATTTTAGGATTCTCTATAAAAGAGACCAACTGTTCCAAATCTATGCAGCAAGAAGATCAGGCATTGGAATGTGATTTTCTGCATGACTGGCACGCTGTAAGTAAAGTCTTAGAATGAGAACTGATACAATGGGTGATACCAGGAAGATTCTACCAATATATTTCCAAGTGTTTCTCATAAACATGCACCCAAACTCAAAACTAAAAATCCAGCATGTCCAAGCCCAAATCCTAATTTTACATCTGTTTCTTTGTCTTTTATAAGGAGACAGTCTGAACTCTCAAATCTTAATGTAACTGGAGTCTGGCATATTAGAGGCCTAGAGCTTTTCAGGTTGTATCTGGCTTTTGCATTCAAATTGTGGCCAATCCCTAGCAAATCATTCATGCTAAGTCCATAAAAACTTTTACACTAATATGAGTCATAGATCCTGAAAAAAATATTTGTCTTATGTCATTCCAGTGAGCTCAGGGTCACTTTTTTCTCCTCTGCTGCAGAGGAATGGAGAGTGGAATAATTCAAGCTTGTCTGCAGAAAACTATCAAAGTATTCTTCTCACCCCACTTTTCCATTATTACAATAGTCTACACCAAAGAAACAAGGTGTTTTAGCTAGGCAAGATCTCTTAATTTCAGAATAAATTATTCCCTAGAATGTAAATTGAAATAATGAAATAAAAACATGGAAAAAATCAAACATGCAAAACTTTTGGTTTATGTACATCCATCACCTTCTCTGGCTTTTTATACTCCAGAAGACTGGAAAAGGTTGTGAATTAACTGGTAAGGGAGTTCACTAGAATGAAGCACATGGCAGATGGCTATAGAGGGTGTGAATTCTCTTCTCAGTGCTGCCACTGCTGCTGTTTCTGTGTAAAATGCCGTTAACATTTGTAGTCACTGATCACAGTGGGCTACTAATGGCCTAAACAACTATCCAGATAAAGCATCCAGTACAGAGAGCATAAAAAGAACCCATCACCTGAGTTCTTTCACATGAGCAATTCCACTGGACAGCAGGAAAAAGTCACAGCAAACAGGATGCTAAGGGAAGTAATGCAAAAAAATTACAACAAATTATTTTTTAAAAAAATAAATGGAAGAAAGCTCTGCCTTGAGCTTTGTCTGAAGCAGCATAGCTACACAGTGCCAGGTTTTGAGAGCTTCGAGCAGAATTACAGAATAGTCCAATCTGAACAGATGTTTGACAAGCAAAGACAGAAAAAAAAAAAGGAATAAAAATCAGGTACCCATGAGTACTCGTTCTGGAGGCATCAGCAGCTGGCCAATCTCTTAGACATCAAAAGGGAGGTAAGATGGGGAGTAGTAGCCCTCTAAATGCACATGGCAAAGTGCTTCTAGAGCGCATTGCAGTCAAGAGCCCTCAAAAAACTGCACATATTTTAATCATTATTAATCACTGGCAAGCACTGGTCGGAAGGCTCAGGATCTGGCTAAGTTATGTGAACACACTTAGGTATCAAAGGAATAGCATAACTTGTAAAATGTTGAACATCCAGTAGTTTGTATTAATTGCATCACAAGAACCCAGATGTGCATTGTGGGATTTTTTTCTCTTTCTTTTGCTTAGCACATGGGATTCTGCAAGGCAAGAATTATCAGTGATGCAGATGAAGCTGATGGAACAGATATAAGCTGTGAAATCTACCATCCCTGGGTAGGTACTCACTAATGGACACATCTCTGGCTATATCCTCATGCAGGTTACAGCAACCTTGCTTAGTCCAGACTGGCAGGTGATTGTAACATTTATGCCAATTTTCTATTGCCTGGGGGTGATGCAGCATGTCAGGACAGACTGACCTTCAAGTCCTAGGTCAACCAAAGGATGAATCAGAACTGAGCTGCCCCTACTCCTCCTTCCAAGTGTTTCTTCTCATTTTTCAATCACTTGTCTAAGTATAAGTGAGTAGAGATTGGCAAACAAGTTCAAAGAAATTTTAGAAAACAAGAGGAGGGGAAATGATCATATTTGGTATTCCAGTTTATATTACAACAGCTACTCCGGTGTGGATTTATTTTGTTTTGATCTATCACAAATATTTCTCAGCTGATTATATAATTTCATTTTGACATGGTGTAGTGTTTCCAGCAGATTTTCAGTAACTTGGCATTTTATTATCTACTCCTCTTCTACTGGGAAAAAATGCAGATTTTTTTTCTTTAAAGATCATCAGAGCTATGAATGCAAGCCTACTAACTCCCACCTTTCTCTTTCTCACCTATTTCTTCTGCCCTGTCAACACCTGACTAATACTTCCTCCCTGGTGTTTTCATAAACAGCACCATGGCTGTGGGCGAAGAGGCAAATATCCAGGTCTGGGACATCCACACAGACATCCCCCTTGCCATCACCATTTTGGTCACAGACATCGACATAAGCATCACCACAGACATGAATGTCCCCCCTCTTCTCAGTCCAGACCTGAAGACCCTGAGCATATCCCCAAATCCAGAAAGGAAGATCAAGACAGCAATGAAGGACCTGCTACTTCTTCTCCCCTTCTTCCCCATGATGAACCAGATCACCATCATCCTGCTCCCCCTCCTCATGGACCAGATCATGAACATCCTCCTCACCACCACGGACCACCCTGTCCTCCTCCTCATGGACCACATCACCACCACCCTCCCCACTATCATGGACCTCCCTGTCCCCCTCCTCATGGACCAGATCACGACCACCCTCCACCCCACCATGGACCTCCCTGTCCTCCTCCTCATGGACCAGGTCACCACCACCCTCCTCACCATCATGGACCACCCTGTCCCCCTCCTCATGGACAAGATCACCACCACCCTCCACCCCACCATGGACCTCCCTGTCCTCCTCCTCATGGACCAGGTCACCACCACCCTCCTCACCATCATGGACCACCCTGTCCCCCTCCTCATGGACCAGGTCACCACCACCCTCCTGACCATCATGGACCACCCTGTCCCCCTCCTCCAGGACACCCTCCTCATCACCGTCATCCCTATCACAGACATCATCACAACAAGACAAGCATATCAGGAAAGTATTTTCCATGCCACGTAGCAGGAGCTCTCTATCGCATCCCAGTTCTAAATCAGCAGGATTCTCTCACACCTCCCACCGCAAACTTTCCTGAGCTATCCCAGTGCAACCTTTACTTCTCCAGCACTGGGGAAGGTATTCTGTTCACCGGCTCAAGACTAAATGAGATGGCAGAAGCCCCAGGCTTTCCAGATCACCCTACACAATCAAAATCATGCCCTGGAAAACCCAAACTTGACCTTCCAAAAATTCTGCCCTTATTTCCACATAGCTTTGTAACAGAAAATTCTCCTATATGATCTCAGAGAAAGATGTTTCTGGCTCAAGAGTTTCAGGGGCAATCCCAGTCCTCCTGGCTCAAGAGTTTCAGGGGCAATCACAGCCCTACAATTAAGGAAAACAGCACATGGAGAAGGGGAAAAAACATTCAGTTTCTAGAGAGGAGAATCACTGAAAATAATCATTACGTATTTCGACCTGCTTCTTCATCCTGGCTATCTCAGGCTCCACTGTAACTGAAAGGGTCAAAACTCTCAGTCCCTCAGATAATGTGAATGGGTAAAAATCTCCCCAGAAACCAATGCTCCTTGAGGTCTAACAAAAAGGAAAATTCCCTAATAGTGAAAATTACCATCTAAAATATTTCATTTTTCCATCATTCATAATTATAATGTACCTCTCCAAGGAATCTGACCTACAGGAAATTTGACTGCTCTCCATAAAAAGTAGTCCATGACACTACATTCATGCTTTATACAGTTTTAAAGAAAATAAAAGCATGCAAGCATTTTTTTCTTGATACAGTTTCCTGTTTAGTCTTTTGTTTTCTTTACTCTACATAATTAGCTATTAGATATTGAACTAGAAATTATATTAAACTATTAACCTATTTAGGTATTAAACATCCACTAGGCAAACTCCAGCATAAATTGACTAATGGTGTTTGGGTTACCACTGTTATCTGGAAGAGGTCTGAGAACAGTTAATGACTTGCAGCCTCACTGCAGGGTGGCCTGCACAGGTGCTTCCATTGCTACAGCTGCTGGTGGTGATACACAGAAATATTGCAGTCAAGGACAGCCCTTCTCAGATAGTTCATAATTGCTCTCAGGGGAAGAGAAAAGCAGATGCATGTAATAACTCTTTCATGTAAATATTTTCTTTATTGCTGAACCTTCCTCACTGCAAACTGAGTTGGGAGGAGCAGGAAGAAAGAATAGTGGTGCCTTTTCATACTCCAGACCCTATCAAGGTCGAGTCTATTCAGACTGTCCAGGGAACAACAAGCTAGTTCAGACCATCTATGTCATAAGCAAGAACATGAGATTCATCTCAAAAAAATCAGTAGTTTGGTCCTCCAAATAGCTTTTTAATGGCTATAAAGTGAAATACAGTGCAAGGGTTACATTGAAGAAAAAGAAACAAAATGAGGACTGAGTGTGACTAAGTGAAGGTTGACTAATTTTTAAAAGTCTGTTATAATATATGAACAAACTTATTTCTGGTGTAGTTTATCCACAGTCTCTAAAGTACATTTTCTTTAATCAAAACTTGTAGCAAGTGTAGTGAGTTGGCCCTGGCTAGGTGCCAGGCACCTACTAAGGCTTCTCTGTCACTGCCCTCCTCAGCCAGACAGGGGAGAGAAAATACAGCAGAATGCTCATGGGTCACTAAGGACAGAGAGAGGTCACTCACCAAATATTGTGAGTCTGGACAATAAAACTGACTGGACTTGGGAAAATTGGTTTATTACCAATCAAACCAGAGTAAGAGAATGAGAAATAAAGTCAAATCTTTAAAACACCTTCTACCCACCCCTCCCTTGTTCCCCAGCTTAAATTTACTCCTGATTTTCTCTACCTTCTCTGCCAGTTGGTGCAGGGGGATGGCAATGGGAGTTGCAGTCACCTCATCACATGTTGCTCCTGCCCCTCCTTTTTCCTCTGAAGGACTCCTCACACTCTCCCCTTGCTCCAGCCTGGGATCCCTTCTGTTGGAGGCAGTCCTTCATGAACTGCTCCAGTGTAGGTCCTTTCCACGATGAGCAGTCCTTTAGGAACAAACTGTGCCAGCACAGGCACCCTGCAGTTTCACAAGTCCTGCCAGCAAACCTGCTCCAGCACAGCCTTCCACAGGGTCATAGCCTACACTGGGCACCCACCTGCTCTGGCGTGGGGTCCTCCATGGGCTGCAGGTGGATCCCTGCTCCACCACTAATCTCCAGGGCTGTAGGGGCACAGCAGCATCACCACGGTCTGCTCCATAGAATGCAGGAAAATCTCTGCTCTGCACCCACAGCACCTCCTCCCACGCCTTCTTCACGGCCTATGGGGTCTGCATAGCTGTTTTTCTCACATATTCTCACTCTTCTCTCTCCTGTTCTTTCCCAGTTCTTTTTTTTCCCCTTCTCCACTATGTTATCCCAGAGGCACTACCACCAGCACTGATGGGCTCAGTCTTGGCCAGAACTGGATCCACCTTGGAGCTGACTGGCATTGGCTCTGTCAGACAGAGGAGAAGCTTCCAGCAGCTTCTCACAGAAGCCACTCCTGTAATCCCCTGCTATCAAAACCTTGCCACACAAACCCAATACAGCAAGAGACTGCTGGAACACAGGAGCCAAGGCAATCCCAAGGTGTTCGCACATCCAAAGCAAAGCTATTTGGTGTCCAACACAGGAAACAAACACTAGATGTTCTCAGCCAGCTCTAATCCTGGCTTAGCCAGACTCAGGCGACATTACTTAATCCTTTGTTCTTGGGTGTCACATATCTGTAATGATAACAAAGCACTGTGATCACTGACTAATCCATAGTCCAGGCAGTCCCCACATGGCAGCAGAGATGGACTTTCCAATAGGACCATGAAAGGCAAGGTTTATCAAGTGTTGTTGAAGGGTTACGTGACATTCAATCATATGCATCTGTACAAAGACTTTTTTCAAACATGTTCTGAGTACTATAGTTCTCAGAATTGTTGCAGCCTGAACACTAAACAGGTCTATAAAATTTACAAGGTTGTTGTTCAAAACTTCATTGTCACTGTGACCTTCTTGGGTGTTTTATTTAAGCCTTGTAAAATTCATTCTCAGTAGCACTTTAGGTGTTAAAAAGTCAGAAAGCTACAGACACTTCCTTCTCTTTTGCTTCGCCTAAACTGGTCCCCAGCTGTAGCCATTTATCCGGTTATCTTGATGGCAGGTGGATAACCTCAGTGCCATTCTGGTGAACAAACAAAGTTTATTTAGATAAACTCAGAAGTTTATTTGCAGTATAAACAGGGTATGATGAGAACCAACCAACCCCAGCAACCCACTCATTCTGTTTACTTAGCTATTGCTCCTGAAAAACAGAAGAGGTGACTAAAATCCTGTCAGGCATTCCTTTCCCACTTGGTTTTTAAAGAGCCTTCTAATTCAGGGGGCCTTTTTTATCCAATTATGAAGGCCTTCATTGTACTAGCACTCTGCTGTAGTTTTTTCTCTAGCAGAGCCACCCCTCTTGCATTTGAGTTTTCCGACTGTGATGACCCTGATGTCTTTAAAGCTGTTGATGCAGCACTGAAGAAATACAATGAAGACAGAGCAACCGATAACCAATTTGCTCTATACGTGGTGATGGAAGCCAAGAGAACTGTAAGTAGACTTTGCAAAAAGAAAAATGTTGGAATTGTTTATGCACTCTGAATCAGCTTATCTCCATCTTGTTTGTAAGGGGGAGAGCATGACAGCACAGTGTCTTCCAAAAATATTTTAAAAAATCAAAGTGATTTGCACAGTAAGATACTTGTTCCCATGACAAGCAGGGATGTATATTATGTTTTTATCAGCAGAACTCTGTGTGCTGGTGAATTGCTTACTAATGTGAGGAGTAAAGAATAAGAAATTTCTATCACCAACACAATGTGTCTTACTAGTCCACTCTGTTCTCTTTTTTGATTGTTGGTAATTCTACCTCTTTCCATTATCTGTGAGGCTTTCAGACCAATGGCAAAACCACACTTACTAAAAAATATGAATGTAATCTTGACTTGGGAAGAGCTGGTGCCACACATCAAAAAGAATCACCTGATAAAGTTTGGCAATACTCTGAATTATTTGTGAATATTATTTGATTGACACCAATCCTAAGTCACAGATCTATCTAAAAGCACTAGGTGGTATTTTAGTAAAATAGGGTGACAGCTAAAATTACAGAAGAAAAAAAGAATGCAACACAATCCTTTGCCTGGAGTTCTTCTGTATAGCCTTAATCTAACAAAAGAGTATTTACCTCGGAGAGGCACACAAAGATGGTATTACCATAATAATGACAAGTATTACTTCACTTGAAAATAACATTAGCATTTTTTTCTACTGGATTGGATTTTCAGATGTAAACCACAAGAAATCCAGTGTCAGAGAGAATATTTTGCACTCCAAAATCACAAGACATTTTTACCCAGGTAGAAATTGACCTCGGAAAGGAGCCATGCATTGCTAAACACTTACAGTAAACTACCCACATCTCCTGGCACCTGCCCTCTTGTGATTCTGTTTACACACTGGAGAGATTTTAGCATGTGGAGACAAAGACTAAAATCAGAAAACCTTTTACCCAATTAATACTAAATAAATGAATAGTCTCACTGTTCTCACTGAGCTGCATACATCCTTAACAACAGCCAAATGCAAACATCTCTACATCAGAGCTGTAATACCACCTTCCTTTTGCTGGTTGTTCCCAAAGGACAGATAGGAGTTTCAGAATTTTATCTTCAACAATGTTCTATTTTTAAGAATACACATTTATTGCAATTATTATTCATCTTTCCTTCTCCAGATATCCATCTTTCCTTTTCTTAAAAGATATGAAGTGGAAATCAATTATTACTTCGAATCATTGATTTGATTATAATGTTAAGTAAAAAACAGAAAAAAAGGAATCTGCAATTGAAATTTCCTCATATTTGAGATTCTTTTTCTAAAAAGAATATAGATTTTACTCCTCACTAGTCTCACAATGTTGAATGCATTAATTAAATAGCTGGTTATTACATATTCATGTACATTCATTATTGATAGGGTAATAAAACATAAAAGCTGACTGTGAAAGACTAAACCTGCCCCAGTTAAAGGCATAGCTGTTCATAACAATAATGAAATAAACTAATAGCAAATAATACAGAAACAATGTCTTTTCTTACTTTATTTACTCACTGAGCTGATTTATTGCAGATTTAGAACACTGTAACAGAGAACAGAATTTGGCTCTTTTTGAGCCCCAGATAGTATAATCTGATGTAGTTCCATAAAAGTCAGTTTCTACCTGCTAAGGATGAAGTCTACTATATTTTTAGAGCCCCTTTTATCCTTTTTTACCACCATTATATCAGGTACCTCTACACTTCTTTGTACCTGTAGCAATACACAACAGGAATTGAGAGATAGCAGAATATAATTCTGTGTCTTAATCAGTTGTAAATCCAGTATATGCCAACCACATCAGATCAGCCTCATTTTTTTGGTAGCACTAAGGCAAGAACTATCATTTAATTCTCCCTGCGGAGACAGAGAACAATAACTGGCTATTTTAGAATAATCAGTGCTAAACTACAGCAGCTGCCTGTTTGTATTTGAAAAGTCACATTGTCAGAGCATTTTTAGTGGCTGCAAAAGGTTAGTAACTTCTGACTTTATATCTTCTCTAAAAGATGAACCACAAACCTTACAGTGCTGTCACTGTCACCTGTAGACACAGGCCCACTACTTGGTTTATGGCAAGAAGAAAATGCCCACTACAGATTTACCAACTTCTGAAATACTTCCACTTGCCAGCCCAAACTTTGCTCAATACTTTTTATTTCATCTTGTGGGCTTCCCAAGGCTGCCCTGCCCTGCAGCCCTCCCTTCAACGCCTGTAGAAAACCGCAGGCACTGCCCAAGGCTGTCTCCAGAGCACATCCCTGCTCACCCCTTCCCGTGCAGGCTGGGCAGCTGAAGTTCCCGGGTACCACGGAGCAGAGGCTGTTTGGGCACTGCCAGGCTGCCTGGGGGCTGCTGGCTGCTGGTTCTGGGCTGCCAGGGGAGCTGTACAGAAGGAAAGTGGACAGATCTGGGAGGAGGCCAAGAGCGAGAGCGAGGGAGTCAGACACAAGCACAGTCCAAGCTGGTAATTATGCTAACTATCCAAGCAGCCACCCAAAATGGCTTTTTAGGAGTACATTTGACTGAGAGTATAAAACCTAACCACTTCTTTTTGGTTCTAAACCCCTTGGTACTACAAGTTAAAATGAAGGTAGTTGACCATATTGTATCTATTATATCAACAGATTGTTATTGTAGGTAAGGGCTAAGTAATATAATTAGATAAGCTAATATTTGAACTACCAGGATCTGAGAGACCAGCAGTGAATGGGAAACCATACTATAAAATTTAAGGTAACCAATGAATAGTATTTACTTTTTTGAAACCCTTCTCTTTTCACTTGATTTATTACTATGCAAATGATGACATATATATTCTTTTAATCCAGGCAGGTCCTGACCCACAGTTCTACGTGAAATACAGAATACTTGAAAGCACGTGTGCCGCTGAGGAAAACAAACACTGGCAACAGTGTCATTACAAAGTATCGGCAGAGGCAGTAAGTACCTGTCCTCTTCACAAGTTCTCTGTGCAGAAACATCAGCATAATGACCAGGACTGCAATTGCTTGGGGAAAAACACAGTAGAAGAATTAACTTTCTTAGCTGTGTTTCTTTTGAGAGCTTATATGACTACAGTACAGTACAGAAATGTCTTCGACTCCAAAGTTAACCATTATAATCCTGAGTTTTCCATTACAATCCTGAATACATGCAGAAAGGAACATTTCAGTGCTTCAATACGAAGGTGCACAATAAACCCAACATAAGATACGTGCACTGGGAGAGTCCAAGGACTGTAAAACTTCGTAATTATTATGTATAATGGAAACTTGCATAACCAAATACTGACATGGAAGCCACTATGGCAGAAAATCTGGCAGAGGGCTTTCAGCAGCGCCAAGCAGGTCTGGCTCGTGCTACCAGGGAGCAGCCGGGGAGGTACAAAAGGGGCACGCACTGCAGGGACACTGCACACTCCCAGGGGATGGCACTGCTATTTCACACAGTGCACAGGAAGGGATGATGGTGACAATATGATTTGAAAATTTGAATCTATGTGAAATGCTACAGTCATTGCTGTATATCTTGTACTAGCAGAGAGGAAAATGGATAAATACATAGTTTATACAGTCTTTATTCATGGGGATGTGTTCTTTCCCATTATTCCGACTGCAAATTCTTTAGTTAATCAATACACATCATACAAATACAAAGCAATCATTCAAATTATCTGCTCAATTTGTCCCCTACTTTCCTCATAATGAAGAAGACTGATCCCTTCTCAGTAACAAAACAGCAAGTTAGACATTACTACAAATATACACATGAATCTCTTCCCCAAACTCAGTTTGCAACTGTCAGCTGTGTTCAACAGCTAAAGCACTGTAGTTTTCTTTAGCAAGTTTCAGACAATTGTTGCCATATGTTTTTGCAGAAAACAGGAGAATGCACAGCTCGAGTTCATTTGAATGATGCTGATAAAACAACTAATGTTTCACAAGACTGCAAAATTTTCTCAGGTACGTAACTATTTGGGGCAGCATTCAACAAACACATTGACAAGTAAGAACGGAATAAATATAATACTGAGACTTTAAGGTAATTTTAAAGGTAGAGGCTCCTTATCATTCTATTCAGACATTTATAATTAATCTTTTGTAAGTAACTACATGCTAAAGATAAAATTTCACTTAATTGTTATACACATATAGACTAAGTCAGTGAAGCACAGGCAGATTCTGCCCAGGGTAATAAAAAGCAGTACATGTGTGTGTAGTAAGTTTCATCAAGCACTAGAACTATACCAAGTTAAAATCAGTTTGTTTAAGACCAAAAGCATACCAATAACTTAAGAGACTAGATACAACTTGTCACACTTCAACTTTCTGTCCTTACTTATTTAAGCATAAAATTTTTCCCAAGAATTACTAGAAAAATTTTGTAGGACAAAATTTCGCCTTACTTTTCTCCAAACTAAAAATGACTGATTTATTTCTGTTAACGTTTACCAAAACAAATATTTACCCCTAAAAAGAAAAGAAAAAAAATTCATTTACAAAATCAAAATCTGGCAGTGATATAGTTATGTAAGAGACTGATGTTTTAGACCTTAACAATAAGCAGTACTACATTTTTCACCTATAAGACATTCAAATATGACTATTATATTCACATAGTAATTTCCCTTGTTAAAAACAAATCACATGGTTTTAAAGCTTTGCATTAGAGATCCCTGTGCCTGGTGTTCTCAAAGACATACCCAAACTCGCTTTAAAATATTTATCTAACTATAAACTACAGAAATATTCACCCCAGTTTCTGAGATGGCAGCTGGTATTTGTTTTTTGTTCCTAGCTATTTTGTTCAAAGCTGAAATGGCTTTACCTACGGCCAGTGTCCTTCTAGGAACTGCGGTACACAAACTCCATGTTCTGCACTGAACAAATGCTGCATTCGTAGGGCAATGGTGACACCTAGTTGCCAGCAAAAGTTGTGTGAATCCCACCGAGAACGCATGGGAAATTAGCATTTGAATCGTTGCTTAGAAAGCAAAAAAATCACGTACATAAATTAAATGAATCGGGTCTTTAGCCTAAGGAACTCATCTCTTCCTACCGAGAAGAGAAGAAAGAAAAAAGAATACACATTTGTTCAGCATAGTCCTTATGAAAGTGCTGAGACCATAGCTGGTCTAGAAGTGGGTGTGCTGTTGGTTCATCATCGTCTTTGTGACTACTTACTGAAAACGTGGTCACATTTTTTGGTAAGCTTTTTGTCATTACTGAGTCAAAACAACTGATGACAGAAATACGAAGGGCCAGACTTTGTTCACACCTGACAGGTGAGGGACTTCCCCAGTGTATTGGTACCAGACTGCTCAGCCTCTTTGGTGGAACAGTTTGATCTAACTGACCTTGGACTGGTTTCCTGGCTGCTGCAAACTGGCATAACTCCATTTAAGCCAGTTTATGCCAGCTGAAGATCAGGAACACAAATTTTACTTCAATTCCACAGAGACCACATATTGCCCCACTTCCATTCTCAAGCTCACTGACTCGCGAAATTAATTTATGTACTGAACTATAAAATTAATTTATGAAAATCCAATCCATGATTACTAGAAAGGAAAGAGAGTTAATAGGATTAGTAGTAGGAAACAGGAGTTTGAGCATCCCTGTCAAGCTTGTCTATCCACAGCCAATCCAGCTGGTTAGGCCTGAAGGTAGCACCAAGTGGTAACTGTCAGCCACAGCGACTGGCAGGGACAGCAGAATAGCCCAACCACAGTCCCTGGGGCACTCGGAGCCACAGCAGCTCACATGGGTGAGCCAAAACAGTCCTGCTGAAGCCCCCATCCTGAAATGTGGTGAGGACAGCAAGCGGCTGCACACTGTGGCTGAGCTTTGAAGAATCTGAAAACCATCCCCATAGCTGTAGCCTGCACTGGCTCCTCCCTGGCTGAAGGAGTAATGTACCTTCCTTAATGGTGTCAAAAAGACACATAAAGGTTTTTCTGAGATTCTGTAATTGCTGGAATGGGGTTCACTGCCAAAACCATGCCTGGACCCTAAGGCCATGGATGGCCCTTGCCACCACAACCAGAGCATATTCCTAAATACAAAAATGTCTTTGTAGGTCTTGAAACCGGAATACAGGGTTTGCTCATTATGCCAGCTAAAAGCAGGAAGGGTTCTTGCTCACTCCCAGATAGGAAAAATGAAAACCTAAGGCTGTTTTGCACAAAGCCTTATGTTTTTTGGTTTGCTTCTTTCCCAGATGTGTCAAAGATAAGACTTACTGAGGCTCCATGTCTTGGATGCTTTCATCAAATACCAAATGATGGTTCAGAAGTATCAGAAATTCTGAAACAAGCCATTCAAAAGTTTAACAAGCACAGTGATGAACCCACCCTTTTTAAACTTGTGGAAATAAAAGAAGCTAAGAGACAGGTTTGTGCATGATTTTTTTCTAAATTTTACCGAAACAACCCAACTCAAAGCAGGTACCTTGTTTGTTTTGTGTATGTTTCTGATATTAAGGTGGCCTATACTTCATAATAAAGCATAAAAAATGCATAGAGAGTGTAGACTCTATAAATAATTATCTTCATTTATTAGGAATCATTAACAGTTCCCTACTGGATTTTCAGAGCTCTTAACTGATAGTATATATGTATTTTTCTTTATCTGCAGCTGTATCTAACCAGTGTTTAGCACCAATTTATTTGCATTCAGTGCTGGCACATGCATCCTGTGTCATCTCAGGTGCTCCTGGGTACTCCACCTGGCCTTGCCATGAGGCTCCAGCAGGAGCAGATCCCTCCTGGGGGCTGAGCCAAAGCTGCCAGCCTGCACAGATGTCTCACGTACTCCCCAGCCTCTCAAACAGCAGCAGGCCTCTCTGTTTTTGCAGGCAATAGGGCCCATTTGTCAGCAGCTGCTATGGGCTACAGGACAGGTAAAACCCACACAGGAAAAACGGATAAGAAAACCCAAAAAAACAACATACCACTTGCTACAAGATTTCTGCTCACGGGAATATCTGCTTTGCAAGAAATGACTACTAAGGTTGCAGAAATTCTGTGTCATCTGGTATCCCACGCAAAAATTCCTTCCCTGTGAAAGGCTCTCCTATGGATTGGTGTGACATTGCTAGAAAGTAAAGTTTCTTATTTGGTTTTTAACTACTGTACAACCCAACAGCAAAGACAGACCCTTTTCTTTGAACCTGTGTGTATTTAGTTAGCCAAAAAGCAAATTCTGGTCTCATGTCAGTTTGACTCATGATTTAAATCAGACTGTCCTCTTTATATTTACTGATGGCAACAATCTTCTTTCCTGAAAGACAAACATGTAATTGCACAACATTTAATCCACATGACAAAATGTTACAGACTGAAATGCAGCAGCTGGAGAGGGAACCATCATGTTACCTCTGGCAAACAGAAAAGCCCTCCAATTGATCTGGGATATAAAGTTCCTATATTTCATTATTTCTTCTTTTTAATCCAGTGTTACCTGGCCCAACACTATGATATGGAGAGATTTCATGGGTGAGAAGCAGTAGTCACAGTGAAGAAAATGGAACAGCTCCCTGGAGAGAAAATTTTTAAAAAGGGTTATGAACCTGGACAAAACAGTGTGTGTGGGAAGGTAAAGCTCAGGATAGACACAACTATGGGTAGATGATAAATGCAGAACACTCAACAAAAAATTATGCCAGCAGTATAAAGTTACATTATTCAGATCCTGTTTTACTGTGTCCCCTGCTCAAGAATGCAGGACTTGCCAGGCTGTATTACTGTAGTCATCTATCTAGACCAGCTTCCTGTCACGGGGAGTAATAAGTAACAGATCTTCGAAGAAAAGTGCAAGAAACCCAGCAGTAGGAGGCTGCAGGCTTGCCAGAAGTGGACACGAAATACAAAATGCAGTTCTAACAAAAGCAGGACTTAGTTTACTTTTTGTACGGGAAGGATGATTTTTTTTGCTGCCCATGAACATTCTATGGCTTAATGACTGCAAAGTGATTTGGTAGATGGAAGGCATTAGATGAGTAGCTTTTCTTTCTTTGCTAATCTCATGTAACAGTTTAACTTTCAAGTTTATATTGTTTTACATAATGTATAACCTAAATATCTCTTCCAGGTGGTAGCTGGATGGAATTACATAATAAGATACGAAATTGAGGAGACTAATTGCTCCAAAGACCAATTTCCGGATTTAACTCCAGAATGCAAAATCACTTTTAGAGGTGTAAGTAATCTTCAAAATCTGTTTATCAAGAAAAGATCACATTAACAAATAATCATTAAGATCTGACTCAAGAAAATATTTAAAGCCTTTTTTCACTTCGTGAATGAAGTTTAAATCCAGTCTTACACATAACTGTCTATTTATGCAATTAGAACATCCATGTCTTCTTCTGAATTGGTGACTAAGAGGACCACAGAAAGGTTTACAGATTACTCTACAGAATCTAACCAATCTCACCCAAATAATAAATCCCTTGAGAAGTTTCTATCCAGATATTCAAGGAGCTACTCATGTACAACCCAAGAAGTGATAACTAAAATCAGCACAATTTCCAGCCTAAGACATATTTTCTAAGAAAAGTAAATAGCTGAATTATTACTTAACCTCTACCACAGACCAAATAAGAGAGCTTCAAAAGAAATTTATTAACAAATATACATAATCCAGCTAAACAGTGCTGCAAACCCAGGAACTCCTTCAGCTTCTCTGACCTGGAACTGCATCAGCTGCACCAAAAATAGAGGCTTCCTCTCTCCACTGATCTCTCTGAACCAGCTCATGAGGAGATCAGAAAAACGATTTTGCAAACACAAGGCAGAGAGCAGGAATGCAGAGTCACCATGAACAGTGGTGGTAAATGAGAGGGCACAGACTGGCATCTGTTTTAGCTGTTGAGGAAATGCACTATAGAGTGTTACATTCAAGAGCCTCTCCTGTTCAAAAATTACTCCTTGTACATCTCAAGAATATTTCAGAAGTATTGATCAAAAAAGGAAAGAATGACAACACTGGTAAATAACAGAAGTGTGAGAGTCAGACTAGCTGAAGCAAATCCCTCCATTACCCACATGCCCCTAAACCTTGACCAAGTTACTTAATCTGCTTGAGTCTGAGTTTCCCTAGCTGTCACCTAGAGGTGATGACTTCTGTTACCTCACCTACTGCAGGAGCACTGCCTCACTCACATACTGCTTTGGTCACATTAGGTTTCTGGAATCAGATCATTAGCACTCATCCCCTGAACTTGCTAATAGATCATTGACAGATATTATTGAATACCATATTCCAAGAATATTCCATACCTTGGAATGACCAAATTCCAAGGAAGTTTTCTTGTACCTTTATTTAGCTCTGTACTATTAATTTTTAAATGGGAGGACCAGAATTGCACCCTGTATTCAACACACATATGAACCACCGAGCTATACTGGGACATTATGTCAGACTCTTTAACCTGGATAATAAGTCTTGACATTATTATTAGTTTCTCTAAAATTCTACTAAGTAGATTTTTTATAGTTACATTTTCAAGTAACTGTCATAGCCCTAAGATCTAGATCCTGAATTTTAAGTCTTCTGTCTTATTCTACAGTTAATTGTGTTTCTTTAGTCTTTGATAAAGGATTTCGCCAAAACTTTTTTGAAAATCTCTGTATGTCAAGAGATCTCTTTACCCATCTTTGCTGATGCTTTGAAGAACTTCGACAAATCTGCAAAATATGACTGCTGTTTACCACAAAACCTCAGTCTCTCCTGGATGTATTCATTGCCCCTAGTTTTTTCCTTATTACCATTTTTAATCACTGGAATGGTGGAATTGGTTTTAGGCTCTATGACCTTTAAAAAAACTTCCCAGGATCAATATCTGCTGTCTTCTAGCTTTAAGATATCAAGGCAATTTAAAGCAAGTTAGCTACCACAGTTCCTTAAGAAGACCTGAGAAAATGCAAGAAACACAGTAACATTTGATTTGATAATTGTGTAATTTTCCTTTTGGTCTTTACAGTTTGAGATAGAAATTCTATGGAGCTCTCCATAAAACATGATTCTGGCTTGTAAACATCCTCATTTTTTTTTCTGCAATGAACACATACAAATAGTTCATTTGGCTTCTCTTTCAGGGTATTATTTTGTCTGAGTGGTCCTTTACAACACTGATTATTTATTGCCTCTGCAGACTGTCTGGCAGACTTCTGGCTTCCAGAGGAAGGCAGGAAGGAAAGCAGGAAGGAAGGCAGGCAGGCAGGAAGGAATTATTAGAATCATGCTTGACTTATTCTGTTAGCAGGAAGGTATTAGGATGTGAGCTTGTTCATTATTTCTAAATGACAAGGAGCTGTTTTGCATTTTTACTCCAGCGTGTAGGTAAATGTGAGGCCAAAGCATTTCAGAATCTTCATGCAGAGATTGTGGATACCATCAGCAACTGCAAGCTTCCAGGTATGTCTTAGGCACTATCAATTTTGAAAGTTCCACAGTTTTCAATGTCTTTTATTGTTACGTATTGTTACTTTTTCCTCCAGCCTATCTGGACACAGACACTGCTCCATGTAGGAAGTGCTGCATTCTCACCCACTCAGACCAGGTTTTCTTCAACACAAAAAATTCATTGCCAATTATATGCACCTCTTGTTTCACTCAAATCAAGTATTTCCATACGTGTAGCTGCTCCCTCTCCATATTTTCTGGCTACCCACAACTGCCACACACAATTCTTGTTTCTACAAGAACACTGTTGTTACCTGTCCCATGTGGGAGCAGGTGCTGATGTTCTTTTAGACAACCAAGATGTGATACTGCTGATCATATAAAACTCAAATATATTTTGGTTTCATTTCATAGACACAAATATAAAGAGTTCCAGAAAGCAGGGCTTTATAACTGCTTTTCGCAGCCTTTATCTACATTATCTTTTGTTTCTTAGATCTGAAACCTGTTGGTCTCTTTCAGTTGAAGAAACGGTAGTTGCTGCCAGTTGCCCAGGTTGTCCAAGGACTCTCCCAAACGACAGTCCAGAACTGAAGGAACTACTGAAGGTTTCTGTGGAGAAGTATAATTCAGAGAGCAATGAAGATTTCTACTATAAAGGTGGAGAAATACAATCAGCGACAGTTCAGGTTGGAATATATCACAGAGATGAGGAACAGACATGATATTATCATTGGCCTGAGCTGAATGTTAACTAAAGTTTGTATTTAGATTTGAAATAATGTGTTTGTCTAAGTGCTGATACACGTGGTAACTGAAATATCCATGCAATTTTTCCTGTAAAATCTAATCCATATTGGCTTGCATTCAAAAACTATTCAAAAAATTTTAATTTTTTTCTTAAAACAAAATGATTTTAAAAGGATGTGAAGAAGGTTGGCTCAGGGTATTTGATTTCTGTGTATCTACCCTGCTTTCTATCTTTGTAACATACCTTAGACTTTTAAAGTATAAAATTTTTATTAGACAGGACTACTCCCTTGACCCACCACACCAATACTCTCCATGTTATTTTAGGCAGTGTCCACCCTACAGCTGTTGTATGGTCCAAGAAATGAGGCTTAATTTCCCTTAGAAATCTGTTATTTTATATACTGATTGTGCTGCTAATAACACTCTAGCTAGATTCAGAAAAGGACATCTGTGCTTAACTTAAGACATATAGATAAATAGAGCTTGGTAAAGGACAAGGAGTCAGGAGGATGATATTGGTCAGCATTTGCATAAGCCTACTTTACTGTCCCAACACACCAAAAAAGAAGTTTAGGATAGAACTGAAAATTTGACAGTAGAGTAGTTCAGAAAACACTTGGTCATAACTGCTCCTGAGCATGAGGCATCACTGCACAAGGCACTAAAAGCACACCAGAATTTTTCCAAATAGCTCATACTATCTTACTGATAATATCTGTGCCATTTCTGCTTTCAAACTTCTTTCTGCCTTTCCCTATCATGACTGATATTAGCGTGCAGACATATACCTTTAAAATAGATTTCAGGGAAACAGAATTTCATGTCTTGCCCGATGTCCCTGAAGGAAGATATATTATTTCAAGCTTTGTGAAAAATACAAGAGAACTCATAGCAGGCACATTCTTGAACCCATGCAGTTTCTCTCTTTAATGCATTTGGCAAATAGGTTCATTTTCAACTGAGCCCATTCATCACGCACTTTGTTTTACTCACATTCCACTTCTCTGACATCATATTTGGCTCTCTACAGTGCTATCACTAATGATTTCATCTGTTACTAATGAAATTACTACAGACATTTAATAATTGTGGGCCCAATATTATTCTGACCTTTTCTGTTTCCTTCAGCTTCGATACAAGAATTTTTGAGAATAGGAACTGGAATAAATAAGTTACTTGATTAGAAGCAGATAAGTTTATTGCCAAATATTTTAATAATGTTTTTAACATATGTTGGCCCAGTGTTTAAGACTTGTAGAATATAAGTAGTATAAGCTTGTAGAAAATCATCTTTCCCGTGAACCCTTTTCATTAAAATGCTTTGAGCACAGAAAGCCTTCTTGCTAATTTTTCAGGTGGTTGCAGGAAAAAAGTATCGAGTAAAATTTACAGCCTGGAAGACAAACTGCTCTAAGACTGAGTTTGAAAATCTTAATGAGGACTGTACAGCCACATCAAACAGTGTAAGTAATGATAATGTTGCCAACTGTAATGTTTCTAAAGGACAAATTCATTTGCATCAGAAACTGTAAACGCTTAAGTAAAATCACATCCTGGGTTCTGTTACCTCCTTCAGTAAACTTTTGTTTCAAGAAGAAGGGCAGCTTTCACTGTTTGTAACCCAAGTTAAGAAACCCTGAAACTTAAACCGAGTCACTCCAGCTAGAAGATCAGTGCTCACTGCAGAACCAAAGGAACTTTCTTTTGATAATAATCAGTCAAAGAAAGGAGAGGAGGAGGCTGCTGCCAAATGAAATAGCTGCAATAGTCCTGACTCTGTGGACTTGCAGCTAAGGAAAACATGAGACTGGAGTGTTACTTGTGTGCAAATGAATGACGTTTCTGGAGTGCATGCCATGCGGTTGATTAGTGGGAAAATGTGTTCTGTACACTGGAAAGGAATGCTGATAGGGCCAGAAACCATCGGCAAGGAAGTTGTTTGGGGAGAGGGCTTTTATCTCCCATCTCTTTTCCCACCATATGAACAGTGCTTACCTATGAGATTTTAAAATTTCTAGTGCAGCAGGCATTAAAAAGAAAAAATAAGCCTTTATTTCAATTTCCCAATTTTTAGTAGGAGAAATACCACCAATACAAATATTTCTTAGGAATATCATGAAGACTAAGCAGATAGTGCTCCAAAAGTGATGGAGATGAAAAATCTAATTTTCAAGATCCAATCTGAAATCCAAAGTTGAATTAAAGTGTTCACACAGGCACGCTATAACCTTGAAAAGCTAAGCCATGATTTGTCCCAATACAGAAGTATTCATCACTAAGATAGATTTCATAAGTATTTGGTTAAAGTTTCAAAGATTTTAAAATATTATTTAAAAAATAGTTTATTTTTCTGGGCCAAGCCTCTTCCTTTGTGTCTGAAGTTTTGTTGCCTTAATGTGTTGGTTTTTGTTTTGTCAACAGGTATCACTGTCATGTGAAGCACAAATTCACGTGATCCCATGGCAGGATAAAATCTATCCCCAGGTGAACTGCTCTGAAGAACAGCAACTGGTGAGATTCTTCTTCATTACCCATCCTCTAAGCAGAGTGTAGGAAAAAGGCAGTCAATTAATTCTTCATCCATTCCAAATTATCCCATATTTTATACCAAAAATAAAGGAACACAGTTCTTTTAACAGCCTCATTAATGCCACACTCTTCTCTCACCCTCTAACCTCAACAACCTGTTACATCAAAGCAGTTTCACCACAAGGTGAGACAATGGCCAACAAGGTGATCACACAAACAAAGGCACTGAGTCAGGGACAAGTTCTGCCTGTTGGCTGCTCCTCTGCATTGTCAGTTTAACTGTGAAGTACCAAGCCCCACCAACTCCCTCAAAATACGACTCATACTAGGTTTAAAAGTTGAAATAAAAATGTATTTGCCAACACAATAATTATACCCCGCAGATTTCCACAGCATCTGTGAACCTTTCCGTATTAGTCGAGTGGCGCCTGCCACAGCTGTCAGTCTCTGCAGAAGGGTCTTCCAGTTTCTTCCTACTCCGCCCCACAATGAACTAGTCCTGAATGAGTGTCAGTTTGAAAATCTCAAAATGGAATACACATATTTTTATTATCAGATATTTCTGATGATTGCAGGGTTTTTAATAAATGCAGAGACTCCAGTGTGACACTAAATAAAGACAGATTAACCTGTCCTCATAACTAATCACTTCACTGTGCTCAGCATATTCATTTGTTATGCATCAATTAATGTCTCTTCTCTCTATTTTCACTACAATATTTTATCCATATCAACTTTCAAATTTAGCTTCAACCCAAATAACTCTGATTTGCAGCTAGATGATGATCAGAGACTTTGGTGGAGAGAAATGAAACTTGTGTTGGACTGTGACTGTACACCACGTATTCAGCCTTTCTCTTCCAGTTGAACACTGATGAGGGAGTAGAGATGACCTAATAACAACAGAATGTTTGATATTATCAGCTTTAACCTCTGTGTGTTACTTCCAGGCAGTATTCTGAAATGCGTACGTCAAATCTAGAAGTAAAAAATTGAATAGTTACATTTCATATAACAAAATGACACAGATCTTCTGTATATTCTGCCATTGATACTACTCAGAGATGTGCTAATGTTCAGCATAAATTGGTTCTATACATGGGAGTGTAACAGTCTAACAAGTGCTGGGACATTTAGTCCTAGAATCCAACTGTACTGTCCATAAATTAAAACCAGTACATGTGTTTTGCTCTCTGTAGTATCATTCCTCTCTTACACTGACAAAATTTCAGTGATACAGAATTTTTTCTTTTACACATACAGCTGTTGAAATACTCCAGAGTTATTTGGGAGGATGTTTATGTTTGTATGCTTACCACAGAAGATAGAATTATTTAGTTTAGATTTTAGTTTAAAAATCTGCTAAATGATTCATATACTGCAATGAGCCAGCTTCTGAATTTCCCAAATCTGAAGCAATTGTTCTTTTTCATGTAACAAATGTGGCTGTTATTGCAATGTTTTCTAGGTGTTCTTTGCAAGAAGGCCTCCTGGATTCACACCGTTCCGGAGCACTCTGATGCTAAGCCAGCCAAGTGCACTTTCATATGCTGATAAAAACAAAGAAGAAAGTCAAAGCCCTAGCACAGAAACGAGGAAAGACAATGGACAGGAACCAGAAGGTGAAGGTGAACCTGAGCATAAACACAGGCACAAACACAGGCAGAAGCACAGGCAGGGAGTTAAGAAGGATCATGAGAATGACAGAAGGCATAGGCATGAAATTGGTTGTGGGCACAGAAGTGGCCATGGGTGTGGGCATAAACATAGCAAAAAGAATAAACATAAACATCCAAACCTCAAATCTTCTGAGGAGTCAAACGAAAGGGGCTTTAATCAAAATGAAACTCTCCCATCAGCCAGTGCTGAAACAGCACTGGAGCAGATTAGTACAGGGGATGCAAGGAAGGAAACCACTACACCTGCAGAGCCACTAATTCTTCCTGATACTTCTTTATTTAATGGGTTGCCAGATCGCCCAGAATCTCCTCGCCCCAGATGTCCTGGAAAACCATGGAAACAACTCGTGGGCTTTCCAGCCCCTCCCAGCTTTCCCAGAGAATTCACAAATGAGGATCTCTTGCCTTCTGTAGCAGAAAACAACAATCCAGCTACAGAAAACATCAAGGAAGACTTTGATCTCGCAGATGCTTTATCATAATTAAAACATTGTAGGATCCTTTTCAGAAATGTTACATAGAAAATAAGAAGAATACTGCCTTTCGAAACGTATAAAACACGAAGAGGCTAAAAGCTCATATTCTGTTAACTGGAATACTCAAGTAGGTCACCAGCACTTCTGGGGACCTAAGACCATATGGCAATACTGTGTATTTGCATATATTTGCAAATATGTAAATCAGTGTAACTCATCTGCCTCAATTTTCTATAAGCACAAACTGAATCACTGCATCAAATCTTACTGTATTATATTTAAAACAATAGCAGAAAGAATGTTGCAGATTACATGAAGAATCTCAACCAAATATGGGTATAACAGAAGACAATATAGAAAAAGGGAGCCTCTCTTAGATATGTGAAATAATTTTTCTCTAATTTACTGGAGTGGATCATTTAAAGAACAAAATAAAACAAAAAAACCTTTTTACCTGGTAATTTTTTTTAACAAATCAATCTTACCACCAGTCTATCATTAGCAGTTGTTCTGTTGGATGACATAACAGGGACAGCTGAGAGAATCCTAAATAAAGCAGTTTTATTATTCCCTATACATATTAACTACTCAGAGAAGCACACTGATTGGCAAATTTTCATTCAGCAGAGGTGCACAAATACTACAGATCAGATGACAAAATTACAAACACTTGAGACACCTAAAACTTGTGTGCCTTCTTCCATTATTAGGTTGTGCATAATTTTGAGACTGGACTGATTTTTCTATTCTGGGTATCTTCCAAAGGTTGAGGTTTTGGTACGATGCATTAGCTAAAAAGCACCAAATATATCTTGCAAATAAAATATGTTTTCTTTCTGTATGGATGAGATAACTTATTCAGCTGAAAAAAACCTCAAACACACAGCAATAAATAAATAAGTACTTTAATGCCAGATCAGTTCACCAGTTTGAAATGCTACTTGGTCTTGTAAAGGGTTATTGATAGGTGGGGTCCTACAAATAGTAACACTTCACTGGTTTTGCTGTAAAAGACCACATCACTTGAAACCACAGTGGAAGGGCCCTCCACCACAGCTGCAATCCTCTGAAGCTGCTCATCCCAACTGCTAGGATTGCTGTGGCATCAGGACTATTCAACAGCAGGGAATGGGTCCTTCTTTTGTGTGCTGTGCCTCTACAGCCATCACCTCCCTGGTGAGGAGGAACTAGACAGGGGAAGTCTACTCAGAGAATGCAAAAGAGATGGGAACAGGATTACATAACATAACAGGCATAGGATGATCTCCAAAGAGAAGACAGCTACCAAGAAAGGTCAGAAGACAGAAATGGAAAGAACAGAGGCAGGGTGGCATGGTATGGTCAGGGTGAGAAGAACAAAAGAAAACAGCAAATTAGTGGCAAAAATTGAAACAGAGTGAACGGGATGGAGAAGTGGGTGAAGGTACCATGGCCAAGGCGCTATAAAAGGCAGGAACTCAAAAAGGGGGGCAAGAACAAAAAGAAAGAGAGGGGGCTCTCTAATTGTGGCAGGACAGTCCCCAACACATCACAGAACAGAACTGTCTGAATCTAAGCATTCCCTGACAGGAGCACACCTCCCCTTTTCAATGTCTGGCTCCTTTTTTTCTAATTTCATTAGAAGAGTCATTAGAATGTATTGAAAAAGTCATGAAATCTAAAACTAGAAACAGTCCCTGTGAGTATAAATTCAGCATGGTTGTGTGCACCTGATTTTTTTTTTTACACAGTGTAACTGGCTGCCATATAGGAATGGGTGGAGACAGACAGACAGACAGGTATCTGTCATGACTGGTGATATCAGAACCATTATACTTCCTTTCTTCCTGAAAAGAATCATTCAGAAGTCATACAACTTAGCTGGAGCGCCATTTTAAAGAAAAATACAGTAATAATAACCCCTGGATCAATCAGTAATCAAATCCAGCATTTTTTAATTCATTCCTTTCCTTGTAGCATAATATGCAAAGGCTATCCTCTTGTTTTGATAAGAACTAAACTTACAGAGCTACGCAAATGAAAGCCTTGAGAGTTATCTTTAGTTCTCTGCTTCTTTTCTTCTGAATATTTGATTGGTATGGTTTTGGCTGTAACTGGAAACTCTTTGTGTATAGTGAACTATTAACAGGAGTATAAGCTCAAAACGTTTTTTCTTGAAATTACAGTAGCAATTTAAGTAATTAATGCAAAATTACAATAAAGAAATAAAGATGCAAATAAAAGAAAAACAAAGTTTTCTTCCCATTTCCAGTCTCCCCGATCTGAATGAAAACACAGTCACACTTTTGATGTATTCTCCACACAGAGCACAAATACACAACCACGAGTACACAACCACCAGGCATAGGACTGAGTAGTTGTTTACCATGTGCTATAGTGATCTGTGAGGTTTCATTATTGTTCAATACAAAGATGACAATTTCAATTTGTTTATATAATTTACAAAACTAATTGCTCTTAAAAAGTCATTCTGGAATAAAAATCAGTGTTCCATGTCTAAAAATTTTGAAACAGAGTATTTGGATATTTTTCGAACAGAACATTTCCGTTTCTCATTGGCCTGTTCCCACACAAAGTTTCAATTATCACAAAACAGCACCTTCGGATGGAAGAATCTGCTGTGAGAAAGCTCCTGACCAGGCCTATTCCAGCTCTGCTGCTGAAGAGCTCTGTAAAACTCCCAGCTTCTCCTCCTGCCGGAATCGCTGGAGCGCTCTACCCAGGGACCGCAGCGCTTAACGAGTATTTTCCTCCTTGGCCAGCAGATGGCACATTTTTTGTCACAGGGTTTACGATCGCCAAATTTTGTCAGGTTTGTCATTGCCAGGAATGGTTTAGTAGGCTTACCACTCAGCGTTTCTTCTGGGTGAGTAACACTGTAGCTAAAAACACCTCATCTGTGCAATCTGTTTTAAAAATTAAGCTCCAGCAATAGAGCTTCGATGTTTGCCAGTTACTTACTATGAGCAAAGTGTATAAATAACACTCCAAATGTAATTTCATGAATGTAAAAAATAAGAGCTACTCCTGCACAAGAAAAATTGCATTCTTACTGATACAGATAATTGGAACTAGGAGTCTGGGGTGTGAAAACATGTCTGAATTAAACCTCTGTTTAGTCACACTGTGACACCTAGAGCCACATGATGGCCATTCTCCAGCTGTCTGAATTCAATGCGCTCCCTCCCTTGTTCATTCCATCTGTGACAATACTTTAACTGACCATATGAAAAAATCTNTTCTCCAGCTGTCTGAATTCAATGTGCTCCCTCCCCTGTTCATTCCATCTGTGACAATGGGAAAAAACATATATATTTTAACTGACCATATGAAGAAATCCGCAGCTTTACTATGGATGGACTATGGGACTTTTGCCGTAATTCAGACATGACCTTTTCATCACACTCAGCAGTTCCAATCATCCTCTAGCGCTGTGTTCTCACAGTGTCAGCCATGGGAGAGAGATGTGCAAACACCTGACATCAGAACATGTGGAGCATTAATGATGAACACTGCTATTCGATAGGATGTAAGAAGTCATTTCTTTCCTTGTTTTCTCAGGTCTCTCAGCCAGCAAGATAATTGCTCCCAAGTTAGGAATAACAGCTCTGAGGATAAATGACTCTAAGTGGCTACAGAATTAGAAACGACACTACTACATGGCCATTATCATGTAGACAGAGCTGTATCAAATCCAGTGTACTAATTCCTCAAATATTCTTAAAAAATAACACTGGGGACAGATATTTTCAACTCTGTAACCAGCTACTCACCCACAACTCCTAATTCTGCTGTGTTTACAAGACCACATTAGTATAATATAGCTTCCACAGTTTTAATTAGGCTTTATGTGCAAGTTCATTTGGTAAAATGTAATTAATAACAAAATGTTTCTACCGCATTCTAAAATAAGAGGAAGGGTGTGTTAAGGAGGAAAGAGTGAAGGTTTTTCTAGTTGGGTAAGGTATCTTGCTACAATTGAATACTCATAGTACTGCAGCTCCTGCAATGGTTTGAATCTGCTGCCCAGTGAAAACCCAACCATAATCTTCAAAGGAGTAACTTCTACCAGTATGGAGTAACAGGGATTAGAAACTTCACAGTGATTCTTATCTCTTCTGCCATGCCTACTGATCGTGCTGATCAGTGGGTGTAAGATCAGGCATTAAAATACTTACCTTACTCAAACTGAGCCACAGAGAATCAGAATTCTCTGCAGAATCCAGAGTCACGCCAAAGGAGTGTATTTGCTTCAAAAATGAAAAGACAAAACATCTTTATGAGAGGCACTGTATGAATTTGGTGGATGCCTCTCCACCTTCCACTGGATGCACGCATCACAGGAGCCAAGAGACCACTTGGTTTGAAACAAAACAAACACTATAGAGTGAGTGAAAAACAAGGGAACGAAACAAATTGGACTAAGGCAGAGAATGAGGAAGGATGTATTTTTAACTGAAACTTAGATTACTATAAGAAAACTCAAACAGTTGGGGTAGACAAGAATTGAGAATTATTGACTTCAAGTTGGGGAACATAATGCTCATCAACAGAACATCAAGACGAACTAGTGCATGTTTAAAGAAAGACTTTGACCTACATGCCCAAAACACTATAGTTCAGTGCCTTGAAAAATCCACCAGACACGTGTAAAGGAACATAATTTTATTTCTTATTCTAACCCTTAAGCATGTCAGCAGAAGTTAATTTCTTGCCATTTAATCCAATAGAAAAAAAGACTATTGCCATAAAACATTATGAAGTAAATCTACTATAACTGAATTCTCTTCCTTTTATGTGCCAGTGGTTCTGCTAGTTGTACACTGACTAAAAGAGTAGTAATTCTCACAAAATTAATAAAAACAAAGGGGTATAAAGGGACACAGCTCAGGCTCTGCAAAAGAAAAAAAATCAGTTCAAGAAGGAATTCAGAATTCTGACTGATCATTTAAGCAGTCTTGTGACTGCTAAACTAAAATCTCCTGTTTGAGTGCAGAAGCCTGATTTTAAACTCTGCTGAGAAGTCTGTGCTCCCATTAACCTTAAATAGTATTACGGGTACTCAGCATTTCAAAAATCAGGCCTTGGAGCACTCAGCCAAAGTGTAGAAAGCCGGTATTACTTGGAGCGGTTGAGATGAAGATTGAGCAATGCAACACCTCGTAAAGGTAATTATGGGCAGCATTAGCCATCAAAGTAGCTTTTATATTTTACAGTGTTTTGGGAATTGGTGCAAGTCCTGGCACCAACCACAGCAGCACTAGTGGCTTAGCAGCTTTTTTTCCTGGCCCAAATACATAGATTAGAGTGTTCTGGGCAATGTTTGCCATACTTCCTTGTTCTCTTGATCACACTGACAATATCGACCAGGTGGAAGAAGCGGGCAAACCAAGCACAAACTACAAGATCATCTCTTTCTTCAGAGTTCAGTACAAACGTGTGGACAGATTAGTAGATTTACAAACAACTCCTCTGCCTTGTTGAGCTTCATTAAGTTGCTTTTCTATCATAAGGCAACCAAGACACCTCTGAAACTTTGACTCAGTTGATAGATCTGTTGGTTGTAGTTGTCAGTTTGGAATAGGAACAGCATCAATATGAAGGTTATAATGTGAGTGCACTCCACTCAAGACATTTCTGTATCAGTACTACTGTAGCTCTGCTCTTTTTCACTGTAAATACATGCTAGCCACCATCAATCCATCAACTGGAACCAATAAATATTCATACTATTTGGAAATTTATGAGAATATCTTGTCATTTAGCAACATTGTGCTTCTGGACACCCATTTTTGCCAATGAAGAACTGTTAAGTCAATCTCAGACTGCAAGACTAATCTTCCACTAAATATTTATATAAGGCAACTGAATTTTTATCTGGATAGGGCCCATCCATTCCTTCTTTAGCAGTTATTCTACCAAGAGGTGTTCATTATACAGCCATACTTGTTTGAATAATCACTTCATGTCTCTGAAGAACCCACTGGCTCAGAGGACCTCCACAAACCTTAACACGATGTTAATCAACCCCTAATGCACTGGGGACCAAAGTAAATCAAAAGAATGAGTCTGAAGACTGTGGAAGAACTTTCTGTAGCTTACAAGTTTGACAAAATTAGTCTGAATCACAAAATGAGTCTGGCTAGTAAAAATACACTCGAACATCCAACTCCACATGACAAACCTTGGAAATGGAAACTTACGTATTCATGATTGATACATCTCGCCCAGTGCCATTCGTGACTGGGAAATGCATGAGCTACACTCTATACACTCAAAGAATAACAATTTCACAGTGAGAGATGGTAATACTAAAAATAAAAATCTGAATCCCTAACATTTACAGCCTGAATTACTGAATCTCAATCATACTACCAGGCTGCTACAGAAAAAAAAAATCACTCTGACCCAAACTGCAAACAGACTCCAGGAGAACAGTTGAACACTATTCGATAAGAGGTGATAAAGTGCAAAACAAGGAATTGTGAGAAAGGGCTGATCTATCTAAGCACACTCAATAACACAGCAAACAGATGGTTAAGCAATACCAACACAGGAGTATCAACATAGCTAAGACAGTGTTATCACTGCCTCCACAGTTTGTTTTATCATCCTCAAGGCCCCACTGTGCAAACATGGCAGGTGTGCTGGGTTTGCTGTGCAGGGTACATGGGTTCAGCCGCCTCAGAAACATCCTAGCGGCTGAGAGAAGGAGCAGGTGAAGGATAGCAAAAATATGTAACATGATAGATGTAGAAACAGCAGCAGCAGTTTTCGCACCAGTCTGTTGCAGATAATTCTGCAATGATATTGAAGTCTTAGACTAGTACAAAGCTCGCCCCATTAAAGAGATCCCACAGAAAGCATGTCTGATGTTGGTTCTATAGTCAGTATTCTTGAGTGTCTAATATTAATTTTTATTTATTTATTATACCTTTCCATTCAAAAGACATCTACTTAGATAACAGAAGACAAAAGATCATCGATAAAAGGTTGATAACACATCAAGATAACCCAACAATCTTAGAAAAAACATAATTTCACTTGCATTTTGAAAGGTTTCACAGCACTGCAGAGCCGAATATAACAACTGAGACATTTTAATACACACAAACAGAATCCATCAGCTCAAGATTATGCTGAATTTTTTACCACTACTTTTTTGTCTTGTTTATCTCCCTACTGAGTTTTTTCACAGCTGTCTTTACCCAGGGTAAGAACGTTAATGCCAAAGTAGTATCGAAAAGCAGCTACCTTGAAGCAGCAGTGAGTATTTTCTAAAGGAAAAAATCACTCTTCTTCTCCCTCCTTTCTTTGCAGCATTTCCTCCTGAAAGCATGGGAGTGTGCTTGCTTGCTCATCACTCCTGCTACCCTAAACAACTGAGATAGCTTTGTTCTTCTGCACCAGCAGTTCTCCTCATGAACACTGACACCGAATTTCCTTTTTTAGACAGCAAGGACGCAGACTTTCTTCCTCTTCTCCCTCCCTCTGCCTCACCTCCCCTCCCCCTCCTACAGTCTTTGCTGTGCCCTCATCTTACCTTCACCAGCACAAGAAATCCATGCTGCAGTTTTTTTCCTCGTTAGCAGCTCTATGGCAACAGCAGTTCTGAGGCAGCAGTCCTTTACAGTTCTCACTTCATTCTCTTTCCTTCTGCATAAAGATACACAGTCTGTTAGCCCAGGAAATCAGCAAAGACAATTCTGATGTGACGTAAATTAGCAAACACAATTCCACAATTATATAAGAAAAAAAGTGTATTCCTGGGGGTACAAAGTTGTATTCCCAGAAGAGATGAATATTAGCAATGCAAATGAATAATAGTAAAGGAAATCAGAGAAATCCCTTTGGGTAATTAGCTGTAAAATCATCTTTGTGATAATTCAGCTTTCTTGGACAGAAAGGTGAAAGAAGAGAATTCTGAGCTAAAGATATACACAGTATCACATCCAAATAAAGTCCTCTAACAATTTGTCATTGTTCGACTGAGTCTTTGCTATTAGTACATAAATTAAATCAGTGCTTTGTTTGTTAAAATCCTGCTGAAATAAGAGCAATAATGGCATACAGAATCTTGTAGTCTTGTAACCCATGGAAAAGTATATATCAGAATACATTTAGAAATGGTAACACAAGCTTTAGAGAACAAAAAAGCAACGAAGGAAAAACTACCAGTAAGTGGGTAGTTACTGAGTACTGTAGTATCTGCCTGCTTCGAAATTAGGATTTTCCTGATTTGTTACTTTATTACTTTTAAATGAATCACAAGAATGAGCTAGAAACAAATGCTGAATATGACAGCAAAAAAACCCAACTACTTAAGACTCAGAAACAGTTATTATCACAAGCTCTTAGAGCACAAGATAAAAGTACTTTGAACAGAGGCACATACATTCTCTTTATATACTGCAAAAAACTGCCAGTAATTTATAATCTAATCACTGTTATCACATGCATGAAATAAATGGATCGATACATTCCCACAATTCAGCATGAACTCGCATCTCTCCCTCCTGCTGTGTAAAGAACAAAGGTTTCTGGCCAGTGCCAATTGCTGTGACAAGATGTGTTAAAGGGCATGTCCTCGACTGGCACGAGCAACATCACAATTACCCCTGGCTAAAGCAAAGGGATCGCCTGCATCCTGTCTGTGCTTGCATCAGTCCATGTCCCCGCTTGCTGGAAAATGTGGAAAACAGGGGCAGGCGTTCCTGGGCACAACCTGAGAGGAAAAGATTGAATTCCTTGCTAATCCAGCACCTCACATGTTCATTTTTGTCTCATCTGGCAATATTCAGCCAGCATAAAAAAATAATATAGAATAGCATTCTGGGATGGACTGAAGCACAAACAATTGGGGCTGAGAACTGGCCTACAGAGGCTTCCTAGCACTAAACAGAAGCCCCCAAAAACAGCAGTTACATTTAGCAGCTCACTTGGCACTTCACCTTCATGGGCACGCATTTCAGACTCAGCCACGACAAGAACATGCATCTCTAACACTGTTAAAGAGAATAGCCTTGGAATAATTTCATTTTTCATCCAAAAAAATCCAGAAGGATTAAGCAAACAAACTAACAAAATGATTAAACAAGTCACAATGTTGATTTTGATTAATTTTTAAAACTTTTTTTCAACTTTTCCCCCCACTGAGCTGATTGCTTTGCAGGCTGAAGCATAACTCACAAAGCAATCAGCCCCAGCTTTAAACAGTTTACAATCTAAGAGATTCTTCAAAGAGAGATGATAATTTCCATTTTACAAAGAGATGAAAGAAGGGCACAAAGCTGAAACTACTCATCTACAGTTTCACATTGTGGCAGCATCAGTGACAGGAACAAGACTTGGGGAATTTGAGCTACAGTTACCTGAAGAAATTACCAGTCTCAATTTTCTTATGAAAAGTAAAGCTCAGTAGGAAACTTTCAGTTTGTAGAAATTAAGATTCACCTTGAGGTCAATATTTCTGATTACACAGTTCATTTTATTAATGACAAAGTATTTAGCTTTATTGTTAGCTTTTACATGTTGTAACAAGCTCTATAAACTGCAAAATACTGTTGTGAAGGTTAAAATGTTCTGATAGAGAAGAAGCAAGAGAATTCAGTTAATGTGCAATGCTGGATATGGACAGAAAGCTTCTGTTAGGGAAAAATGAAGTTATTTCTGTGATGCCTTAGTGCTTAGGGACATACACGTTTGAAATATTCTGACAATAAAGACCTGCAATACACTGAAAGCAAAGCTCTCTGTGCAATGCTGTATCAGTTGATAACACCAGACATTTTGTTGTCACTAATCTGAGATAGGCTCTCATAACTCACAGCGCTGCACACACACTCTGTAAAGCACAGTGTGCTTGTTCTGACGTCCAAAACTGTGATTGGGATGGGGAAGGATGGAGTCACATGCCTTATTGCTGTCACCAGTCAGGACACAGGGCACTTATCGAGGTACACATATCTACAACATACATTAGAGATTATTACTTTTTTTACCACAAACTGGTCCCATGAATTTACCCCTGTAAAAGTCAAAGACTTGCTTGGCCTTTCTGGTGTTTTCATCTTGGGCTTGGTTTACATGCATTACTTCCTCCTACTAAGTACATACCACTCAACTATTTTACCAATGAGGTACTCAGATTAAATACAGAGCACAGGTCTGCCTGCAGTGGCTGTTCCAAAACTTAACCAACTGAAATGAGCAATTAAAAAACTCAAGCAATGTCAGTGGATCGCAAATTTGTATAATCATGAGAATAAATCATGTGCAGAGATGGTTAACCAACAGCAGAAGGAAGAGGGTCTTCTTCAAAATAATGCACAGACTTACATTTGTTTTTCTCTCAGAAGTGGAAAAAATGATCTGTGCAGATTGTCTCACAGAAATACATGACATGCAGTATTTCATGACTTAAAAAATAAATGTAACCAAAACTGTGTCAGGATGTTATCATCTGCCACTTGGTTCATCTCTCAGCTTTATTTACTTTCGTAATATAAAAAACAAACTCTACCCTGAAAGTAGCCTGCAACTTCTATCAAGATTTCTAGGCCTCCTTCCATTACTGATCCCCACATCTTTCAAGGATTTGCCCACACATAACTTCTGAGTCAAATACTATCACCCCTACATTACAGAGAAGAAAAATGAAGTGCAAAAAGTGCTCTCATTCCAATAAAAGTCAATGGCAAGTCTAATAAATATAATCTGCTCAATTTTAGTGCTAAAATTTCAGTTTGTGGTCACACTAGGAGTCCTTAACACAACAGAGAACAGAGCTAAGCTGATTCCACGTCCTGGGCTTAATTACAAACCTTGAAAACTTTGAAACAAAGAATCTAATTACTCAATCAAGAAGAACATTCAAGAACTAAAACTGTAATTATTGAGGTTTATAGCATGCAGAAGACTGGATGACTACAAAAATCATAGAAAGAAAAGCATATTTCTGTTTCAAGTATTTGGGTTAAGATTTTATTGTGCCAACATTCTTCTTATTACCAGAATTGTTACTAAAATTACATGACCACCGTAAGTGATTCCATATGAGAGTTTTCTTACTTTACACTCATTTAAAGAATTAACGATAATTTACATACTTCCACTAAGAAATTAAATACTGACTTTCTAGAATTAACACTGGTTTTTTATTAAAGACCAACCAAACGCTAACCAAAGTAAAAGGGAAATTTTTCACAAATTTAAATTTTTGAACGAAACTATACCCACTATAAACATATGTAGTAATTAACTTCCCTTAGCTCTTAGTTGACCCTCTGAGAGAGGGCTGAGAGACCAAGGTTCCTCTGAGGGCCTAGAGCACTTCTGCTGCTTCCTCTTCAGCAGCAGTTTACAAGAACTGTTCTACTGTATAAAAGAAACATGATCTTTCTTAAAAATTCAGTGAGAACTTCTTTATTCCAGGATAAGAAATAAGTAACAAATAACTTCAAACCTCTGAAGGCAGGATGGTCACTACAAGTCTGAATTTAAACTCCAGGCTCTAAGAGGAGATGAATTAACGGATGAATAACCTGAAAGATTAAATTCACACAACTTTGCTGTTTCTTTAAAAAAAACCCAAACAAGTAAATTAGTCTTACATAGTTTAACAAACTATTATAACCAAGAAAAAAATCTAACTGGGAATGAGATAACTTAGGCTAAGAACCAAAATTCTGCACAACTGAAGCAAGAACACTCCTTGGAGATGTGTGCTCCTAGCAATTAGGAAGCACAAGCCACAAACCACCCCACGGACATTTCAGACAAGTGAGTCAGCTGGCCAGCAAAAGGCCCCATCCACCCCACATCCTCTGCACAAGCCTGAATATCTTGAATAGACTGAGCATGTGGGACAATTAAATCAACCAAAGCAGTTTAAATCTCACTGGCTTTCCACAGTGCTTGGCACCTATTCAATTTAAGCATCTTTGATTATGTTCCTTATTGGCCTAGTGCACAAGTATTCAGTGAGACAGAACTTGGACAGGGAGAGGAAATTCTGGATGTACTTTCAATTCACTCAACAGGGACATCATCAAGATTTCACAACACAAGTTTGACTACAGTTACAAAGACTAGAAATATCTGTTAAGACATAACAAAGTTGTAAAATAACTTTAAAAAAGGATGACAAAGCAAGCCTAGCAGCCCAACGTACTAAAGTCATCATAATGTGCATTTCAGATTACACTGAGGTACTAGAGAATACAAAGCCAGCATTCTCAATCCAGTAAAAACACTGTATCTTATAAATTCTTATTGTTTAGCTTTTTTAGATTGTAATTTCAATGGAATGACCAAAAATGCTTGTTAGCATTAATGACACCCTGACTGCATTTAAATAACAAGCATGGGACTCCAGGAATTTGGACTTTCTTTCTCCCCTGGAGGTTTTCCAGTATCTTTCCTATCCACTCCTACATCTGAGGAAGTGTGCTTTTGTTTAGGCAGGATCCTTTGGGACTGATGAACTGAAAAACATTACTTCCTGCTAACAACACCCTAATAAATCATCTTGATCCTTAACATGACCTACTGTGAGCAAACTCTGTTTGCCATTACCTTCCTTGCCCTGCTAGTCACGGCAATCAAATAATCCACAGTCAGAACTCCGGCACCAGACTTACAAATGTAGGAAAAGAACTCTGGTATCTTGCAGGTTTCCTGTGAGGCACCTGGCACTTTCATGGCAAATTCAAACCATGCTACGAGATTTTTAAAAGGACATTTCTGAGATTTCCTAATGCAAACTGTACCATCGCTTTTGCCAGAATATTGGTGAGCAGGGATTGCTCAACTGGGGCTCAGTTTCAGGAGGTGTCAGCTCCTACTGCTTTCTTTAGATACGTCACTCCTTACTTCAATCTGCATGAATAATCACTGGAAACCCAGCTGCTAAACCAGCTAGTCCATCTGTTACCCCTGTTAATAAAAGTGTAATTATGTTCACTCTCACTAAAGAGCTCATGATTCACTGGGATTGTCTTTTTGGGAAACATCTACAGAACTATATTAGGTGTGTATATATATATGTGGCTGTGGATCCTATCTTTAGTAGCACAGACATATTATTTAGTGTCTTCTTGGTATCTCTTCTGCCTGATGATAACATGAACCTGGTCCTTGGGGAGCAAGTTTTCAGTTGACGCTGCTCTAAAAAGCTTAATCAGATTTAGAGCCAGGGGACCACAAGAAATCCCAGTGTCATTACAAGATTTTTGTCAGTGACAAAATCTGACCTTTTGGTACCTCTCAGTTTGATGCTTCATGTTCAGAACATAAATAATTCCAGGCAGAGACTGGTCCAAAAATACACAAAGAAGATATGAAATCACATGAAAAGGTTGTTTGTCCTATTGTAACCAAAGAGATATTTCTCAGACACTGTACATGAGTTTGAAAAGGTATAAAGTGTAGGATCTTTTCCTCTAGTACAGTTAGGGGTCATTGCTAATATAAGAAATCTGGATACCTGCTATCTTGTTTCACAAAAAGAGAAGACTGATTCTGTGTTTCCAACCATCTGCTTGAAGTTTATGAAATAAAATTTTTTCATCTTTTCATTTGGTGAAAGAAGTCAATGATTTCCACTGGAGGAAACACGAGGCTCCTTTTCTCATATACCTTAATGTGCAACATCCATACAAATAAATGTCTTTCAGTGGGAACTGATGATTTGTTTCTTAAATCGTAATTTCACTGTTCCAGTCATGCAACACTTGAGGCAAACGGAGCAATCTGCCAAGGGGTCACTGGACTGAGGAGTGTCGCTGCATTAAAATAACCATGAACCAGAACAAATATCGTGACCAAATAATTCGATCAGGCTGCCAAACTCTGCCATGACCACGTGACAGCAGACACCAGTATGCTCACAGGCTTTTCTTTATATTTAAGCATCAGGTGAATCAGAAATGAACAAAATCTTCAGAGACGGAAATATCAAGCTCCTCAACAAAGGCCCGTGATCAGGAGCTCGGGGGGCAGGCGGCACTTTTTGGCTCTGTAGTTGCCTAACGCCAAGAAATCTTGGCATCTAATCAAGAGACTCCCCATTAATTTAGCCAGTAAATAACACCATCAATTTTAAAAATTGTCCCACTTGACTGAAGATAATAACAAAAAAATTTTTTTTTTTTCTTTTTTTTTTTTTTTTTTAAATAAAATGAAGTTTGGCCAAGTGAAGTAAAACAAGATTTGCAGCAAGCTAGAGCAATAAGAACAGTTTCTCCTTAAAAAAGCCAGGAAAGCCTTGTTATGGAAACTGTTGTCAAATCTGAATATTCAAAGTGATCTGAATACACGGGTAATCTGAAATGACACTGATTTCTTTATTGGAAAAGATAAAGTAGATACTTGTTTCTGAGATGCCATTTCAGATCTGTGAAGAATGATGGCTTACCTTCCTGAAATTCCCACGTCTGGAAATCCTTTCCTCTCAGATTTGCAAATCTACTCAGACTAAGATGCAGTACTTGAATAAATATATTCATCAAATCAAATTCAACAGCTTTCTTAATAAATATTCAAGATCCTTAACAAATATTCAGTAGCGTTATTTCTCCATTTAGACTCAAACCGCTTTAGTGGAAAATCTAACTGTGCCAGCCCAAACCTGTGTTCATATTCTTTCTTCAGTTCATCCGGTTTGTCTTACAATGAGAGGTTAATAGTCCACACAAACTGGCATCATTCATTTAAAAGGCCTCTGGCTATTGTGGCGTGTCTATCTGATCTGCAAACACAAGAGATATCCTCAGTATTTTCTATCCAGCATGGGTGGAGAGAACTTGACAGCATTAGGATGGGCTGACAGTGGAGCTGCATTCATATAATTTTGTTGGTATTGTGGTAGGTTGTACTATCTCTACAGATAATATTGCCCCAGCAGATGCTACCATAGGAAGACTAAAGGTATATACAGTCATTGAGAGGTTCCCTTTACGGATATTCTAGATGGTTCTAGGCAATTTACAACATTCTAGACAAGTAAAGGGTTGAGTTTTTCAAGCACTGCCTCCATTTCTTCATATATAATCACTATGGAAACAGATTGCAAAGTGATACACATAAACCATATAAAGTTGGCACAAAATTATTGCTTACAATTTACATTACTTGCCTCCTTAGGAAATACTGATGAATAGATGGTGAAACCTGAAAAGAGCATTAAAATGACCGATAATTTTTCTACCACAGTATGAAAGCGTTGGGCATGATCATGCAATCGGTTTGCACAGTAACAGCTCTCTTAGTGCTTTATTTTGGACTGCACTAACCTTTAAATCATTCTTGACAGGTTTTTTCGTGGGCACCGCTGTACCGCGACTTGCAACACATCACAGCACCGTGCTTTCGGCAGCACCCCCAGGACCACCTAACCCGTCTCCTACAAATATTCCTGCATCCCCTTCAGGAATGATCCACCCTTAGCGCCTCGGGACAAGTTTGCGGGATTCAGCCACGGGCCCGCCGGCCTGCACTGGGTGTGAGTCCGGGGCCGAGGAGCCCTCAGAGGCGCCTCCATCTGCTCCCCTCGCCACAGGGCCTCTCCGTGAGCTGCCAGCGCTGCCCCTCACGACCAACGCTGCCCCGACCCCGGGAGCGCAGGGGGAGAGCTCAGGGTGTGTTGCGCCTGTCAGGGAGGAGGAGGCGGGAGCCATTTCTGTGTGCGGATGGGGCGGATGGGCGGCCGCCGGCCCCCGCCCGAGGAAGCCTCTTTCTCTCTCCTCAGTCACCCCCCGACTCCGGGGTTCAAAAACAACCAACAC
Source organism: Oreocharis arfaki (assembly GCA_013398015.1). Taxonomy (NCBI): domain Eukaryota; kingdom Metazoa; phylum Chordata; class Aves; order Passeriformes; family Paramythiidae; genus Oreocharis; species Oreocharis arfaki. Next base: position 738,563 of record VZRR01013922.1, on the reverse strand, counting down.
GGCGGGGAAAACGCGGCCACGAAAATGGGCTACTATGCCACCCCAGCCACTGCCGCAGGGCCGCTCGCTAGTCCCTCAGCCCGGCCGAGCCGGCGCCGCCATTGCCGCTCCCGCCCCGCGTTGCAGCAGGGGCCGAGCCGGGAAACCCCGTGCGCGCGGGGGGGAGGGGGAGGCAGAGGGAGGAAGGAGTGGGGCGCTGTGACGCACTCAATGGTGCAATATCCTTCCGCGGTCTGGGAAAAAAAATTAGTTCTATGTTCCACCAACCTAGTAGACCCGAGAGGTTCATACACAACCTTCGGATTAACTCAGACAGTCGCGTGACGGGAATCTTTTAGGACAGAGGGCTTTATCCGGGGGGGTTCGTGCTTTTTTGGCTGTGGCATGAGATATATATCCATGCGCAGAACAGAGCGCAACGAGTCCGGCAGCAGGGCGGGTATATAAGGCGGGCGCCGCGGAGGGCTTGCCTTTTCAGTTGAGGACAGAGCTGGTGATCGGAACATGTCAGGGGGCTCCGCGGATTATAGCAGGTATGGCAGGGGCCTGGGCCCTTTCCTCGTCTGGGGGCTCCGTGGGTTATGCGGGGGCGGCCGGGGAGGGAGGAAAAGTCGAAAGAGAGGGAGACGCGGGAGCCGGAGCGCCCTGGGGGAGGCAGGGCACTGTGGTCAATCAGCCCTGCGCCCTGGCCCCTCCCGTTCTAGACGTTTCTGTCTCTGCGCTCCCCTTGCTCGCGGTTCAGCAACGGTTTAGCCTCTAGTCCTCGGGATTCGGTTTTCGTTACTGGCTTTTTCAGTAGTCTAGTCAGCCCTGAAAACAATTTCCTCGAAATTATTTCGTATACAGCCCAAGTTGTAGCTTAAAAGCCTTTCTGTGGATTTTTTTAATTTACATTCTCTTTTCGCTATCGCCGTTCGTTCGCCCCGGGTTCTCGGGCCGCGCTGAGGGCGAGACCATTATATTTTTTCGTGGGGGGGAGAAGGGGAGGCCCCCCCCGGGTGATCGCCCGGCGCCGTCCGCCCGCAGCGCTCGGTTTGCGCAATCCCAGGGGTGGAGCTCTCGCGAGAGTTCCCCGGCGGGGCGGGGCAGGGGGATCCGCTGCAGCGCCGGGAGCGCGCCCGCCCCCCCGGCCTCGCGCGCTGCTGCGGGAGCGCGCGCTCTGTGCGCCCGTGCCCGCGGCATCGGGCCCTGCTCTGGAGCTGGGCATGGGCTTTTGTGGCGCCCAAGCCACTGAGGAAGAGGAGTTTGTCCATTGGCAGAAGCTCAGAGCACCTGCTGGAATGATCTGTCACGGATCCTGCTGCTTTTGCAGCCGAGGTGTCAGCTCGCCTTCTGCGTTGATGGTTGCTCCTGTGCTAACAGCGTGTTCTCTTTCATGGCAGAGACCATGGCGGCCCAGAGGGAATGGAGCCCGATGGTGTCATCGAGGTGAGCACTCACAAACTGACCTGAGAATTTAATCACTGGTGGACATGGGTATTGGATTTATTATTTTCTATCCTTTTTTCATTACAGAGCAATTGGAATGAGATTGTTGACAATTTCGATGATATGAATTTAAAAGAATCCCTTCTAAGGGGCATTTATGCTTACGGTTTTGAGAAGCCTTCAGCTATTCAGCAGAGAGCTATTATTCCATGCATCAAAGGTATGCAGTTGATTCGTTAATATCAACATCGGATAATTAGGAAAGCATTGTAAAACGCATATGTTGTTTTATTAGTGTGCAGTAATAACTACTTTTAATCTTCATTGAACAAGTGATATGATGGTACACCATCTTTCGGGACTGACCTGAAATGGAGAGAACTCTTTAGTACTGATCACTTACTTCAAGGGGAATTAAATAAAACTTAACATGAATGACCCGTGTGGGAGCAGTAAATGTGTATCCTACTTTTTTTAGGGTATGATGTGATTGCTCAAGCTCAGTCAGGTACTGGCAAGACAGCCACATTTGCTATTTCCATCCTGCAGCAGTTGGAGATTGATCTCAAGGAGTCCCAGGCACTAGTATTGGCCCCTACCAGAGAACTGGCTCAACAGGTATTGATAGTGTAGTTTAAAAAAAAAAACCACAAACAACCTTGTGTGTTGCAGAGGTTTCAGGTTTCACAACTGTGAGACAACATTACCAGATTTCTGTCATTAAGGGGCTGTAATTAATATCCATTCAGAACCCTTTTTGTGTGAAGTAATGGGAGATACAAACTGGCTTCTGTCCCACAGGTTCTCTGCCTCCTTGAAGAGCTGAGTTGATGCACATGGAGGGTGTGCTGGGGCAGGGGTGCAGGAGCCAGCTGCTGTGCTGTGTGTAAAGCAGAGGGAACATCTTCAGCAGAAAAGCAAATTATAATTACTAAAGCACAGTGTTCTGATTGGAAGCAAAAAATTTACTTGTTTGGAAGTTACTTCAACTTGAGTGCAGTTGTGCAACATGAAAATTGCAGTGCACATATGGTTACTTAAATGGTTTTGTATCTTTGTATGTTTTCCTGGCAACATAATTGCATGTCTCTTTCACCTTCAAGGCTTTGTATTCTGTTATGCTAAGTGGGTGTGTGGTAACAAAACTTCAAGAACACTTGAATTTTTAAGATAAGCATATCAGTAATGTGGGGTCTTAAAGTGCAACGTTGAACCAACCTTAAAGTAGAAAACTTACTGTCATTTTCACCTAGAATATACTGAAATGCCAGTGCTGTGTGACAGTTCTTCAAAGTAAAGTTAAACTAAATCAGAAAGAAAACAATCAAAAATCAATGGAACGAGAGCCTTTGATCAGAATGTTATGCCTTTGTTTTATTCTAAGGCTGTTGTTGAGGGTGAGACTTATTTGAAACCCGGCTTCTAGTGGTGCCCTTGGAGAGTGTTCACAGAAGAGTGCCCAAGTGCTTACCATGCATGCCTGAGCAGCTGAGAGCTTGAGCTCACTTCTCGTGGCCCTGCTTTCAACATAGGAATTGTCTCATGGCAGTCACTCAATCGGCAAGCTCAACCAGTGAGGATAAAAATGTTACTTAAATGCCCCCCTGCCTTATGGTTTCTAGTGAGCAACTTAAATTACATGAAGTTGGGTAAAGTCATTTTAGCAGCTCTCAGTTCTAAGAGCTGCATAGTCCTCGATTGGTGTCTTGGCTTCCAAAGTCCATAAAAGCCAGTGATAATGGGGCTTAAGTTTTATTGTGCTACAAACTACTAATGGAAGGTTCTATTTTAGATTCAGAAGGTAATCCTGGCCCTTGGAGATTACATGGGAGCAACATGCCATGCTTGTATTGGTGGTACAAATGTGCGCAATGAAATGCAGAAACTCCAGGCTGAGGCTCCGCACATCGTGGTGGGAACTCCAGGGCGTGTGTTTGATATGTTGAACAGGCGCTATCTTTGTAAGTATGGATCTCACTCAATGAATCTCAGTGCTCTTTCTAATAAATTCCTAATGAAGGCCTCATACCCACTAAGAGCTTTAGTGTATTTGTTGTCACTGTAGAGTTGTGCTGCAAAACTTAGTACTAAAAAAGCATGATGTTTGTAAAGGATCATGTGTTTCTGAAATTTCATGAGATGCTTTTCTTTTTCCAATAGCACCAAAATGGATCAAAATGTTTGTTTTGGATGAAGCTGATGAAATGTTGAGCCGTGGATTTAAGGATCAAATTTATGAGATCTTTCAGAAACTAAGCACAAACATCCAGGTAAAAAGCTTTTACATGGTTAAAGTGATGGATGTAGAATTCGTTAATTCAGCTGATAACTGAATTGCACAAATCAAAACTGGTGTACAGGGTATGTGCTAACGCAGAGTAATACATTGTAGGTTGTGTTGCTGTCAGCTACAATGCCAATGGATGTGTTGGAAGTGACCAAAAAGTTCATGAGAGATCCCATCCGTATTTTGGTGAAGAAGGAAGAACTGACTCTGGAGGGTATCAAGCAGTTCTACATTAATGTTGAGAGAGAGGTTGGTGTTGGTTATACTTGCTCTGGCAGGAGGAGTTAGGTTCTCTTACCTTCTTGTTAAAGCACTGTGCTAAAATTGCAGAAACCAAGGCTGAGCTTTGGTTTCTGCAATAATGCTAGTAGAGTAAATGCAAGAAGAAGAAAAACTGTGCACTAGATCAAAAAGGACTAGGGTGGACCTCTTTCTTAATGTCCAGTGTCCTGTGTCTGAAGATTTGGTGCAACAATTGATGGAAAAACTTGACTTAGTTTCCAGGTTATACTGAATATAATTGTGTGCAAGAGCATGCTTAATTGGTTGTCGTACTTAAAGTTTTTTTAATTCCTTGTGCTTGTTATGTACTGATCTGTGTCATGGTGCATTTCCTGATGATCTCTGTTTTGCTCAGGAATGGAAGCTGGATACTCTCTGTGATCTGTATGAGACACTGACCATTACACAGGCTGTTATTTTCCTGAATACAAGGAGAAAAGTAGACTGGCTTACGGAGAAAATGCATGCCAGGGACTTCACAGTCTCAGCTCTGGTAAGAATTGCTACTTCCAATCACTTCTGAAATGCCCTGTATTTACTGGAAAAGAAATTGTGATGAGGGGATATCAGTGAGAAGCAGGAAAGTTATAATATAGCTGTGCAGTGCTGTATTATCGTTCCCCCTGCTTAAAGTAAAGTGCTTCCTTTCTATCCCTACCTGCTTCGTTCCCACAGCAGGTAGGGACGCTGGGTTTCATACATAGCTCTGTTCTTTAAAGGATAATTCTGGTTTGGCACATTAGGACTGTACTAATTACAAGTTTGTTTTAATTCTCCAGCATGGTGACATGGACCAGAAGGAACGGGATGTTATCATGAGAGAGTTTAGATCAGGGTCCAGCCGTGTCCTGATCACTACTGACTTGCTGGTGAGCATTTTCTTACATTGAACATGTTTCTGTTACAGCCTTGTCCCAAAAGCTTCATAATTAAGTGATGGTTTTTGTAACCTGAACTGTTGGGAGCTTTTTGGAAGAGCAAAGACCATGCTCCACTGTGGACTGCACAGTTGTAGTTCATAACTAATGATGTGGTTGACAAAAGCCTGAGATACATGAATTTGAAAAAAGCCCCTGACTGGCATTAAAGACCTGGTGTTGTTGCTTTGCAGGCTCGTGGCATTGATGTGCAGCAAGTGTCCCTGGTTATCAATTACGACCTGCCGACCAATCGTGAGAATTACATTCACAGGTCAGTTGGCTCTGCCCCCCAGTCAGTCCCCGTGCTGTGCTGGATGTGGGCACTGGCACACACCCTCCTCACCTGATCCTGTAGTCCTCACCAAACCAGAGGTGTTTGCATCCATGCATAAACTGCTCAGAGCTAGCAGGGAATAAAACCACTTGTGGATTGGCTTTAAAAAGAGCCCTGCCTTGTGCAGCTGTGGTTCTGAAATGAGGGAGGAGCAGAACTTTTGAACACTTAAAGCAGTGGGAAAACTTAGATGTGTATTAGGTTCAGTGATGGCTGATGAACCTTGGAGGTGCGGGGAAAATGCCAGTGACTGAACTGCCTTCTGTCACGTAGGCTGTGATGTATGAGTGTGACAGTGTTACTGGTGCAGCATCTTGACAGCAGGGTCAGCTTGATCTGGGGTTCTGGCTGATCTGGAGTTGCTGCTGCTTAGTGACAAGACAGACCTTACTACTCTAGCAAGCAAGTTGTGTAGGGCTGCCTTCACTTGCGGAGGTTCAGCTGTGTCCATGTTGTGTGTGCCATGTTTGCTCTTGGTGGCTTCTTAGTGGGATTCTTCTCTGTGGTGTGTCTTCTGGTAGCAATTTGAGTTTGTTTCCCTAGGTTTAGTTAACTGCTTCTAGTGACTGTCCCTAAATTAAGTAAACTGTGCTTTGTTACTTGATGTAAAAAAATACAGGAGTCGATAGCAGCAGTTGATGACACAAGATGGTGCTCAGAAACGGCGTTGGCGTAATTTAGGACGTGGATTCGTAAGCGGCACAGTTTGAATAAAGAGCGAGTTGGTATTTATTTATTTATTTTGTCATGATTATCCCCTAAGTTTTGTGAGCCCTTTCTGTGTATGTAGCTCTTGCTGGCAAGGTGCTCTATTGTGCAGTCTGTAGGAAGGTGGAGCCCATGGTGGATGTAAACTAAACCACACATGCTGATGTGTCAGTGACTGATGTGGGCTTACACAAAAATGTTGAACTTGGATTTTGCTCTCTGAAGAAAACCGACAAAAAGCCTAAGTTTTCCCACTGGAAACAGTTAGGTTGAATTAAAATTCTGAAATTCAGTGTGCTGTTCCCTGTTACTGGATATAATTGGATTAACTTAGTCTGATTGTTAAACAACAGCCTGTCCTCTGTGTGCTCTGTGCTTGGGAGTGGATGCATGAGGGGTGGGTGTGCAGTTAAACAGAAGAGAGGGAGACTGACCCAGGACCTCAGAACACAGCACCAAGCATTAAACAAAGATCTTACTTTGCAGCCAAGGAGTAACCGTGTGTGCCCTGCTGCCTGCCACGGGATGGACCTGCTATGCTGCTGGCACCAGCTGCTGGTTATTCCTGACCAGATGTGACTTGGGTGGCAGCTGGTCCTGTTAAGGCAGCATAGACTGGCCAGTGGCAGATAAGAGCAGCAGTTAATGAATGCAAACATGTAAAGCAGATGGGAGAAGTTAACTTGGGTGTAAATGTGTTCTCTTTTTGTGCAGAATTGGCCGGGGTGGCCGTTTTGGCAGAAAAGGTGTGGCTATCAATTTTGTCACTGAAGAGGACAAGAGGATCCTGCGAGACATTGAGACTTTCTACAATACTACAGTGGAGGAGATGCCGATGAATGTGGCTGATCTCATTTAGTCCCCGGGATGAGGTGGTTGTGAATCCAGTGCTCGCTGTTGCTGAATAGGCGATTCACAACGCGCATTGTGCTTCTTTCTTCGGGGATATATTGAATCTTGTCTCAATGCTCATTACGGATCAGAAATACAGATTTTTGATAAGAGAAGCGACTTTCTGTCGTGAGCTCTTGTGGGGAAAGCCCTTGGCTTTGTCCACTTTAGGGTTAGACTGTTGGGGTTGGGTGGAAAGTCATGGGGTCTGTAAATTTTTTCTTTATTAGAAATTTATTTCCTAGTTCCATAGAAGTGGTTGTATTAGATGTTCTTTATCATTTAATAATTTACTTATGGACTAAAAGATATAAGTGCTGTATAAAGTCAGCCAATTATGTTAAACTAGCCTACCTTCCTTTATTGTATGTACTTACACCTCAGATTAAATTGGAAAGGCCTTTCAAAATCTCTAAACTTTTATAAGAGCATTAAAATTCATTTTTGTTTCATATGTATTTATTCAATAAAGTATTTAATTAGTGGTAAGTGTGATCTGGACCCTGTTGCTAAGCCCCAGCAAGCAAGCAATCATACTATTGTCTTAGTTAGGGTTAAACCCAGTAAAATTTGCCATATTGCACATGTCTTAATGAAGTTTGAATGTTCAATAAAATACTTCTATATTCACTTAAATTGTAAATAGTTGCTTCTTGGGTTGAGGGGAGGGTGACAGCAACCTGCTCTGTCTCAGGCTGGGAGCTGAAGGTGGTAACTGCTGCTGCCTTGTGCTTGTGCCCAGAGCTCCTGTACTTGGTCATTAATTGCAGGGTTACTTCTGGACTAGAGCAGGGTGAGCTTCAAGTGCCAGTGTGTCCCTGGGTGACACAGCTGTGGGGTGCTGGACCTGTGTCCTTAACACCAAAACACCCTTTGATCAGAGTAGAAAATTGCTCACTTAATAATAGGTGATAGCTAGATGAAAAAGCTCTGCACTGCATTATTTGTGCTTAATACCTGTCCAAGGGCACCTTATTTTTCCTCCCCAAACCATTCAGGAAGGTGGGACAGGTGATTGAAACAGCATCTCTGAAAGGGTCATCCAGGTCACAGCTTTCAAGTGGTTTGTGAGCAGGACTGGAATGACATGACAGGAACTCTAAGCAACATCTTCAGAACGTGACCTGCCCCTTGCTGTACATCTTTGATAGCTTGAATGGAACAAAAGTTGCAACATGTTTACTAGTAAAGTGATTTTTGCCATGTGTAACCCTAAAGGATCAGATACAAGATGGGGGAGGCATGGGCTGTGCTCCCTCAGGAGCTGGTTTCAGCCTGAAGCTGTGCTCTGTAGGGATCATTGTGCCAAGGCCGTCTAATCAATGCCAATATAGGCTAAAAGGAATAGCATCCCTTCTGTCTCAGTTTGCAGCCGAGGAAGACTTGTATGGATATGCTCACTTTTGATACATTTGGTTCCAGGTGTAAGTGCACAACAGTGAACTGCACAGTAGGAGCAGTACTGACCCCTCTACTCTTTACCCAGTGTAAAAAAAATTGAATCAAATATTCCAGCCTGAGGTTTTCCAGCTGCAATGCAGTCCTTTTATTGCAAAAAACAATACAAAAGTACAGAGGTCCCTGCTCTGAGAGCCCCAGCCACCCCTGCAACAAAGGGCTGCTGGAAGAGTCAGGTGTTCTGTGTGAGCTGCTGCATCACAAGGGCACAGAGACTCATCAGCTGCAAGAATTCATCAGCACCGTCTGCCAGGCATTTGTCCACTTCCTGCAGACAGAACAGACAAGGGAAAACCCTCTAGAAATGGTGATGCTCAAGGCAGCTGTGTCTTGGGGTACAGCAGAGAACAGAAGTTTGCCAGCTTGCTTCCTCAATTGGCACAGATTTCTCCAGCAGTCACACCAAACCCCCTCCCACTGGGCTGGGAACAAGGAGCTCTCCAGCTCATCTCCTACAGGAGGCCACCACATGACAGTTCCACACACAAAGGGATGTGGCACTGGCCCTGCAAGCCCCTACCAGGAGCATCACTGCAGGGCATCCACACCACCTGCCTGGCTGCAGTGACTTCAGCAAAACCTCCAGCACAGCTGGCTTTCCTTCTTCATCAAAATAGAGCAAGTTAGTAAACTTTTTCTTTTTGGAAACGCTTATTTTATGCACCAGAACAAAAACTTGCATTCTGCAGCTCCTAACTTTAAGTGCTGACTCATTCTCATCTTAATTTTCCCTCCCACGTTATAGTAAAAAAACCCAAAACAACCAAACCCACAACCCTTCTGATCGAATCCATTAGAACAACATAATATGGATAATAATTAACTGGATTTCAATTCCTTCTCATGAAATTTCTCAGGACAAAAGTTTACGTTCTGCCAGGAAACATTCAGAACAAAAAAATCATCATGTACTTCTTGAGAGAGACTCTGCAAACAAAAGTTAATCTGTGGAGATTAATGTGCTTTGTTTTTTGTAACTCGAGCTAGACTTACTGCAAGTTTCTCAACTATGGCAGATTTCTGCTTGTCGCTGTAATCTTCGCTCTCCACAACCGCGTCATGCAGCTGGTTTACAAGCTGAGCAACAGCAAACCCCTCGTTGATGAGATTCTGCACAGGGAGAGAGGAAAAGGGAAGTAATTCAGCAGCAGAAACACCACAAACTGGAAAAACAACCTTGAAAATCTGTCTGAACTGAGAGACTGCACTGCAATTTAGTGTGGAACTCGTACATTTTAGAGGACAATTCAGTCGCTTGCGTAGAGCCCTGCCCTGCATCCTGCCTGACAGTGACCTGGCGTGAGCACCTCAGAAAGGCTGCACGAGCAAGGCAGGCACAGAGCAGTTGTTCTGTCCAAACGTTCTTCCAGCTTCTGACAATTTACATCTTGGAAATTTTATGAGATATTTAAAACATTTAACAACCTCCACTGAACCCATCCAAACCTATTCTAAAATTAGGAGGGCTTGGCATCCACAGCATCATGTGGCAGTTTCACAGCCTCTACATTTTAAAGGGCCACCTACTTATGATTTGTTTTCTGCATCTGGTCATTGCCAGTCTCAAGCATTGAGAGATCTGTAAGGCCAAAGCTTTTTTAATGAAATAAACCCCACGGCAATTAAAGATAGCTCTTAAAAAAACTCAGTAGCGCCCCGTTACAAAAACATCAAGTATTGAGAACAGTGGTCACTGAAGGCATTTTGGGACAGAGAAGGTTATGAAAATAGAGTTGGTGCAACCTTATTTTTTAGTTCAGCTGAAGAGCTCTACATGCCATCAGTTTAACCCAGGAGAAAGCCAGAGTCACATTGGTAGGGAAATTTATTTGCAACTTTGACAGCTCTGACTCGGAAGGGAAAGACTGGAGTCCTAACTGGTAAAAGAGACTTCCCAAATGTGCATCCAAACTGACTGAGGCCAAACATTCTTCAGCTGTAGTGTGGGAACAAAGGTGTTCACAGTGCCATGACTGAGAGAATACCCAGGCTAAGCACTAAGAGAACTCTACCTTTGCCAGTGTTTCCAGTTTCTCAAAGGAACCACTCTGGCAGCCCAACAGCAGTTCATCAATTGTTTCTTTAGGGATGACCTGTAATGAGAAGTGACATTTCTTAATTTCAACTTTGTAAACTTAAAGTCAGTGTTGATGCTCACAGTAACAGATACAAACTGCTCATGGCAGAGGCCATTTCAGGAGTTCATTCCTCTACACACCCAACCACTTCAAGCAAGTATATGAGACAGACAAATTTTAAAAGTGAGAGCTAGGCTGTGATATATGTCCTATACTGGTGATATTAAAACAAAAACCATATAATGACAATAGACTGTCAAAGTCACCTTCCTAAATCCAACACACAAGTGCTTATTCAGGACACTGACTAACAGGAGGACATACTTCAACAGTTAGATCAGCCAAGGCTTTCTGAACCTTTCTACACCTAAACAACACAGCAAATCAGTTTTATTTCCAGTGACACACCAACGACACCCAAAAAAAGCCGAATGCAACAAGATCAGACAATAAATCAGAAGCAAAAAAGTTGACAGGTGCCATTATGTCACTCTGTGCAGGGAAGAGCTGCCCATTTCCCCCTTCACTCATTGTCATTCCTGTCGGTGGAGTGCCTGGACAGTTTGGTTTCAAAGCTTCTTTATTAATCTTTTACTAAGGTCACTCTGAGGTCACAGAAGTTATGTATGACCAAGAACTTCAACTTTTAATGAAGATGTAAAGTTGGGTTCCTTTGCTTTAAACAAGCATTATTCATTCAATAATGGAACTTCATGCTTCTCTTTCCTATCACTACAGTTAATTGCTGCCAGGTTTCAGATGTCTGACACCTATTCAGATACCAGCTGGTTTACAGATACACAAAACTGAACAATGACTTCACTGTGAAAGTTGTTTAAAATTGTTTTGTAAGACTCTGCACAGTAGCAGTTGCCTCTGGTTTCATCAAAGAGAGAAGCTCCCAACCCCTACAATTAGCTATGAGGGCAGCACCTTCATGGGAAGCGTATCCATCATTAAAAACCAATTATTTTTCAGCTCCTCAACTCCTAATCTCACTTTTCCTTCTTCAGGGGTGTTTTGTTGCTGTAGGAACACCTTCACACATGTTTTATTAAACACATTTTCTCTCACATTTCTCCTGTGCCTCTCAGTATTACCCATGTCATTCTAGAACAAACCACTGCTGTTTCATTAAAAAGCAGGATCCACACAGATCCTTGTCACTGTGAACATTAAGCTGAAAATGAGCTGCTACTCAAAGTCATTTCCCTGTGGTGCTTCCAAACCAATATTGCAGTGATCTATACTTACACACACACATATACTCATATAGAAAAGCACCAAAGAGATGTTCTAATCTACTCTCCCACAAAAGGAAACACATTTTGCATTTATGGGCAGCCTATTTCAACTTCAGCTTGAATTATAAGACTGTTTTACAGTTTTCCATGATTTACAGAAGAAGTTGCTAGAAACCTGCTATGTAACAAGCGTACAGAATCAGGCAGTCTTTATAATTCTGGTCGATAGTGTGTGATCACCATGCTGCAATACCAGTGAGTATAAAACAATTTTTTAACCAAACTTTTGAGCAATGGTAGATAGAGGCAGCAAAAATGCTTTTCAGAGTAATTACAGGAGAAACTGTAAGGCACAGCTTACCCCAGCAATCTCAGTGATTATCTTCTCTGTGATCTCCTTCCCACCCATCAGGCGAGTGGCACTTTGAAGAAAAGTAATTGCTTTTCTCAAGTCCCCTTCTGACACTTTCACAAGGTACGATACTGCCTGAAAAATAATGTCAGAAAATGCTAAGTTAAATGTTCACTGTTAATTAAAATCCAGTACACTTCTTCAGCAGTTATTTTAAAACATCAAGTAGTGTCTAAAGCAGATTGTCAGAGCCAAGCACAATACACAAGTTACAAAGCAACCTCTCAAACACAAATGTGTGCTGGCAGTTTCAGAAAGAAGCACGGTTTAATGCCAGTACACCCAGCAGAGAACAAAAAGCCCTACAGTTTGGCTTCAGTTTTCTCTAGTGGACATTTCTCTGGTTTTAGGACGACTTAAAATTCATCTCATCTATGGAAGGAGAATAAATGAGTTTATGTATTTTATTTCATACAGTTGAGCAGCTTGGAAAAGTATGCTGACTTGGCCTCTTCTGCTGCCATGCAATTATGCACTGGATTAAGCAGTAAATCATGACAACCACGAAGTTACCTCATTACTGATTTTCACATGTTCCTTCTCAGAAACATCCAACAGCCTCTGCTGTTGGACACTGTCCGACAAAGGCTTGAAGCGGAATTTGGAGCATCGAGATGTCAAAGGTTCAATTATTCTGAAAGAAAGGAAGGAGAGTGGTAAATGAAGGCGTGGGTCAAGTTCTCACAGACAAAGCTAGAAAGGCAGAAAAGGTTTAAAATACTTTAAGGTTTAAATAACCCTAAAACTGCAACATTGTAAGAAAGTGAAAACTGAATATTGTTTCAGGCTTGCATGCACAGTGACATCTCTATTAACTGAAAACTATGAAAATTAGATATCAACTTTTAAGCAGGGGAAAAAAAAAAAGGGACTGCAGACCAGACAGCAAATCCAAATAAGCAACAAATTCCAAGTACCTGCTGATGTAGTTACAAATAAGACAGAAACGTGTTGTTTTAGATTCTTTTTCCATTGTGCGTCTTAAGGCTGCCTGGGCTGCTGAAGTCATAGAGTCTGCTTCATCCAGGATCACAATTTTAAAAGGAGGACACATTTTACCACTGAAAAATTAGAAATCTGTTATTCAGCAGACATGCAATGTATAGACCAAGGAAAAAAAAAACCAACAGAAAACATGAACAGAAAAATCACAGCAAATAGCAAGTAATATTTTACTTAAGCATGTATCCTTGATAAATAGAACAGATTCAGAGGTTCAATCTTTCAAAAAAATTTTTTAGATTAAAGACTAATATTTGTAATAAAGGGGGGGACAGAGTTCCCATAGAAAGACCAACATTTGAATATTACAAAAGTCCTCTAAAATGCATACTCTTACTCTAAGTTTCTTCCTTGAACACCTCATGTAGCTCTTCTTTTTACAGGCTTCCTGATTCCCTAAACCCCCAAGAATACTGCAACAGACTGTTTCAGTACTGATTCCAGTACCCAGAATCATTTCTTGCCAAGCAGTCTCGGCATGCAGTTTCTTCCTCCTACTTTCACAGTCCATACACATGGCTTGACCTGCACTGGGCTTCTCATCACCTACCACCACAATCCTTCTAGAAACCAACACCCATGTTGTAGAAACTCCTGCAGATCAGAAGGACTTAAGGAAATAACTCCCAGCACAATTACCCAAATAAAATTTTTGTGCTAGTCAGACAACATCTGCAAAGACAACAATGTGACCAAACCCAGAAGTCTTGATCTTGTGGAGTTTTCCCTGTCTGCCTCCAATGCTAACAGCACCAGTAAAAATCCTCCTGGGTATTCAAACCCCCAATGTGAAATTCCATGAAGTAAAAGCTCAGCCAAAGCACTGTGTGTTGCCAGCTCCTGGGCAGTGCTGACCCATCATTTATATTAGAAACAAAAACAACCACATGCTTTGTCCTAAGCAGGAGGGGTTTGATCCAGCACTTACTCTGAACGGCTTCCAGATGCCGTCAGCTGAGCAAAAGCCTTCACTTTCTCCCGAATCACTTGTATCCCACGCTCATCAGAAGCATTTAACTCAAGGACTCTTTGCCGGAATAAATCAGGCCTGCAAAATTTTTATTACAACATATTAGCTGCTAACCCTTGTAATGATATGTTATAAAATATAACAACAACCCTTCTGGCTGTTTTGAATGGCAGGGATTATTTTTATCAGCATTACTAAATAACATTGTTAAAAGACAGTTAAGTTGAGACCATAAAATGTTAAGTATGAATTTCCATTAGCTATTTTTAGAATCTCCTCCCAGGCTACAGAAAACAGTGAAGTATAAAATTGCATCAGTTAACCAGGGAAAAAAAAATAAGAAGTTGGCTTCCTAAGTTCAGAGCACTATATTATATGCCTTTTTACTTATATCCCGTGAGCAATGTGAAATAACAAGTGAAATGCCACAATACAGTGGCAGTACTACCAGAATGAAACATGCATGAAGTATAAAACATGCAGTATTTACCCACAGTACTATACTCCATTTAAAGAAACAAAAAACAAACCAACAACTAATACACTGGATTTTAAATCCCAGGAATTAAAACGGACTCACAACGTAGAGTTGTCTTCCTACTACTAAAGTAGAAGTGGTTCTCTCCAAAAACAGTGAGTCAAAGATTAAAAGATGACAAACGGGATGGGGGGAGGTATTAAGTTCAGCATTACATTTGATCATAACATCAAACCACCTTCTCATCCTTTTTTTGCTTATAGATCACCAAGTTCACTACTCAAAAACTCCCAGGTGTTACTAGTGAGTTAATGAATTTTAGTGAATTTTAGTCTGAGTACCAATACTACTTTCTAGACACAATTCAGTGGTGCATAACAGAGAGATTACAATTCAGACATTTTATGAAGCACTTTGAGATCGATGTGTAGCTAACAACTTACTAAATAAACCACAAAAATTGGAATTCCTTTACAAAGTTCAGTAAGACATATGCAAGCCATATTCTTCCCATACTCTTTGTCAGGGGGTTACATGGCTGCTAATCTGAAGTCTGTACTGGTAACAGGAATCAGTGACTTGTGACAAGACAAATGAGAAAGAAATCTTACGTCAGAGCTGAATTAGAGTATGAAGATACTCCTGAAGAAGTGCTGGGAACTACCTAAGGGCAGGCAGTGACCAGAGGCACTTCATCACGTGATTAGGAGACATGTGACAGTTGACTGAGGCAACTTGATTCCAGCTTACCCAAACAGTTCTCTAGCAGCTGCTAAAATAGTGGAAGTCTTTCCAGTTCCAGGTGGGCCATAGAACAACAGATTGGGAAGCTGAAACAGCAAGGCACCATTTGTAAGAAAAGCAAATTTTAAAAAATCCACAAACAGGAAAACCTACTGACAACCTGAGCACCTAACAGAACAGAAACTATCTATTCCTCACAGTAAATAATATCAAGTCTTTCACTTCTAGGTCTCTAAGGTAGGACAAACAGTTGCTGTTTATAGCACAGCATGAACAAGTGTTATTGGTGGCACCATCCCATGTTCTATCAAAACTGATATTCCAATCTATTTTTTTATATATACACTCCAGGGAATGTCTGAGATCACTAAAGCCTACAGGACTTACTGTTCTGATTGCAGTGACAGCCAAATTTATCCAAGGACAGCCTTAAACAGCCTGGATAATACCAGCAGCGCAGATGAAACCATCCTTTGCTTTCTCAGCTCCCCAGCCTGCCTTGTCCAGCCATACTGGAGATTCTGTGCTGCCTCCAAGTGCACTGCAGGGAGCACAGGGCAGCTCATGAACGCGGGAGTGCAGCGAGGGCAGCGCAGGCACAGCCCAACAGCGACCACAGGGCCAGTCCCAACAACTCATGGCACTGCACAGCCCTGGCAAACTCCTACACCCATCCAAGGGGTTTTCAAAGGAGACCACTGGCATTTCTTAAAGAAATTAGGTTAACTGATCTTTAAAATTATTTAATTAATGACCTCAGCACTAAAAATATGACTGCATTAAGGAAATATGCTGACACAGGAAGACCAAAGCAGCACAGCAAAGACTGCAGTAATAATTATAGGATGACATTTAGCAGCACAAAGCAAAAAAAAAACCCTCTCAATTTGAGAATATAACTAAGTATCTGCTAGATATCTGAAATTCATTAGATGGAATAAAATATAAGCTGGTTTTGTTCTGTCTGTCAGAGGTGCAGTGTAAGCCTGTGTAACATAGTGGTCCTACCTGTGCACTTTTAATACAGGTGTAAATTATTAATACTAACAGGTAATCAGCTGCACACGGTTCAGGTCATCCTTAGACAAGGATGATAAATCCAGACTGGGAAAAGTGATTAAAGGAGTGAAAAGCCTATCTTATGAGAAGCAACTTTTTGAAGACTTTGATTTAGTTAGCTCAGCAAAACAAAAGCTGAGAGGGAGTATATGACTGATCTCCATAAATATATCTGAGCAACACAAAGAACAAGGCTGGCATAAACCAAATTTGTATAAGCCATGACTGAATTTTGGACGAAATCAAGAAGCTTTCCAGTTGACACAGGAGTGGTAGTTTTCTATATTACTATTTCAAGCAATCACTTTTGTAAATTATCACTTTAAAACTGCTGTCTTTGACAATAGGGGATGTTCCTCTTCCACATTCTTAAAACAAGAATCCAAAAGTTTCCTCCAACCAACAGCAAGAAGACAGATCTCTCAGTCTGACTTGATTTCTAGCCCTTAATAAGCATTCTATTTTTAAAAAGTCAACTAAAATTAGATTAGAGAATTCTATGCTGAATATAGCATGTAATGCAGACAGAATGGGAACAGCAAAACCATCCAAAGAGCAGAGAAAAATGCAGGAGTACACAACTCATAATCAGAAAATGAAATAGAGACAATCAGTTTGGTAACAAATACCCCATTTTAACAACTAGGACAAGACACAGAGCAGACACAACTGTGTAGGCACCCTAAAAGTAGAGACAGAATTTCAATCTTCAATCAATTTCTAGTAAATAAATGACTTTCAAGTTTTGCCTGCTCTTTCAGCCCATCAGTTGTTGTTCATTTCCCTAATTTCTAATAAGCAAACAGCATCCCCCCTACTAACATTAACTACTAGTATTATCCCCCTCTATCGTTTATGACAGCTCCAGAGAGATGAGAAGTGTACTAAATGACAGCTGAAAATTCACCAATCTCCGTGCTAGGTTAGCACACTGCTAGGGTAGATGTTTGCGAGGAGATTCATAATTTCATGCCTCTGTGCTAATTCACATACTACTTGTCCTCAAAAAAAGCACAAGCAAGTAAAAAGTTCTAATCAGAATCTGCTTCCTAATTGCATTACACCCTGCATTTATCACTGTTTCTGTTTCAGCTCATTTATGCTGGTTTCTCACTGAAGTATTTACACCACTTTTCACCAAGCACAGCCTAATCTTTTACATAACCGTGGCAGTATTTTTAAATAAACTGCAACCTGATCTGGTTATCCATTCTTCCATGCTTGCCAGGAGCAAGCAGGATACCTGCAGGCGTCACTCTGCTCATGGGAAAGCTACCACACATAGTGCAGATCCCAGATGCTTTTCCAGAAGTTTCAGTACAAGTGAAGATGTAAATTGCAATGACAACCTTATACTAACTCTCTCTTCAGTTGTTAAGGTATCATGAGGCAAATGAAAACTAAAGAATACAGTGACTGACCGTTTTCAGTTTCTTTGCCAAACAACAACAACAAATCAACAGTCCTGGCAGACAGAAATCACCTCCTCCAGTTCAAACCCCCTCGGACTCTGCTCTCCCCAGTTTACAACAGGAGGATGTGTGCTCTTATAGATGGAGGTGTATAACCTCTAGGGAGTTACAAGTCCTGCTCCACTTAGCAGCTCCCAAGTCAAGGCCTACAAATATAGGCCAATCAACACAGGACTGACTCTCCATTTCCAACACTATGGTTTAAATAAAGCACATTACTCAAACCTACAGCATGGTCACAGCTGTTTCTTTGATCTTACCAGATCTCCAAACTCAGTAAGAACCTCTGCAGCAATGTGTCCTTACTGAAGTACCAGCCACTTCAGAGTTTCAATTACACTTTAGCCTTTTTGACAGAATGAGTCCTTTCAAGAAAATAATAACAATGTCTATTTTTTTTCAATAAAGTATTTTAAAGTACTTGCATGATTTTGTTTTCAAATGCTTTGCTGAGTTTGGGTACCTATAGCAAAATACAGAGCCTCTAACCATAAGCAGAAGTTATAATTTGTCTTTTCAACTCAGGAGGCCAAAAGTCAACACAAATGTACTAGGCTCAGAATCCAAGAAACACTGCTGATCCACGAGCTGTAGGGTTTTAAATAACTGTTGCTCAAAATAGAACTTCCCAACCCATCACCTAAGCAATGTTACACAACTGATATGTCCAGACAGAATAGGTGGCAGCAGCTCATTTCTTCTTTGCTGCTAACAGTTCCTTCCTAATTACCTCAACTCTATAAATACTGTAATCCAGCAGCATTGCTGTTGAAACAAAGATTTCTGGGGTACAACATTGCTCTTGTAATGTGACCTTCTCAGGTATTCTCAAAGCAAATTGAACATGGAGACAGGAACTAAAGAAAGAAATGCAAATCTTTCGCAGTTGTGTCGTACGAGTTTGATATTGGCTTCACACACTCAAACAAATAAGGTACTTCTGCTTTTGCAAGCTTTGATTAAATTTTTATTTTCAGAGAGAAACAGACTCATATTACTGCAGAGCAAACCAAAACTGCAGCCCATGAAAACAGAACCAGCTTTTGAAGCACAAGTGTGGCCATCCTAGGTGAGGAGGAAAAAAAGTCTCAGTATGTACAAAGGATGGAATTGTTCAGATTTGGAAAAAAAGCACAGCCACCTCTCAGCTATGTACTTGGTTTCTCTCTTCAGCCCCTTCACCTCCACATCAGCTGCTTTGGAAGAAATAACCATCATGCATACCAAAAATTTACTAAATTTTTATCCAAAAGCGATTGCAAGAGTAAACAAAAACAACTGTAAATGCTCTGCTCATCTACACTCTTAGGTCACACAATCCAACCCTGCAACTGCCATACTCAGCTTTTTAAAGCCAAAGAGACTTACTTGGAAACTTTAACCCAAAAAGTTTGAGAATCCCTATCCAAGCAGTAGACCTGGCACTTACAAAGTAAATTTCCCTCATTAGCCAAAAGTTTCAGTGTTCAGCAGTTTCACAGAAGCACTGATAGATCACTACAAACGTTTAGGAATGACTGGCAATCCAGAGCTGCCTATGAAAGAAAAACTTTCTCCTCTTGTCTTAAACACGAATGTCACAAATACTAGCGGAGTAGCAGTGTAGAGACAATAAAAGCTTTTCCAGGTTTGAAACTATTAACAAGGAGTTTACCATGTGAGCTTTCCCAGAAAAATTCCAAACTGCATCATGGAACCGAACAATTTTACAGTGTTTAGAGGACTGGAAATATAAGAAGCTTTACACATACATCACAACAGGATATATCACAGAGGATGTATCACGAGGAAGTCACTCAGCTTGTTTGTGAAATACCACTGTAAAAATTATCATTGCTGAGTTGGAAAAGAGAAATTTTTGTTACCACTCAAGTGTCTGTCTAAAAATGCTAATTAGGTAGATGTTGTCATTACACTTACATCAGCACCCTCCAGGGACTTCTTCAGCACAGCTACAACTTCATCCTGGAAGGCAACTTCATCCACATTTTTGGGACGACTAAATAAAAAGACATTAAATAAAATTCATTACCTAACAGAGTTTCATAGGAAAGCTGAAATTGAGGAAACCAACATTTCCCCTTCTCACTACATCAGGTACTGAAGAATTACAGTGAACTTTGTAGTTGAAATCAAAATCATAACAGGAAGTCTAATGCCTCTGGTCTGTATCACTGAAGTGATCTAATTCCCGAGGAAGCTGTTCGTCTTTTTATGTTATAAACACCTGTCTGAAGTGTTTTTAAAAGCAAGACTGCAACATTTTACCACTTTGTGATAAAGGTTTCTCAAAAAACACAAAGCATGAAAAGCACTTATGCACCAAAACACAACGCTGAAACAGCACTGCTTGACATGGCCAAGAGGCATTTTCTGCTCAGTACCAGCCACAAGGGCACTTACAGTAGCTCAAGGCCCTGGATTTCCCCCACAACAAGGAAAGTTAAGCTGTTCTCCCTGGTGGGGACACCCACACCTGCGATCTCCTTTTGCCACGCACCGTCTACCTCTCTGCATCCCCCCCGAGCCAACCTCCCCTCCCATGATCCCACTGCCCCAGAGCATCCCTTACTATTTCTCCACCCAAGGGATGGGTTTGGTCCTCTTGCCCTCCCCGCTGCTCCCGGCCGCGCTCTTTTCCTTGGCAGCGACAGGCTTGGTGCTGATAGAG
>VZRR01013922.1:699087-717967 GCA_013398015.1 Oreocharis arfaki | reverse complement strand
CAGAGCGCGGCGCCGCCGGGGAGGGGGCGGGCACTGACGTCACGCTGCGCGCGCTCCTGCGCCGGGAGGGGCGGCGGTGGGGGGGCAGCGCGCGCAGCGGGCGCGAAGCGGGCGGTGCCTCAGGGGGGGCGCGCGCCGCCGCCGCCTCACAAGTGCGGCTTTCCCAACATGAAATAAAGAACAAAAAGACCCCTCCCCAAAAGAGCAAGTGCCGTACGAGAGCAAGCGGAGGAGGGACCTTTCTGTGCGGTGGGACCTCTTGCGGTCCTGAGACAGGGCCTGCTCCCTTCCCCTGACGGCTGAGGTGCCTCTGCGGGCTCTGGAAGCGCCCCCGAGTGAAGTGAAACCCAGGAGAGCCTGAGGCTGGCCAGGGCCTGTCCTGGGACAGACATTTGCGCCTTTATGGGTGTCGGTGCTCAAACCTGTTCCGGCCCCCGCTGCTGCCGTGCCAGCAGCTCCCCCAGGTGTGCAGGCTCAGGGTCATTGGTGCTGGAGTGAAGTGAAAGTGAATCATTTGTGTTTTCCCATTATTTCTAATGACACCCATTACAGCAAAGCTAGGGAAAAAAAGAAAAGAGTGTGATTGATGTGACAGATCCCTTTAAATGACGAAAAAACATCCTGGTAGATGTGGCAGTCGTGATCAACGCCCACATTTCCATGTGCTGGGTGGCTGTAGCTTATCCTTCCAGTTACACACCAGCTTTGTGGATAAGAAAATGGAAGTATTTCTGCTACCAGCAGCTGGGTACTGTGTGGCTGCAAATGATGTACTTTACTGTTTTCCCTTGGCTACTCGTGGGCATGAGACACAGACAGAGTGGCCTGGGAAGCTGCAGCAGTGATCCCCCAGAACAGAGCCTGGGGAAGTGAAGAGACTGAAAATGGTCTCTATGGCAACCGATGAACGGCCTTTGGAAAAGGAGATGTGGGAAAAAATGTACGCTGAAAATACATAAATCTGACAGTGAGTCAAACCTGTAATACTCGTCTGGGTAATTTTAAATAAGTTGTTTCCTCTCATCTGGCATTCTTCTACTGAAGAATGAAATCCAGATTGTAGCTTTAGCAAGAAATGCCCACACATATAATTACTGAAGTTGTTTTGTTCTAGATGAAAATGCAATGATTTTTTTCCCCACTGTGATTATATTTGGTACTTCCAAGTCATGATAACAAATGATTTCTGAAGCCAGTTTCTTTCTGAAACTGTATAAAGCTTTGCTTGTCTTTTTGAAGCTTCGTTCTAGTTGTTGGTCTCTATTCAATCCACTCTCCTCAATGGGACCACCTCAAATGTACCAAGCATTTTGTCAACTCTGTATGAGCCTGAGGTTCAATTCAGCAGTGGAATTTCCCTTCTGCTGCATTAACTGAACTTCATAACACAACTTTTAATTTCATTACCTTAAGAAAAGTTTAAAATTCCAGAAAGGAATAATGAAGCTCAAGGTTCTCTCTCTTGCTCCCTGTTTTTTTCTCTCTGTCCCTCATATATATAAGGACTGAAAATTATGCTTTCTCTATTATGTTGAATTGCATTCACTCACCATCTTAAGGTCCAAGAGATCAAACTCAGACAGTTACCATGCCCTCTCATTTGCTTCTCTCTAGCATTTTCCATGGGAAAGATTGCATTATACAGAAACCTAGCCAGTGCTCCTTGAGCTGACCTAAATGGGGACCCTTCCCAGTTGCTGTGATTCAACCCCAGCCAGCAACTAAATCCATGCAGTCCTCACTTACTTCTCCTGTGCCCCTGATGGGATCGGGAGGAAAATCAAAAAAGAAAGTAAAACTTGTGGGTTGAGATAAGAACAGGTCAATAATTGAAACAAAGCAAAATATAATAATTTAATTATACTGAAGACAAGAAAAATAGCAATAATAATTGTAATGTAAAGGAGAGAGTGAGAAATAAAACCCCAGACAAGTGATTCACAGAAAGGTGACCGATGCCCAGCCTGTCCCTGAGCAGCAATCAGCCCCTCCTGGCCAACTCCCCCTGTTTATACACTGGGCAAGACATTCTATGGTATGAAATATCCCTTTGGCCAGTTCAGGTCAGCTGTCTCAGCCGTGCTCCCTCCCAGTTTTTTGTGCACCTCCTCACTAGCAGAACACGGGACACTGTAAAGCCCTTGACTTAGGGTAAGCACTACTTGGCTACAACCAAAGCATGAGTTTCATATCAGCATTGTTCTCACACTGAATCCAAAACACAGCACCGGACCAGCTTCTAAGAAGAAAACCAACTCTATCCCAGCTGAAACCAGGACACCAGTCTTATGTCAGCCATTTGCAGATGTACAGCCAGAGAATGAGGGTTCAAGAGCTCATCTGACAGAAATCCAATGTGTCAGGGGCTAGTGACAGTAGCAGGGCAGAAGAATTGATTAGGGGGAGGACATTTGCCTTTATAAGTTACTCTGCCTGCTGCCCTGGAGACCTGCCCATGCCTCCATCAATCTAGACCTTCAGTCAGTTGACATGAAAGCTTCCTAGGAGATCAACTCAGGGTTTTTTATGATGCTGAAAGCGGACAAGTGGCTTCCTTAAAATAAACTACATAGAGTTCATAAAAGTAAGCTGGGCTTAAAAATTACAGAATCACTTCTGTTCAACAGCTCTGTCTAAAATCCAGGCTTTGTTTTAAAAGAGGAAAGAGCTGAAAGAAATTCATGCAATAAAAATAGGCATATGGATTTTTGTAAAAAATTAACAGCAAACATTTATCTCCTAACTTTTAGCATTGGAAGACTTCTGTCAGAATTATGTAAGCAACACAGAGCAGACTGACACCAGCAGTTTTCACTGTCCGAGCTGCATAAACAAGAGAAGGTTCAAAGCAAGATGGCAAGTATGTTGAATATATCAATGGACTTTTTTTTCCCTAAGATGTAGTAACTAGGATAGCATTTGTCTCAGCTCGGCTCAGGTAACTGTGGGTTATGATCACTGTATTTAAAAAGTCAGGGCTAAGGTGGATACTGCAAATAGGAAAATATCCATTCCTTCTCAAGATGCAGGAATCAGAGGCCTGAAACTGAACTATAAAGCTTCAGATTTAAAACCAAAAGAAGTAGTCTTTTTCACACAATGCATATTTAAATTAAAAATCTTGTTGCCATCAGACTTTATGGCCATCAAAATTATAAGTAGATTAAAAAAATAGCTAGACAGATTCCTGAAGAAATAGAGTATTAAATATTATCAGTCATATGCAGACTTAAGCTCAGGAAGTCCCTGAACTAGAGATCACTGCAATCTGACAGGGAAATACTGGAGAGGGATAATCTCTTTAAGTGGCCTGTTTCATGCACTCTTTCCTAAGGGTGTATTAATGGTCCTGTTCACAGATGGGCCACTACCCCAGCCTGTGCCAGGACAGCTGTCCTGGAGCACAGAAAGTGAATGATTGACGTAAATGATGGTGACAAAAAGGTTTATGATGGGGAAGGAGGACAGGGAGAGGAGCAGAGAACTTTGCTAAAACTAGTGTTGTGTCTTCAGTGACCTCTTTTTCCTCAGAATGGATTGTACAAGCAGCTGCACTCATTTTCAAGTAGTTGAAACAGTATTTTAGGCAAAGCAGATCAGGCTTTGCAGAGCTTAGGCGAGAGGCTAAGTGTGAGGGTAGAGCCTCTGCATTGCCAGGGGAGCTGGGTGTGGAGAAAAGGTGTTCCTGCAAGTTCTGGCAGAGAAGCCCAGATTTGTCACAGGAGCTGACCGAGAGGCTGGGGGAAAGTTGAGAACAGCAGAGAAGCTCCAGCTCTGTGACCCTCTTAAAAGCCAAGCAAAAGCACTGTTGACTGAAGTGTTCCAAATAGAATAAAAGTAAGGAAACTTAAAATATGGAGTGCTATTTTCCTTTACTATGTGACTGATATTCCAGAAAGGAAGCAGCACGCTGTGTGCCTTCTTTGTGTGTGAATCAAAGAGGTATCTGACTCAGTAGAACAGTTTCTTCTACTAATGGAAATGTGCTGCAGATCTCAGGTACTGCCATAGCCAGTCAGAAATGGTGACAGTGTCATTACCTTTCCCAATTGTGCCAAAAGTGTTCTAGCTCTTCCCAGCAAGTAATAGAAGCCCCAGCCTTTGATACAGGGATCAGACAGTCTAGAGACAAAAGTTAGAGGAGGAAGAGGTATGATACCACATTAGCTTGTTTTCAAAGGAAGAAACCTGGTAAAGGCGTTCTGAACTTCTCTGTTATTCCATCAGCCTGCCTATTTTTCTGCTATGGAAATGTCTTCAGATGCACTCTGTACAGCAGAAGGTTGTAATCTTGTTCTGGAAGGAGATTTTAATGAAAAATTGAAAGATGGGAGAGTTTGTAAAGGTTGTGTAGGACTGGGAAAATGTTAATAATCAAGACAGTGAAGAAGACAGGCCAGTTTCATGGATGGATCTCATTTTGGTTATCAACAGCCCTTCAGGCTCAGTTGGCTTAGTGGTTTTTAGTGACAGAAGAAAGATGTATAGCTATATAAGATGAGAAAGAAAAAAAGATCTTTTTTTTTTCCCCTGTGAGCGTTCCCCCTTATATCTGGTCAGGCCATAGAGTGTTATAAACACTTTTTGTTTGCAGCGTGCAATTTACTACTTATTAAAATTGCTTACAATGCTTTGGCCTCAGCTGTTTGATTCAGGATCTAATAAACAGCTGGTGATTTGTCAGGCTGTCACTCTATGGAAAAATCAAATTCTTTTGCCTGTTGGCCATCATCTTAATAGTGGAACCATGGTGTTTGCACAGCCCCTGATCTTGTTTTCAGTGAGATCCCTGCCTGGAATGTAAATCATCATCCTCTCTACCTCTACCACATGTTTATCAGCAAGGGCTTTTCTCCTTTAGAGGGGAAGTCAGTATTTGTTGTAAAAGTACTGGCTCGATTTCACAAAAAAAATCCCAGCACTGGAAATTGTTACCATCCCATCGATGGACTAAGTTGCTTCAGCATCTTTCAACCATTCCTCAAGTGACAGATAGAGGGCTTTCGTCTCTCTGTGTCTCCAAGAGATCCCTAAAGCCCAGGCTCCTATTTTTTCCCTTTCTCAACTTGGGTCTGTGGATCACCCGTACTTTTGCAATATTTTTGACTTGGTTCTGTCCCCTATGGCTCTTCCATTTAGGAATTTGTAATGGTAATAAACACAATGAAAAGCAGTCTTTTTTTAATGCAGGCGCCACTGAATCTTGGCAGTGTAAAGAAACATCCTGTAACTGGTAAAACTAATGGAGTTTGCTATCCCATGGCTGTGTCCTGCACCCCAAACCTTCCCACCAAAATTTCCCGCTTTTGTTTGTTATCCCTCACATCATAAGGGAGGGATAGCACCCCTAACTTGGACTGGATCCCATTTAGCCTTGGACTGATCCCATGTAACCCACCCCACAATTTAAGCTGGGCAGGGAGCAGCCATGATTAATTAGTGAGTCCCTACTGCATCCTTTCCCCTTTCAGACTTTGTGCACCTTGCTGATTTTCAGTGAACCTGTGAGGACTAATTCCTCTCTCCTGAACTGGATTGTGATGGACCAACAGGTTCAAAAGCTATTGAAGGTGTGCTGGAAAGCTGGAAAGCAGATTAACATAGCAGGAAAAAAGAATAAGAGAAAAGGGATCTTAAAATAGCAAATGTCCACAAGTCTGCAGTTACTGATGCTGAATGACAATGCTGGTATAAGACCATATGGTCTTAAAATAGCTGAGGATCTAGCTGGAAATTAGACAAAGGCTCTTAGTTATCCTTGTTGCTCTTGCTACATCCTACAACTTGCTGTAGGAGTAGTGAGAGCAAACCATCTACTCTACTTTTTAGTGTTTATTTCATTTATGAATGTGCTTATACAGTGTCTGTGCCTGCAGAAAAAAAAAAAGAAAAAAGAAAAAAATCTGTTAAGTGTCTGGAAACATGATGACTTTTCTAGTGCCATGTTCCTACCTGCCATCTGTGACCCTCCAAGAGCATAATAAAGCATCCCAGATCTTTCTAATCCCTCAAAATTATAGCTAAATGTTAGTCCGCTTCCCACATACTTTCCCCAGTCATGGGATCTCTTCCCTTGTTGAGGGAATCCATTTAACGTTGGTCAAGGTCTCTGCAGTTTGACCTTTACTGCCCAGATGGGCAGTAAAATTGGATCTCAGAAAAAAATGGCTTTTGCTTTACTCCCAAAATATTGGCAGGTGAGTGGCTCTGAAGTCATCCTTCTCATGTTTTCAGACAGATTTGCTGTTAAACTTACTGAACAGAAGTATGCAAGGAACCTCTTGGCACAGTTGGTCAGTCATCCCAAAATGAGGACAACAGCACAGATACTCAGACTGGCTTGTAGGTCAGCCAGCTGATTATGGGATTTTCCCTTCACAGAGGTAGATAAACCTTTTTGCAACACCAGGACAGCCACACTAACTGTGTTGTAAGATCCAATGAGCCCACAGGGGTATTTTACAGCTCCAGCTTTGGGCATTCATATTGTCAGGTTCTTTGGCATGCATGGGAAGGTGGAATTAAGCAAAGGTGGACTCTATGGATGGGTAGGGATCTGGAGTTAGAACTGAATTAATTTTGTGGGAATAGAGCAGATCTTGCAGGCAGCTGCACCCTTCTCTATTTTATTTCTTCTATTTTAGCTGTGTAATAAGTTTTCCTTCTTTTCAGAATTATCTTGCGTGGAGCTTCAGGTAGGCTTCCAGGGATGAGATGCAAAGAGGGATGGAATGGAGACATACAAGTCTCTGGCTTGTCCTGCCCTTTCTCACATCCTTGCCTGCCTTACTCTCCCTCTTCTCGGATCCCAGCTGGGATCTGTAGCTGGAAGGGTTGCTGAAGCTTTCCTCTTGTTAAGTTGCCCCATGGCAGCCACGCATCCAGGCAAGGCTCGTCTGTGTCGCAGGCACCCAGGGGCAGCTGCTCCCCACAGATCCGCTCTGGCCACTGAAGGCCACCTGTGCCTGCCTGCCCATGGTCACGGCTCAGCTCTGTGGCCATGATCGCCGGTGAGCCCTGCCCAGCACCCACGGCTGATTAATTCACCCCGCTTGTACAAGTGCAGCTGGAGAGGGTCCCGTGGGCTCAGCCAGGATCTCAGAGATCCTCTCCATGCAGGTGGGGCAACAAAGCCTCTGGCCACAGCACACCTAAAAAACCAAGTGCCCCCCTCCCCCTCCACGGAAGCGGTGGCCCGGCAGGCAGGGGCTTCTAAGAGGGAGTGGGAGGAGGGTCTCTGGGGACATTGGGGGGTTCCACTCAACGACAGCCTGCGAGGCACTCGGGCCCCAGGGGCCATGGGGGAGCACCGGAGGCTGTGAGCGTGCTGTTCTCCGCTCCCAGGCACGCTGGTGAAGGGAGCGTCGCAGAGCAGCTGCGGCTGTTAGAGCTCTCCTGCCAGCTCCACTCCTCCCGATGCCATTCCTACCTCCAGGATTTTTCCCTGACTCGCAGCATCACCATCCAAAAGTCTCCCTGGAGGAAGGTATCTGCTTGCTGGTTTGTCTCTTTATCCTTTGCCTCATCCGCGGGAGAAGGGAGGAAAAAAAGCCATAAGCAATCAACTGTCCTGCTTTTCCCCCCTTTTATATTTCCCTCCTCCTGCTCCCTTCCTTCTGTCAAGGGGGGTAAAATCCCCGTCTGAAAGGAGCTTTTCAACGTCCACGCATGGATGGCAGCAAACTGGAAGAGGTGAGCAGCCGAGAGAAGATGTGAGAGCTGGAAGGGCCGTGCCGTGGGAGTGGTCCCTGCTTTGTGTGCAAGTGAAGCAGTGAGTGTGCAGCCTCCCACTCTGGGTGCATCTTTTTTTGGATGCTGTGTAGTTCCCTGTGTGAAATGCTTTTTTGGCTAAAAGAAGAAGAGATGTCACATCAGGAGCTCACCCAGCGACTGACTACGGTTATCACCCATGTGGGTAAGGCATCTTTATTTTTCTTCGTACTACATTTGTGTGGACTCAGGGGCCCTGTTTCCCCCGGGAGGTGCTGCTGCCTTTGTGTGACAATATCACACCTGTGCGTGAAATAGGAGCCATCAGCAGACTGCGAATCCCTGGCTTTGGGCAATTAGACGGCCTTTTATTGATGGCTTGTTTTTCAAGCATGTTTTCTCTGAAAAGCAGAAACAGTAAGGGCAGCGTGTCCTACCTGTGAAGTGATCTGTGTAAAACACCCGAGCGTAGTCTTTGCAGGGAGGTGGTGGAGAAAAGGGGGTGGTGGGAGGATGCTGGAGCAGCGGCAGCACTAATGTGCTGTGCATTTGCTTGTGATACCGGAATAGCAGCCCATTCTCAGAGAATCTTTTCGTGGCCTGTGCTGTTTCAGGATTTCTGGAAGGTGCTAGGACAGGATCTCAAAAGCTTTTCTCTCTGTCAGGCTTGATTGTACTGTTTCTAACATTCAAATGCCAGTAAATACAGGTGAGGCCCTATGCTATGCACTGACATCCTTATGCATCTGAGCTGGATACCCACCTGCTGGCACTGAGGACTGAACGACCAGGAACTGAGGAACGTGAAACTAGCAAGACAGTAGGACATGCTGGTGGTTAAAATATCAGCTGAGAAAAGCTTTTGTGACCCTTTTTTGTTACCTACAGTTGAGTTAAAGCAGATTGCAGCTGTGTTGCATCACATAAAAAGAGCATTTTTAGTTGAATTGCATAGGGGAAGATTTTATAGCTGTCAGCGTTTGCAATGGATTATGTACTGTGAATGCCAAAGATGTTGTACAGGTTCCTGAAATGCCTTTGTCAATGACTTTGCTCAATCCGTATTTGAAACAGAGTGTGACCAAAATTTGGCTTTTAGAGAATATGTAAGTAACATTTTAGACAAACATTATTCTTTGGTTTGATATTAGCTATAGCAGATGAACTAAGTTTAAGAGAGCAAATGCAATCAGTATCTTGCCTAAAGAAATAGCACAAAAGCAGATTTAAACTCAATAAAATATTTAAGACCAGGCCCCATCTCTCCAAAATCTTTTCCAGGATAACATCAGCAGGAGCTTGGTATGGGAGAGAGAGGGTATGATTGCCAGGAGAGCTTGCAGCAGCAGCCTCTTTGACCCAGTAATGCCAATATGAATTGCTTTGCAATTGTACAAATTCAGATTGACATGAAGTCACATGAATTCACTTTTTAAATGAAGATTTGGGATTCAATATGAGGCTTTTTTTTTTTTTTTGGGAGAGTGTTTCAGGAGAGTCCAAAAGATTTGTGTATCTTCTGGTTTTCTTGTTAAACTCAATGTAGGTCCCCATCATCCATATTGAGGACTCTCCTTGATATTAGGAGGGATTTGTTAGAGGGAACATAGCATTATATTACCAACTCTGTAATATACTGTTGTCTAGTAGGAAGTAATTCTGGACATTAGAAATGTTGATGAACCTTTCCCCTGTTCCCTTTTAAGTAAGAGGAGTTTCTGGGTCATGAGGCTGCTGCTGGAGAGTCTTTCTGGTTTCCTGGAGGCCAACCAGCAGGTCAGTCCTTGGGAGAGGAGAGAAGGTCACAGAACCTGGTGTTTTTTCCATTCCACACAGAGGCAAGAGCCTAGCTGGTCAGCTTCCATCAGGGAAGGATAATCCCACCATTTCCCCAGCCATTTGAGACCTACAAATCAGACCCTACCTGGGGAGTCTGCCTGCCTCTTTGTAGGCAGAATTCATTTTTTATTGAATCACGTAACTGGCAAAAACAGTTGTACAAAAATGAAAGAAAGTAACATTAAAACATTTGTTATTGGCTGAAGGAAGAACATTTCTTCCAAACCCGTGATGATGGTGTGCCATGTTTATTAATCACGGGTTGTAACATGGGTGCCTGAGCTGAATCAGCAGTAGCTTATTGGAAGGATAATTCCTGGGAAGCTGCAGGCATCTCTTGTAAGTTCAGTGGGAATCTTTACAGCTCAAACAAGTGAAAGAGCTCTCAGTCTTAGCAAACTGAAGGGATCCCTGGCCATGTATGTACTTTATAGTGTTTGCTGTTTTTACAACTATCACTCTCATAATGCCACTTGGACTGGTAGGTTTCAGACTCTCCAGAATATAGCCAGCTATTGGTTGGGGTCACAGCTCCCAGCTCACCCAAGAACAGGAGGGAAGAAATTTATTCACAAAATTTGCAAAATGCCAAACAAGAACTTTATGGGAATGTTAAAAGTAAAGACGTTTATATTTTCAATAAAACCTTTATGGGATCATTTTGGTCTGTGTGAAGTAATGACACACCATTTTATTTTTAATGTGTCAATAAGAGTGTCACATAGTTAATTGCCTGAGGCACAACTTATCTGTCCTGGGCCAAAGCTTTCATCCCTCATTAGCTGACTCATGTTGTGTTGGACAGTTCATGTGCTAGTAAAAAAAGCTTCTTATCCTGCTACAGACTTCATACATGCAGTACCTGCCTCACCTGGGTCAAAATCAAACCTTTGAAGATATTTCTCTGCTCCGCAATATCTCTCTTAACTTGGTACTTTTCTAGTACCACCCTGCATGGTAGCACATCTTCACGCAGTGTAAAACAACAGAGGACCAAATTAGATTTCCTTAATAGCCGTGTGCTCCCTCAGCCTCCCTGGGATTATTCCTGATTGTCCTGATGAGGGTGAGGTAATGGGGCCACCGCAGGTGCCCAGGACAGGAGTAGTTTGTGAATGCTAGCAGGCTTTCTGCTTACTATCTGAGATTTAGCACCAATACTACCCAATCATGTTACCAAAACTGCGTCAAGAGCCTTTTTTTAATTTACCCTACTTTCATTGAACTTGTTTGTTGGGAGGTGTTGGGGAAACACTCATCAATTTTGGAAAAAGTGTGTCCTTCGGGTAGGTGGGCAAGTGCCAGCTCTTCTGTGGTGGGGAGGGAAGAGCTTTGCAGGGTGACATGCCTGGTGCTGACAGCAGGATTGTTTGCCTGTGGGAACACGTACAGCTCTACCAGCCTGCTGAGCCCACTGGAATATGCTTTTGTGCTCTCACCACCCACCCACACTTGGCAGTTGGCCCCCAGAAGTCTGATGCCAGCTTTGCTGTGTGTGGGCAACGTTTTAGGCGCAGTTGCGCGCACAAGCACCTCCACCCAGTGCCCCGTTTTCTGCAGGCTTTTTTCTGAAAATGGCTTTATAATGGGATGGAGCTGCCAGAACCAATGTGAGCTGTCTCAAAAGGCCAGCAGCTTGGCTCCTCTCTTGCCAATAAAGAATTCCACAGCCCGTGGGAGATGGGGTTTTCTTTGAGGCTCCCCTTAATTCTCAATGGGGTTGTAAGAGCTCCTCCCCTTCAAATGTTAACTGGACCCCCGTGAGCTGACCATCAGTGTCCATGGTAGGACTGGCACTGATGTGAATCTGCAGAAAGCACTACATTGCACAAATGTTACATACAAGAAAAAAACCTCATACATTCACATCAGCTTTCATCTGATTTTATACACTTTTTTCTCCAGTCTCTCATTTTATGAGAAAAACAAACAAAAAAGAATTTAAGCAACTTGATGGAAATCAAAAAGAAAGTCAGTGACAGACCTTAGTTTAGGATTGACATCTCAGGACTTAAAATTCCTATCTGCTAACCATGGTAGGTCAATTCCTATCACTCTTGGCTTAACCCCAGAGTTGGGGAGCAGTGTAAAACACTTGTGTGTGTGAAGAAAAGCTGTGTTACAATTTGGGACAGGAAGTAAAGGATGATATTGCATCTGCTTGACTGTGTGAGAGGAATTTAGGTCAACAGAATGGAATAACCCGAGCTGGCACTTGTCCGAGGCCAGTGGCTAAGCATCACAAGTCACAGAATCTGCTTTATGCTACAAAGCCGCAAATAATCTGTCATTATTGGATAGACAGTAGTCTCAAACGTTTCTAGTATGTGTCTGTGGACATCAAGGACACAAAAAGGGGATATTTTAAGAAATTAACTTTTGAGGTGCTATATCAAATAGGCCCTTTGCTACTCCTATGAAAAGGCTTAAATCAAATCAAATTCCTCTGTTTGCAACATAAAATGCTTACCTTTGTTTTAGAGCATTCATGCATTTCAGGAACTCTTTTCGAACTACAGATTCTGTGGCTCTGTCCTACTTAGGGATTTCTGGTGCACAGCAAGGGGAATCTGGTTTTTCCATTGGCCACATCACACCAGGTCTCCTCACCCAAAAATAATATACACACATGGGAGGGGCATCTATCATGCATTCCCAATGAAATGTGACAATAGAAAACTGCAGAAGTGGTTTTGCTACATTTACTTGGGATCTCATGCTGATGAGAAATGGTCGGTTGAAGTTTCCCCATTAACCTACTTTTAGAAAAAGATTGAGCTTTGGTCATGTTATCTGAATCTTTATCTCTGTACCCCAGTAAAGCTTTTGAACTGTTGGCCAATTTTTACCAAACTCAGTGAAGTGAAAAAGGTCAAAAATATTGAATTCATGCAAAATATAAAAATAGTGTCTGAAGAGAAAGATGAAAATAGTGAAGACAAGGGAAATAAGCTCATTCTATTAGACCTCAGAGATTTCATGTGGGAGGGTGGAATGTGGGAAAGGAGAGATAATAGCAATTTATCCTTTTTAGTTTCACAGTTTAAAAAAAGCTACTTGTTTACTTTTTTGTTCCTAGATTGTGGTTATTAATTTTACCCCATTCTATATGGCCTATTCTGTGCAGCTGTTTCACTGGAAATTGTTTAGTAAGGAACTGTTTAAAAGTATTTTGCTTGTGCTGCAAAGTTTGTATCTATAAAAAGTGGAAACTAAGCTCTCACAGAAATCCATGGAAAATGTGCAGATATGCCTAGTGTGCTTTCCAAGTTGTAGAGTGTTGCAAGTACCACAGACTTGTTTAAAGCCCGCATTCAAACCTGGTTGGCAGAGACATTGTCAGAAATAAAGATTGTAAGAAAGTGCTATGAGTTGGGATCTGGACCACTAGATTGTCTTAAGGTGAAATATTTATGTGATATTCATGTTCAGGTAGAAAGAGGTGACTAAAGAGCTTCCCAGAAACAGTAGCATGCATAAAGGCTGCTTCAATTTCAGGAGAGAACAGCTCAGAGATGTTCCTCTTCTACATTACATCTTTTACTTTAGATGAATACTTTTTCATATGGGATGTGATCCTGACATCCTTGACATAATTGAAGAAAAAGAAAAGCCTTGCAGTATGCAGGTATGGTACTGTTAATACTTTCTTTCAGAGCAGCATGCGCTAAGGAGAGCCATACAGAGCCCCACAGAATTGAAAGGCTGCTTACAGCCCTGTTTTCTCATTTATTGATACCCTCCCCAGAACTGGCTTACACCCTGAGCTTTCGTTCTTGTGCCAGTAAGAGACCAGGATGTTGGAGAGAAAAGGGAATAGGAGTAGCTATCCACCATCTGCTTGCTGCAAGGTTTTCACACTTTCTACTTACGCATGTTGTGATGGCAACTGTTGGAGACAGGGAACTAGGCTGGATGGAACTGAGGTGTGATCCAATCTGTCAATCTGTAAGTCATTCTCTCTTTCAAAAGCCTCCGCATTACTGCTGTTAAATGTAATGCTACAGCAGTCTCCCTCTGTCCTTTTATTTTCTAATCTACCACAGTAATGACTTGTAGGTTTTTGTTTATTGGCATGGATGAGTGTTTAATAAGTGAGGAAATCAGTAAAGTCAGGCAGCAGGATCCAAGTTTAGCTGTTAGTAGTGGTGATGCCCATGGTCAGTTCCACAGCTGTGCTTGCCAGGCACCAGGTCTTGTACATCCATGAGCTAGTCAGACTGTGGCACTTCCCAGTTTGCTCTTAAACACTCCAGGGCAAGCCCAGGGTTACGTGGAAGTAGGAAATAGGAGGAATCTCCAGGGTGAAGCAAGTGGAGGAGGTTTCCTCCTGTGTGAGGTCTCTGAGTCAGGCACAATGAGAGATGCTGGTGCTGGCAGAAGCCATTGCTTGCTAACAGGGCAGGCTGTAGTGACCATTCTGCATTGCTAAAGCCCAAACTTAAAAAGCAAATAGGACCAAAAGGAGGCAGAGAGGAGCCCTTGTCTGTTCCCATCTCTGTGGCAGAGGGAAGCTCAGATGGCCTCACTGGAAATTAAACTAAACTGACATCTATCATGTTGCCTGGCAGCTCGTTAAATACAAGGGTCTTTTTCCACTTCTTGCCTCACCTTTTATTTAATTCCTTTTTCTCGCCTTCCATATGGTGCCTGAATCCAAGAGTTCCCCTGAGAGGACATCTCCCTAGGGGAAACAGGATCAGGATTTGGGAAGGTACTTGCAGCATCAGGTCATCTCAGTGAGCAGAAAATAAGCTAATCAATTCCATTGCTGTCACTCTTTTCCCCCTTCTGTACCACATTCAAGGCCTCTTTTAGTCCTGAGGCTGTATTTGATCTAGGATGAACTTCTCTGAATCGGGCCCAGGTGACTGCTAAAATAATTTTGACAGCACAGTGTCTGGTACATGATACTAGTCCTGTCTGTATATTTTCTCCTGTTCTTCAGAGCTGGGCTTGTGTTCAAGTGTTTGGGAGAAGAGAAACCATACATGATTTATGTTAATGCTGTGCTTCAGCCTGCTGACCAGGCCTCTTGTACCTCCCTTTGGAGTTCAGCACAGTAACATCTGGATTTCTCCAGGTGGTCAGTGGGTCGATTACTGGAAGAAATCTAAGTTCTCCACAAAGCTGCCTGATCCTGCTTACATGAGAAAATGCTGGAGAGTGATGTGAAAGGGATAACATGGCACATGGATCATTGCTAATCAGTGACTCACACTAACCAGTGTAGCAGACACTGCCAGAATTGAAACCAAGGAGCAGGAGGGAGACAGGGTGAAGAAACAGCCAACTCTTACGTGCATAGATGGAAATACATCAGCTGTAAATACCTTAAGCGATCTGTAAGTCATGGCATGGAGGGTGGTATTGCTTAGGGAAGCAGGAACACTGTAGAAAGTTCTTGAGTTTAGTGGAGCAAAGGACTGCAGGCTCCACCTTGGCGTGAGGACAGATGTATAGGGGACAATTGGGTTGAGATCACAGCATCTTCAAGCTCCACTGTCATGTAAGCACAACATAGATAACATCTGTGGGTCCAAAAGCATAACTGCCTCTGAGGAATGATTGAGCTCATGTACTGGAAGGGAGCCATGTCCAGCAAGGGAATTCAGGCTGGAAAAGTCTGAAGCAACAGCATTCATTCAAGGGTGAAATACATTACATTTATATGCACCTACCTCTTATCTTTTGCAACGTAA
Source organism: Oreocharis arfaki (assembly GCA_013398015.1). Lineage (NCBI taxonomy): Eukaryota > Metazoa > Chordata > Aves > Passeriformes > Paramythiidae > Oreocharis > Oreocharis arfaki. Next base: position 702,716 of record VZRR01013922.1, on the reverse strand, counting down.
CATTGCAGAAGGGTGGTGCCTTTTCCACAGAGGCCTGCAAATAATTCTGCATTAATGAATTATTCTGAATATAATTCTGCATTCATCCTGTTTTATATTAGAATATTTCCCGCAGTGTAGTGGGGAATAAAGGCCTGAATTGAGACAATAATAAATTTTCACGGACCCTAGGATTTACCTTACAAAGCTGCTGTGTTCTGTCCCCATTTTTTCCAGCCATTGCAGGGACCTGACAGTACAGAACAATATCCCCCCAAAAATGGCCAAAGGAGAGATAGGCTACCAGGATCAATAATCCATGCTGTCATGAAATGATTGTGTATTTTGTCTGCCAGAACAACACACACACACCAGCTCAAAACCAGCTTTGCACCTGCTGTGCTTTGTATTTGGAGTATTCTTGAAAATGCATGGTTCCAAAATCACTGCTGTCATAGCATTTGAGTCCTGAATCTTTTAGGCAGTCAGGAGCTAAACAAGCACAGCTAAAGCACTGAGTTTCCATGCCTCCATGGAGACTGCTACTCATTTCAGTATCATTACTCTGCCTGTCTCAAACATGGGTTGTACCCATGGTTTGGCTCCAATATAAGGTACTGCCATCTCGTAATAGCTCTCCTGCTCTGAACACCCAGGGGCTTTCTTGGCCCTTCAAGGCAGCCAGCCCAGCCCTCTCTTGAATCTGCAGAGCTTCCCTGATTCCAGAGGTACATGAATGCAAGACAGATGAAGTTCTCTGAGGACTCAATTACAGTAAGTGCAGGATGATTACAGTGAATGCAAAGCTGGCTCTGGGAAGTTTAAACAGAGACACAAGGGTCCTTTTTGGAATGTCAGTCCAATGTTCTGTGATTCTGTAATGTTATTTTGATTTTAAAAGTCACAGATTCCTGACCTGGATTACTCAAGCTTGGGAGTAAAGGTTAAATTTCTGTAGAAGCCAAAATCCTTTGAAACATTGCAAAGAGGTGATGGGAAACAATCTGTCACCAATATTATAACAAGGTGGCTCTGATCCAGAAAGGTGCAAAGAGCTCTTTATTTCTGTGTGAATAAATGGGGAACTGCTGGTACTCAGCACTCCATGGGACCAGTTATTTTTGTCTGAGTGCACTCAGCTATAGCTGACCCAGCTGTAGCCCCTGCTGCAAGTAGGTATAACAGGCAGCACAGAGTTAGCACCTACTGTCACTATTGTCCTGGGTTCATGTAAGGATCCTGAGTTAGTCTGTCAAACCTCAAGGAAAGCCAGGCTGAGAGGATCTGGAGTCAGATTCCCCACATCCGTGAGTGCAGCCTGTAATCTCCATGCTTCCAGTAACCTCCATCTGTGTCTCAAAGATCTTGGGTGGAAACCAGCAGCTCTTATCCTGAGACTGTTTATGCACCCACCCGTATCACCTAATGTGTGAGCACCCCAATAGTACTACAGTGGGGCTGTCATAGCATCAATCCATATATTAACACCATATGTTACAGAATTTGTATGAGGAAGGCAGGATCTGCCACTTCCACAGTGCAGACTGTTGCCCAGGGCAACGAGATATGAGGGGCTGCAAAGCACTTAGCTCTTGTTTCCTCTGCATGACCGGGAGCTTTGTGATTTCCAGTTTCCCTTGGGCAATGAATTGTCTACAGCTGGCCCCAAATACAAGAGCAGTTATCTGCAGTTCCAAGACATAAATACAAGACAAACAATGCTGATGTACAGCATTGTGGGCTGCCTGGCAACAGCTGCTGATAGGATCTGATTCTCCTCATATGTGCCTTGAGCTCAAGAGATTTTGTAGGAGTTACTCACATTTTACACTGGAGAACCACTTCAGGTTCAATGTGAAGAGATGAACAAAATCTAAAACCAGAGAGGGTGTCTTTCAGTATTTCAGGAGAGTGACTTTTGCCTTTAAATTCCAAGACCTATAAGAATTTTAATTATATATAGGTAGAGAATTAGCCCACAGTTACTGGCATCTCCATTTATTATTATTGCAATATCTCCAGTTTAATTATAACTTTCCAAGGATGTGCACATGCTGACAGACAGGTTTTGAGGAAAGAACTGCAGCAAACGCGTGCAGCTCTAGTAGCAATGATACATAGAAATGAGACGATTTGGATGTGAGAAGTTTGAATATGCTGCCTGTTAATCATATATGTTACAACTCTAACACTTCAAATGCATTTTTTTCTGGTATGGATTTCATATTCTCACAGAATTGCCGTGGCTCGAATTACTATCAGGAGAGTCTGCTTCTTGTTATCAATCAATAATCCTTCACCTAGCAAAGCATGACTATAAATATTTCCCCCCTTTGAGTCTGTAGTTCACTGTTATCCATTACACTGTGGTTCAGAGGTCTCTGAAGCCAAGGCTTGATTTTTGAAGGGATCAATATTGGTGTTTGCAGCACAAAAGCCAAAGCTGATGACATACATAGGAGCCATACTATTGATCTTGCAATATCCAGAGAAAAGGTTATTTCAGACTGAAATGGCTGTGGCCTTAGCATGACCCTGAGCTGTAAGCAGGTGCATAACTGATCAGAGAGCTCCTGGCAATTACATCCCAGTTGTTGGTGCAGTAAGGTTTCTGGGAAAACCTGATCAATTCTTGTTATGGTGATCAGCTTATTTTGTGAAAACAGACTTCCTGTTTTTTTAAAGGAGAGATTCAAAGCTATTCTCACCATTTCATCTGTCTCAGATATTTGTACTGTTATCTATGTCTAGTATCTCTTCCCCTTGCACACTGAGGAAACCAGGAGAGGCTTCACACCTGTCTTTGAAGTCACAGTTCAGTTTGAGGTAAACTTTTTAGTAATTTTTGTTGATAGCTCATAAAAATCCATCTTCCAGGTTTTGTTTTCAGCTATGGTAGAATGCAGTTTCAGCAATGTGCAGTTGTCATTGTGGATCATGTTGAATTACAATCTGACTATACAGCAGAGCCTTGTGCATCATTTTATCTTGAATGGGAGCAGAGAGCTGGCAGCAAGTGCCCTGTGAGGAGCAGAACTGATTGGACAGAGCAAAGAGGAGCTTGTCAGTGATATTTTGTGCCCATTCTACCCCAATATCTGCAACAGCAGCTCTGTACAGACCACACACTGCCTGCTCCACTCTCCCCTTCAGAGGTGAGATTTCACCACCGTGCGAGGTATTCGCAGTCCAGTAATGGGAAGGAGAAATGAAACACAAGCAGTCATCCTCTGAATCCTCTTTCTAGCAGGATAGCGGAGCAGGGCTGCTGCCTGGGGAAGGGGTGTGTGCGTGTTGGTCTCAGCCGCTGTGCCAGAGCAGCCTCCGCTGGGGGGAAAAGGGCAGCAGAGGGCACAGGAGCGCTGTTTGGCGCTGCAGTTTCCACTGTCCCAGACCCACAAGGATAGGGTCAGACCCTTCTCGGATCAGCTGAAAAGCAGGATGTTACAGAGTTGGGCAGAGGAGCCTCTCTCCTTCAAGCCCGTTTTCTAAGAGATGTGACGGCACTGCCGGTTGTGGTACCCAGGAGCTGCTCTCCATTGCTGGAGAGATCCAGGCGCTCCCAGCGCCGCCGGTTTGTGGAGCAGCCGCTGGAGGGCGCGGGGTGGGGAACCGCTCCCGGCCCAAGGGGGAACCGTGAGGGGGAACCG
>VZRR01013922.1:653500-698952 GCA_013398015.1 Oreocharis arfaki | reverse complement strand
GTGCGCCCCCAGCCGGGCGGGGCCCCGTCCCCGCCCCAAGGGGAAGCCGCTCCCGGCCCAAGGCGGACCCGTTCCCGGCCCAAGGCGGACCCGTTCCCGGCCCAAGGCGGACCCGTTCCCGGCCGCCCAAGGGGGAATCATAAGGGGGAACCGCTCCCGGCCAAAGCCCCGCAGGCCCGGCGCATCTCCCCGCTCCGGCGGCAACAGCACCAGCGTGCAAAGTACCAACAGCACGAATTCAGAGAGAGCCGACATCTCCGGAGATAAATAGCTTGTGAGATGGGGACTGAACCTTTGAAAATGGGGGTACAAGTTCTCTGTTTAAGCTTTTCATCCAAACTGGGTTATACTATGGGAGGACGTCATTTGACTACATGTGTGTTATTCTTGACCTTTTTAGGAACAAGAGTTTAAGTTTCTTGTAAAATCCATTTTTCTATTCAGGAATAAACACATCTGTTTATTTTAATCTGTAGAAAATACAGGAAAGCCTAACAGCTTATAACAGCTTCTCTTTCAGCAAATGTGAGAATATGCTGTGATTTTGATAACTTAATTAAACACTGCAGAAGTTATTGAAAGTCTTAAACATCTGCCAGCAAATACAAAACCTTGGAATATACCTTACAGAAAAATAAGACTGGCATTGGTATGTTCATTCTTACCCCCCACAGACCTGTCCTACAATACTTGAGCAAAGATGGAGACATTTAAATGATATACCAGGTCTAGATTAATCTAACAAGTCTAAACTGCAGGTCAGGAACAGCAGAGAAAACAGCTGAAAACAGCATCACCCACAGCATAAGGGGAAGGGAGTGGGGACCTTCCTAAATGCAGTAGCTGAAGCACTGGGTGGAGGATATGTTGGTGGGACTCTGAGGTAAGAATGCTCTGGCAGTTCAGGCTGACTGGTGTGCTCAAGACCCTGAGTCCATGCTGCTGCCAAATGCAAAATATTTCCTCAACAGAGCCCACGTGCTCTAAAATACCTGCCATATCCACTGCCAGTGCTGATATTTGGGATCAGTCACTGAGCCTGATTTTAAAACTCCTTGTTAGTGATTTGTTTTTATTTTACCCAATTAGCTCATTCTTAGCAGTCTCAGTTCAGCAGCCTTCACTATGAGACCTACTGACCCTGAATGTGTGTGTAGCAGTAATTAGACTGACACAAATAATGCTGCAAAATCTTAATGAGCAAAACTCTATTTTAAATTCAGTGTTGAAAAGATGGGGATATCTACAAATGGTATAAAATAACATTGAGAAACACTCTATGTGCCATGCTTAAAGCTGCAACCCAGAAAGGGATATTTCTTAGTATGTTAGCAGGTATTTCTTTATTTTCCAGCTTTACTTCAGTAATTGCAATTCATCTTAGACAAACTGTATGAATACCTTGGGATTCAGTTCCCAGCTGAATATTTTTCTTCGTTATGCTTCATTATTTGTATTGAGATTTGAAAGTTCATTGGTGGGTTCTTATAATGCTTCTGATACAATTAAAAAGATTGCTTTTTTTTTGCCTTTGTTTTACAATTGATTGCTATTCTTGAAACAAGTATATTTAAACAAGAGACAGGAGAAGATTGTGTAGAATTATGTGCATTTATGGCACAAAGGAGCAGAAATAAGTGGTTAAAGAGAGGGTGAAACTATTGTTAAGCCAATTCAAAGGGCTTTCAAGCCAGTGGGAGATGTGTGGATATATGCTTTTAGCACATTCCTCCCCATTTTTAGGCTTTTGTGGGGCAAAACTTCTGGTGAAATTATTTCTTCCCCCACAAGCTTTCTTCAAATAGTTCTCAGATGCATACTCAAATATATCTAAGCAAAAATATTCTTCTTAAACTGTATGCTGTTATTGGCAATTAGAAAGGAAATAGTCTATGTCATCGGAGTAACAATTTCTTCATGGTGCCAGAGTGCTCAGCTGAGAATCACTGGAGAAGTACAAAGCATTATTCAGTGCTACATGCCATGAAGTGAACTTATGCCTACTGGGACTAAGGTCCATAAACGGATGTGGGATTTAGATACATTTTATTGAGTTAATCTGTGCTGGTCAGCAGAAAGCATTTGTAATGGGGTTTCCTGACAGACTAAAGAGCAATTTCTTATCTCATCGGAACAGTGCACCGCTCAGCTTTAGGCAATATAAGTCCGTGGTGCTGTTGAAGTCAAAGCACTGTCCTTATTTCACGTGGGCTGGAGGTCTAACCTTGTGCAGACGGCGCTCAGCACATCCCAACACGATTGCTGTAAGTGCTGATAGTGGGACCCTTGGAGCTGACAGGGAAGGTGTTTGTGCATTAGCGTAATGTTGCAGAGAAACCCTTGAGCTGCTTCTTGTAGGAAATGTTCTCTTAGGTGCAGCTCTATGCTGTTTCTGCACCTGAAGCTGACTTACAGATGTCTGTTTTTACTGTGTGGGCATACTGCCTGTTAATATAGATCCATGAATAATTTTAGTCTTGGTATGAAAGGAAATGAGGCTTTCATGCCCATGCTTTTTCTATCCCAGCTGGCCCTTTTCCATATAATTTTAGCAGCTCTTGCCTGGTTTTGACAAAGGGTTGAAACTCTTGGTTTCCTGTAAATTTATCCTATTTACATATTCAAGATTGTGTATGGTGACAAAACCCAATAATTGTGCTGTCTGAGGAGGAGAGGGAGAGGACCGGGGGTGTGGTTGTGTGTGGTGAGGCAATGTCTTGCCTTGCTGTGCCTGGTGTGTGATGCAGGGCTGTGGGTGGGGCGAGGTGAAGGAGGTGCACACATGATGCACACCAGTGCATGTGCTAGCAAGTTACCCATACCTTTATTTTTCTGCTTCACACCAGGCTTTGGTGTGACTTGGGAAATCACCCCATAGATTGTGTCTTTCCAGAACCTTAAATCTGTTACAACTGGTGGCTTAGAGACAAAGCTGGGGTGGGTAAACTGGGGTGGGAATGGTGCAGGGGTTCAGGCTGTGGGTGGATATGAGGAAGGAACAGCTCTATAGTATCATGCGCTGAGCAGGACTAATTCCTGTTACCTGGGTGTAGGTGTGTGCAAGCATCCAGCTGCCCTGTGTGGTTGCACTCGTGGATGCACACAGAGGAGAGTGTTCCAGCCTCTCATTTGCTGGTGCTCAGCACGGAGAAACACCTGTGTGGGCAGGTCCTTCCGGACAGACCTCTGATTTCTGACAGCAGTCCTGGCCTAGGGAAAAAAAAGGAGGTGTACTTCACAATTGCCAGAGCAGAGGGTGTACTGATTTTATCCTGTTCCCTAGATGAACACAAGCCTTGCCCTGGAGATGTTGAAGGAGTGTGTTTGATGTGTATCTGCCAGCTGAGAGCCCAGTCAGGCAAAGCAGTATCTAGGAAAGTCTCTACAAGAGCTGCTTTTTCCTTGTGGACTGCACAGAGTGACTGAGTGCAAAGACATGCAAACAGGGAAAAATCAATAGTCCCTAAAGCCCAATCTCCTACCCTTTTTGGTAACTGATGTTGAGTGCTTGAGAGATGGCAAAAAAACATTGGAAATGCCTTTACTGTACTTTGTAATGTGAGAAGCTCTTTCTTCCTGTTCAGCTAACATTTGGCATGTGTCCAGAAGCCTGGAGTATCAACAGCCCTTGTGATGCTCACAGATTCTATTTTTATCCCTGTGTCTTTCTGGTTCTCCTTTATGTGCTTCAAATTATGAATTGCAAGCAAAAAAAAAAAAAAAAGCTGCTTCCATCAGGGAATGTGCTCAGCTGCTCCTCAGGGAAGGAAGCTGTCCTGGTGGTCTTGGCTTCATGGATCCAACAGCTGTTCTGCACTGGAAGTGCTCCAGAGGTTCCTTGCAGGGAGAAAATGTGAAGAAGGAAAGAAAGAGGAATAGTGCAGTGAATCCAGTGCAGTGCTGTGGATGATAGCAAGGATCAGGGTGGCCATGCTCTGGAGGTGACTCAGTGTGTCAGTGGCAGAGTAGAGAGAGGAGAAAAACACATTCCCTTCTTAATGTCCAGAGCCTGTCCTTTCCAGCTCTCATGGTGCTGCTGGAGAGCCACGACACAAAGACTGTGCCTGTGCACTGGTGCTGCATTGGTGGTACAGTTTAGGAGTGTTGGAGACTGGGGATCTGATATGCCTGGCTTTATAGACTACAGCCTTCTCTGGGTTACCCACTGTGTCTCTCATGTGTTTCTTTTGCATTTACTTGTCTTTCAGTTTATTCCCCTGACTTTAAGCCAAGAGCCATTTATGTTTTGGGTAGGATTGCTCAGAAAGGCTCTTGGTCTCACTTAGGTCCGTAGGCATTTTCATGATCAAGACTGGAATAACTTTGCATCCAAGCCTAAACCCTGGATCCAGCTACTCTTCACCCCTGTGCCACCTACACATTGGTAACTCTGGTATCTATTTGTTTATCTTGCCAAGCAGAGGCCTAGCAGGACAGAAACGCCTTCTGTTCTTAGTGATCTGCTCTTAGTTGCAGAGATCAAGGGAGCCAGGTAAAATTAACCCTGCAGGTGCAGCAGCAATTCGTGCCCAGTGCTTGGCCTGTGAAGCTTTTGCTCATCTCCTGATCTCCTGAGAATCTTATCTAATCCAGCAGTGATGTCATTGGCTTGGGGGTTTCTTTTCGCCTGCATTTTTGTTTATTTGCTTTGGATTTTTTTTTTTTCTTTATGATGGTAATGGTCCTTGAATAACCTTGATGTCTACACAGCTTTGAGATGACAACAGAAGTTCTTTGGCTAAGGTTGTCCTTTGATCTTTGCTCTACTCACTCCTGCTTTTGGCAGTTTGCGTGGGAGTTCGTGTGCGTCAACAGTGGCAGAATTGTTGTTTCCCTATGCTGAAGGTGACCAAAAATGTTTTGCTCCTCTGTTAAGAAATCACTTTAAGCAGATCAGTGTAATGAGATTCTGAAGCCATATGGCACTGGAATTAGTGCCTTCTAGTGCAGGAACTGCATGTTGCAATTGCAACAGTGCTGTATGCTATGAGGAATTTCAAGAACAGAGATGTTTTCTCCTCTGCTTGTTCCTTTAACTCCTTGGGGTTTAAAACAATGCCTGGGATGTGGCCCTTTATTAAAAAAGGAGGGAGAGGAAACCCTGGTCTGCTTTTTATTGGTTGGCAGAAAATAAATGGAAGTTAATAAAAAAGACCAGTTTCTATTTCCTAGCTGAACACTGGAATGGATGTTACATGTAACAGCACCAAGAGTGCTCTGAAAATAAACCTTTGTGTCAAATTGTTGAAATGCCTCCTGGCTTATCAGATTCATGATCTGGGTGAGGGGAAGGCGGAAGGAAGGTTATGGAGCTTTATGCAAAATTAAAGTGTGTTTCAGCATAGCTATCAAAGATTAGTTCAAACGTCAGATAAAACATAATGAAATAGGAAAATGTGAAGCTGGGGTTTCAGGAAAGAAATATAGATTATTTTCTTAGCTTCTATATGTGTCAGTCTTTATAGTGACATTGGATTTAGATTACTTATTTCTTAGATTTGTGGAATATCTACATATTTGTGAATACATACGTAGGTGGGGAGAGCTGCTGGTGTTCATGAAGAAATAAGATCTTTTCCTGTTGAGTTTTTATGTTTTGTTGTTTTTAAAATGTTGGTAGAGAAGAGAGGTAATTTTTTCAGTCTCTTCTACACTAAACTTTCTTAATGGTTCTTACAAGGCTCTGATGGAAAAGTGATGCCTGTTTCCCCTCAATTGCTTTAATGACTGTGTGGGGTAAGTTGCAAACAGCAAGTGTTTTACAGTGTTTTCTAGCTGCCTCATTTACACATGCAGCAGAAGCAGACTTCTCTTCCTCTTTTCTCTGACACATAAATGCTGTTCCCAAACTCAAATCTTGATTCTTCACAAGAAATTACATCTCTTGGGCTCAGCATCAAGATCCAACATGTTTGTTGCATGTTTTGTGCTTTAGCAGTGGTACCAACCATCACAGCACTGCTTTTTGAAGCAGAAGCATCTTATTTCATGAGAAGAAATATGGGGCTTAAACTGATTTAACTGAGCTGACATTAAATTTGTTGCCATCCTCTGGCCACACAGTCGGCAGCAAGCACTTTCCAGCAAGCATCAATTCCAAGGTAAACTGGTATTCCTAATGAAACCAGGAACTAGTGCAGTTCTGCAGGCTGTTTTGGGTGATGGCATCTGAGAGTATCTGGGTCATGGGTTGTGGGGTGGGGTTTTTAGTTTCTTTATCTTTGTTGCATATTTAAAAAATTATTATTTATTTATTTATAATTTCTAATGACACTTTCTTACATTTATTTGCTTGCTTATTCATTGACAGACCAACCCAGATGATGTTGCTAGGCAATACTGGCAATTCATGAGCAGAAAATGTCCCCTTCCTTAGATTTTCCAAACATTTTGTTATGGTTGTTTGGAGCAGCAGGAAAGTAATGCCCTTCCAGTCTGTGTTATTATGGAGAAGACCCAGAGAAGCATGCCTACCATTTTCTGTCCCTGTTCCCTGCACTACAACCTTCTGCATGCAAAGAGCAGTAACTTCCAGTCAGACTGGTACCTTTCAGCTAATGGAGGAAAATTTTTAATTCTCCATCATCCACACTGAGTGTGTGTTTGGTAACATGTTACATAAAAGGATTCCTGCAAGGCAGCCCTCACTGCAGCTCCTGTGCAGATACAGCCAGAGCAGTACAGAAGAGGTCATTGGTGTGGCAGGAAACAGGGCAGGTCTCAGGGTGTGTCAGGAGAAGCTAGCCCATCTTGTGAATGGGAATGCAGTGAAACTTACTGGAGAGTAAACAGATCCTTCTGTCCGTCCATCCCAGCCCTTGCATCACAGCACTCAGTCCCCGAGGTAACCCTCATGTGCCTTGTTGCTAAATGTGTAGCAGCTTCAGTCAGCTTATTTTTGTGTCTGGAGCTGGGTGATGGCAGTGGTACCCCAGACAGCAGAGGTTTGTATTTAGCACTCTATTGGATCAGGCTTTCCTAGGGAAAGACTGGGAAATTATTTTAGATTGTTTCCCTGTTGTGCGCTGTGTGGCTACCTGTGCTTCCAAAGCTCACACCTAGGGCAGATTTCTTCTTGCATCTACTTCCAGCATCAAATCTCCCCCTTGGAATGCAGCATGTCACAGATCCTCCTGTTGCTAAGCCATGTGGATATCAGTGGGGAACTGAGTACACGAGGGAGGGTGGCACACAGAAATGTATTGCCACAAATGCTGGATTCTTGCTCAGTGTTTATCTCTGTGTGCAAGGTTGAAGTGCAATTATTCTGTGTATGTCAGACATGAATATATTGTCAGAAAAGTTTATTTGCCAAGGTGTATCATGTTTGCCTATGTTAGGAAGGACACCTTGAGCCCCTGTAATGAAAGAAAAGAGGGAGGAAATGTTTAAAGATAAAACTGCAGGGTTGTGTTTCTAGTTTTCTTATCTCATCATGACAGTTTTCTACAAAGTGTTTCTGCCTTCTGTACCACTGCTGTCCCTATCTGTAAAATACTGCTGTCCCCTAGGGATTTCTCTATGGAAGCTCTAATAAATATTTTACAAATGCTAATGAATCAGGTTATTCAACAGCTCAGTACATCAGTGGTCTCACTTTGCAGGCCGGGTTTTGGCAAAGGTAAAGAGCAGGAGAGTGAGCAACTTCATGCCATATAGCAAATTTGGAGGTGAGGGTAGTAAAATCTTTTACCTTTAAGAGTGGAAATGTCCTTAATATCTTCATTTCATCAAAAGGAGAGGTGCTGAGACTCAGTTCTCAAGTCTGGTAGCTGTTTGACTACATGGTCAGTTTGTGTGTGCTGGGTTAGGAAGCTTAAACAGCTCTCCCTGTGTGGCTGAGGCAGCAGAGCTGTCAGGGGAGAAGCTGCAAGTTTGTGGAATGGGAAAGAAGTAGGGGTGGGTGAGGTGACTTCTGTGTATTTCAGCTTATATTTCTGTGTATTTCAATGCAGTCCAGCCAGTTACTCACCATTTTAGTAATGGCACCATAGGAGGCTTTTTTCTCCTGAACTCCTTTGTCCCCTCTAGGTCGTTCTCTGATTTGGATTAATTAGCCTTATGCTTTCCCACTCCATGTCTAGGGATCAGCTGTGATCTGAGCAGGTCACGAGCTGAACAACACTGGATTGTTCTGGCACTGTGTCAAGTGCCAACAGGTGTTAGTGACTGAGGCAGAGGAAGCCAGAGGTTCTTGTTTTGTGTGTAAGATCCTTGAAGGAAACTTGTTCTGCACTCAGGTCACTGCAGTTGAGCTCTGGGTGGCAGCTCAGCCCTGATTCATTGGGTTCTCATTGTATTCTCTGCACTGTCACCAGTGCTGGCCTTGTGCCTGTTATGCATCTCCTGTGCAGTCCCCTGCTGATCCTAGGGAATGCTCCTTTTTAATTCACTGTGTCAGGATTGAGTGCTCTCTGCACTCAGTTCCCCAAGAACTAGTTTCTTCATAAGGCTCTCGAACCAGTGATTTGTGTTATGGTAATTGTTAAAAGGGAAAAAAAGTCAGCTTAACTATCCAGCCCCTTCAAAGAGGGATTTCTAAATGTATGTTTCAAATCTCTGATTTTGGTGTCTAACTAATGGATCCAACTTCTTTGTTTAAAAAAATTAGTTTGGGGGATTGCACAGCTAGCAGAGCATGTCTGCCAGCAATATTTCCCTTGTCCTCCATTTGCTACTCTGTTCATTTTGATTATCAGATCTTATGAGCAGGGACTGTGCACAGCAGCAGAGGGCTTTTCTGTACCATTGCAGCCTCCCAGTGCCACTGCCAGACGTGTGAGTAATTGGTTGAGCAGCTCTGCAGAGCAGTCTCCTTGCACCATCCAAGCTGAAATGCAGAAGTAAAAAAATCCATTCTCAGAGATGAAGAATCATAAAATCATAAGCCTGAAAGGGACCAAAAATCATGAAGAAAAACCCTTCTTCAAAGAAAAATTCTTTGTGAACCTATCTGGCATGCTCATTAAGAGTCATTATGTGATCTTGCAATGAGCTTCTGGGATCTTCTCTCTTCATTGTTGCTTATAAGACAGCTTTAAATTAATGATAAGGAAGCCATTCAGGGCATGGGCTGTGCTGAGGTTCACAGCTTTCATTCTGAATGAGAGATTAGAGTAAACTGATATTGAAAGCAAGGAGGGAGAAACAAACACAGTCAGTAAGCCTATAAAAGTCTTAGCCAATTGCAATGGTGAACATCCTGCTGGCGAGGGTGACCTTGAATGAACTAAGTGGGATAAAGTCACCAGGCTGGACTGACGGCTGAAGAATCAGGCTGGATTCCAGCAAACAGAGAGCACATTCCTGACAAGAGTCTCCTGAGCTGCAGCAATGGCTTCTCGGTGTCGGAAATGTGGACAACAGGTACCCAGGAATCTGACTTTCACTGCTGTCCGGATAACAGAAGGAGAAATGAAATCTTATCATGATTTTATAGGGGGATGCCTTAGACTGGAGCGCATGGCAAAGAAAGGTACGTGCAGCATCTTTAAACAAAATAGCATCTTCTCGTAGTGGTAATTGCATTGCATCCCCGGGCAGTTTGCAAAAAGAGATTATATTCTTAATGCTTTCTCTGAGGAGTCAGTGATAAATAAAGGCAGCTGGCTGGGTTTGGATTTTAACTCAGGTGTGACTGCAGCATTTGACTTGGCTGTATATTCTGGGGTATTTGCAGTGATTTGACCTAACGGAGGTTAAAAATGAATGTTAGACTCATTCTGAATATATATTTATTTCATTCGGGTGTTAGACTCTGAGTTTTCTGCATATGTCAGGAGCAGATCTTTGCTGTGCATGGAAAATACTTTTTAAAAATAAATGTAAAGAGTTGGAGCAGTGGGTCTCATGACCCAGTTGAGCCTGTGACCCTGTGCTCCGGAATTACTATGTAGAAGGTCAATATCTTCCTCTCTGTAAAGATTCTGGTTTCACTGTATTCAGAAAGTTGCACAATGGAGCTTTTTGTGCTCTGTGTGAGTCAGCCCAGGTACAGGGCAGTATTCCACTCCCAGGGGGTTGCTAGTATAAGGTACTGGTGTCCTGGCAGTTTGTGCTAACTGCATGTTAACTCCGAAGTAGAGTGATGTAGTTGAAATCTAGGCTGTTGACTGTCTAGTCACATATCAAGATTGCTGAATCATAGAACACTTTTTCTCTATGTCATTGAGAGGAAGATTTTTCATAGGGCCCCCTCTCATTTGCCCTGTTAACTTGAATAAATAATTAGTAAACCTCAAATCCAGAAATTTATGACATATTCCCTAGTACATGATGAAAAGATTCCCGAAAGCATGCAATATGATTGTGCTTGGAAGTTGAATTGTTTATTATGATTTAATTAGCTCTTCAGCAAAGAGAGTTGCATTCGCTCTGGTAAATTGAGAATATTCTGCAGAAAAAGAGGTGGACCAGAAGCAGGATATCAGCTGCAGCCACTGCTTACAAACTGGGGTTTGCAGATGCTTTCTTTAATAGGGCTCTAACGCACAATGTCAGGGTTTGAAAACTGCAAAGCCAGTCCATTGTACGTCTGCTCCTGTGGGTGATCCATCCATGCTGATCTTTGGGCTCAGTGCCTACCTATGCATTGTTGTATTTGGCTGACCTTTCAGTAACACTGATGTTTCCAGTTGCACTCTTTGTACTGAGGCATTCTGAGTTCAGCGCCGCATGGCTGGTACCCAGTAAAGGACAGTGGAATTCAATGAAGTTCCTTCCTGGATGTTTGATCAGGTTGCTTATGGCTTTGTGGGCCTGTGGACCTGTTGGAGGCAGAGCTCAGGCATCTGCTGTTCTTTTTCTTCCTGTAGTAGAGAGGAGAAGAGAATGGTGAGGGCTTTGCCATGGTTACTGTTCCCAGGGAAACACCTTCTCTGCCTCTCATGTTGAGAGACTACCTGGTGTAGTATTATGGGTGGAAATCCCTTGGAAAATCAGTTTTTGCTAGGGAACAGATAGCATGTCAGATCAGCCTGAGCCCGCTGTCATTTTGCGAAGCAGAAAATATCTTCACTGCTTAGGTATTAAATGCTGCCAGTGAAGCTGCCAGAGGGGCAGAAGTTCAGGAGGAACTTGCTGAGGATGAGGTGCCTTCAGCTGCAGGTGTGTGAGCTGTGTGAGCTGTGAGAGCACACCGGGGCAGCTCTGTGTGTGGTGACAGTATTAGAAGGGGGCTAAGGAGCTGGCAAGGTGGCACAGGAGTTCATGACAACACTGCCTGTGTTCTTTTCTCCTGCTCTGAACTGACTCTGACCTTGTGTTCATCGTGGGGGTTTTTTTGGCCTGTGTTTTCTTATCTGTAAAGTAAGAGCGGGAGCTACCTGCCTCTATAAAAAGTGGATCCTGATATTTAATTATGACTACTTCATATGACTACTTTGATGACTAGACCAGTTTCCCTTAGTTGTCTCTGCTGCATAAACACAGAGGCAGAAGGATGATCTGTCCCAGAGAACTTGGATTCTGTCTGCCCCATCTTGCTAGTCCTACAAGCAAAGACTCACTGACAGACTCTAGGGATGTGTGCCTTCTTCTCAGGCTGACTTTCTCTGAACATAGTGGCAATGCAGAATCCCTGTGGCATGCTCTGGCTTACCATCACTTAGGGGAGGTACCCTTTCTGCAGTTTAAAGGTCCAGCTGGAGTGTTGCTAAGGGCTAATTGGCTGATGTTTACTTCAAGCACTCCAAAATATGAAGCAATTTTCCCATTGTCCATCCCCAAGACACACATACAGACCGTCTGTGGAGCTCTGTGAATATTCTATGGCAGTTTTATCTTGTGTATTAAATATCATAATGAGAAGAGATGGAAGGCATGCAGGTAACTACAGCAGAAATAGAGGCCACATGGTTGCAGTGGCCTGCTGCCTTTTCTCAGCAGTACCCCACAGTAAGCAGTGTTGTGCCAAGCTATTCCAGTTCCTGGATCACTCAAGTTTCAAGGCTTTCTTTGAAACAATGTGATTTGTTCTGATGAGTGGTTAGAAGTGTGGTTGTAGGCTCCTGTTCAGGTAAAGGGATGAAAATAGTGAATGCTCACAAACAGAAAGTGCTGCTGTGAGGGGCCAGCTGAAGGGCAGTTTCCTTATGGCCACGTGATGCCTGCTCAGAGCTCCACAGCCCTGGCTTCCTGCAACAGGCTATATGAGCTGCCTATGGGTGCTGAATGGCTCTCTGGGGTCTGGTGTACAAATGGTGCTATTTTGAGTACCACAATGTGACCTTGAGACCCTTTGGGAGCTGCTGCTCCAAGGTACTGGTTATATCACAGCCATGAGAACCAAAGGGAAGGAGCCCCCAGAAAGCCAGGCAGAGATGTACCAGGGACTCCAGTCCAGGGCTGATCCTTGCTGGAGTGCTCTCAGTTCCTCACAAAACCGATACGGAACCTGAAAGCAAAGCATAGCCTCTTGTCATGAAATACATCATTCTTGGACAGTGGCTCACGTGTCTTTTCAGCACTGAGCTGACTTCATGTCACCCAGCTGCTGGTGAACATCTTTAATGCTTGAGGACACCTCCTCCCAAACTGCCCCCTTTGTCCCCAGATGCTCCTGATTAGCCTGCCTTGTTGTGATGCTCAAGTCCTCCAATGGGATCCCACACCTACGGGGGTTTTACATGGATGAATGATCCTGTGCTGGCTATGACTGTGTCTCTGCAAGCTGTGGAGCTTGAGGCTGCAAGCAGATTATATATTTTTAAGGGAATAAATGTGTGTTTTTCATCTGCGCTCAAGGCTGGTGGCTACTTAAATCAGGGTAGAGAATCTGCAGACACTAAGGAGTATGGAGTTTATTACTGAGGCTATTCAGGATTTTGCTGTTACTGCAAAACCAGACAAGAGCCTCCTTGCCAGTAGGATGGGGACCTGTCTGTTATGCTAGCAATGTCTCTCCTTTTGTCCTCTGCAGGACAGAGAAATGCTGCAGTTTTGTCTGTCCAGAAATCGTGGTAGCTTTTTCTTAGTCCTACTGCTGTGTTTCTCTTACTGCTGGAGTTGAAAACCAGTTCTTCAGATCCATCTGTTCAGGGAGGAAAAGGGACTGAAGTACTGGAGCAGTTAAGGAATTATGGTGCTATCTCTGGAACGAAATCCCATCTGAAAAGAATTGGGGGTGAAATTTCTTGGACTTTTTGGAGATTCTCCACCTTTAGTAGTAAAATAAATGAGAAATGCTTTCCTTTCCCAAGTGACTGACCTTTCCACAAAGGTGCTGGTTACTGGAGAAAGTGACTATTTCATGTGAAGACATAGAAAATCTGCAGTGTAAGTGGAAGGTATTTGTAAATCCCTTGAGACTCAGTCACAGTGCCTCCTTGTGTATTGCTCAAAATTGTTCTTCTTGTATTTGCATTAAGTATTTCTTCTCCTCTTTAATATAAAATGCTACCTAGGGGACCTGGGATAACTTTTTTCAGCTGGCTCTCACTGCATATAAAATAGCTGAAATAAAATATTCTGTTTTCCACAGAGGTTTTTCTAAGAAAAGATGATTATCGTAGATGATCGTGTTTCTTTTCACCTGTACCCATTCATATCCAGCATGTTCTGCTGTGGTTGAGAAATACTAAAACCCTGTTTACCTAATCAGAAAAGTCCAGACAATTGTGAGGGAAATAGGGAAGGCACAGCTTGATTTTCATTTAAAAGATTTCTGAGAGAGCTGTAATAATGCAAAGATCAAGAGAACAAATTCTCAGAGGGCAAGTTATAGCAGAGGCCTTGTGGGTATTTATGTTTTTCCCTTTCTCCCATGATACCAGAACAAGAAAGAGCTCAACGAAATGGAAAAGCATTAAACATGGATAGACAGATTGCTATAATTGGCAATGTTTTGTTAACTTGTGGGACTTATTACCACAATATAATAGCACAGTTTGCTTTTTCTTTTGTTACCTAAATTGTAGTGTAAACTGTCTGGGGAAGAGATTTCAGGGGAAAATGGTGCTGAATATGCTGGGAGGTTGGAGAGCGCCTGTGCAGAGCTCTCCCCCCGGTTATGCCCACAGAGCTTATTCTCCAATTTCAGCCAGTTCTGCTGCTTCAAGCCTCACTTAAAGACCCAATTCCACTGTGCTAATATATTGATTTTTTAATACAAATTGTGCTGCTGCTTTAGTACCTGAATCTTGCTGTGCATTAGCCTGCCCAGTGAGGTTTCTAAGATGTGGACTTTCCTTCTTCACCACCTGCAATTTATTTACTAGAAATACTGATGATCAAGTATAAGAGAATGATAAATAAATGCTTGGTTGGAGCAGTCCAGCTATATATGAATATTTGGACTATGCCAAGTGACTTGTTGCACAAATTTCTGATCCTATTAGTTAATTCCATTTTTTGGGGAAAAAAAAATCCTCCAGGCTTTTTCAACAGACAAGAATTATTGGGCAAGCTTTTTTTTCCACCTTTTTCTAAACTGGAATATCCCATCATCTTCATTTTGCACAGAGTCAGTGCCTTACTCATATTCAGAACCTGTGCCTCTGAGTCATTAAACTGGGGATTGCTCAGTTTAGGCTACTTGTCTAAACTCCTGAGTCACTACCTTGAGACAGTGTGCTGTTGGGGGCGCCTCTGAGGAGGTCTGCAGGAGTGAAGACCTGATTTTTACATTTAGATACTGTTAATTAGTAAGGTCATCATTTGCTAGCATTGGGGAAAGCTGAGGTGAGATGGGAAGAGGCAAGGGAAGGGGATACTCTGTTCCATTTTCCCTTGACTTTACCACTAGACTCAAGAAGTGACATCTCTCAGAGAATGGATGAAATTGGGGGCAACTTAAATTTTCAAGTCAAAGCCACAATAAAAGTCAATGGGCTGTAAGTTAAAATGGGAACTGTGAAACACGAGCCAGTTGCTTTGTGCTAGGCCAGCTCTAGCAGAAACAGTGGATTTGCAGTTGCCTGAAGTCTTTAACGTAAGATTAAAGAGCTTTCTAAAATGCTGGTTTAATCCAATTTCCATGAACATCTTGTGTGTTCAACAAGTCAAACACAATGAACCTAGTGGTCCTCTCTGGTTCTGCAGTGAAAGAATCCGGGAAGATGATCTCTGAGTTAGAGGCACTTCGGTATGAGCCATTCCTTGTTGCTTTTGGAGGCCCACACCCACAAGTATGAACACATGAACATGTGGAGACATGCTAACATGGTGCAAGTTACTTCAATGAAACCGGGGTGTATGGCAGCCAGAGAGGATCATGTCTTTGAATATAATTCTTTATTAAAGTAAACTTAAATGTGTAGTGCAGTTGCTTCCCAGTAACAAAAACTGAAACATCACTATTACCTTATTCTATAGGTTGTATGCTGGTGCGACAATATTTGGATAGTACAAAATACTGTTCTGCTGAGAGAGGCACAACTAAACCTTTGCAGCTTGGCAAAGACATTTTGCTGATGCATACTGAAATTACCTGTATTAATTACCCAAATGAAAAAATGTCTGATGTGTAAATTTAGCTTATGAAACTTGAAGTACTGCCTGAGGAGAATGTAGTGGCCTGAGAGGAATTTCTTGGTGCCGCTTGTATGGTAAGTTCATTCCTCTCCTTATATCCAGAATCCACATAAAGTTAGTAATTTACGTTCACATGCATAGTAGCATTTAATCTTCTAACTCCGCAGCTGGATCTGCTACTTCTGCAGCATCTGTTCACAGAGGGTTAAAGTGGTTTTTAGACTGTTATCATCTGGCAAATTTATCAGCCACTGGGACAGATGTGACACTTGCCCTTAACGCTTTGGAGCTTGTCCCTCTGTGCTCCTAGGGAGGCCAGTCCCGGCAGGAAGGTGACGGATGGGGCCGGGAGAGGGCAGTGCGCTCCCCCAGACCTGGCTGGGGACCCAGCTGTGCACAACCTCTGCTGCTGTCTCGGCTCCCCCGGAGCTGAGCTGGGCTCGGTAGGTAACGGGGCTGTGGTCTGTGGAAAGACCGAAAACGTGGTGGAAAATGCGAGCAAAACGTGTCTGGAAAATGCGAGACAGATTTTGTGCATTGGTTACACGTGGACATTTATACTGGTACAGGCAGCCGAGAGTAACATGACACACTCGCTACGTATGGTGAATTCACTTGTTTGGCAGTGTAGGGTAGGCTGGGAAAGGAAGTGCAATGTAAAATCCATGCATCTTGCCACTCTCCTAATGTACCTTTATCCACCAAGTAGTGTCTGTCTGTAACACTACAGGTATTGTAAGCTTTCCTTTCCCCGTGCCTCAGTTTCCCTGTCTATAAAATGAATGACACTTGTCTTTTTTGGAGCCTGACTGATGGCAGGACATACAGAACAAACAAAATACTACCACTGCATCACACACCCTAGCAGACAGCTACTATACTCTGGGTAAAGAGTGACTTGTATCTAAAGCTGCTGAGCTGTCCCTGTTGTGGCACTACAGGGACAGTAAATTTTATGAGTTAATCTAATGTTAAAGTATTGCTTCTCAGAATTGCTTCAGACTACTATAGGTGTGATGTTACCTTCATCAAGCCACATGTGTACTCCCTTCATGCACTGAAAACCTGTGTCCTGAAGTATTCGTTGACCTAAATATGTAAAGCGATTACTCTCCTGTTCAAAACCTGAGGTCATGTTTCCTACTGAATTCATAGGTCTCGTGCAGTCTTCTCCTTTGTCTTCAAATAACAGCACTATGTTCTGGTGTGTGGGTGTGCCTTCGGGAGAGTCCTCCGGGACAGCTATTCACGGCAGCACTGCTGGTTTCCCTTGGCCCTGAATACCCTACTATTTAAAGTTATTTTAATGAAAGCCCTTTCCATGCCTTAGTCTGAGCAAGTGAATCTGTTTTGTTGCTTGTTGGGCTGTACCTTTGTTGTTTGTGCCAAGCTGTGAATGCCTCCAAAGTGTCCAAGGGCCTGAGTGGAGAGCTGTCCCGACGGGAAGAGGCAGCTGTACCTTGGGCAGGGTTAAAGCCTGGGCATGGTGCGAGTCAGAGGTCTCTGCTGTGGTTTGCCTTGAAGCTGTTACTGAGCAATTTGTGCGGAGTCCTCCAGGAGAGCGTCAGCTCTTTGGTACACTGTTGGTTGGATGCAGGATCGCTTCCAAGGAGCGCTGCCTCTCTCCATCCCTCCCCTCTGCCTCGGTGAACTCATTGCCACAGCGGGACTGCCGAGAAGCCAGGCTGCCTCACCAGGGAGGGCACGTGCTCGTGAGTGTCTGACGGGGCTGAAGGGGAGCCGTCGCTCCTTGCAGTGTCTTTCTGCTGCTTTTGCTAATGGGCATCTGAGCTGAGCTGCTGGTGACAGCTTGGAGAAGGCTGCAGGAGGGTGGCTGGGAGCTCTCTTGGGCAGAGAGGTCGGCCGTGAGCAGTATTTGTCCCAGAGATGCACTCAGAGTGCTGCTGGCAGCAGCGGTGGCTGCTGTGGCTCGCTGTTTGTCTCCAGTGACAGTAACCAGGGAAGTATTTTTGAGCTAACTGGCCTCTGTTCAGCAGTGAGCAAGCAACCAGTCCTTCAGGTCCTCAGCTCAGAAATTATGTGAATAGGCTCTGAAATGATTTTGCTGGATGCAATAGTTCGGGGCAGAGCCAGTGGCTAGAATTTTTCTAAGATACAGTTTCAGCTCTGAAACTGTCTGCTGGCATGCTCTGGGAGGAAGGAATGAAGTCTGCTGCACAGTCTGCTGTATCTCTTGACTAGCTCAGTGTCCAGGCATTGTCGTGAGCGTATTTTAGCTTTGCAGTTTGCCACATATGGGTTTTATTATTCATGATGGTTTTTAACATGACATTATGGAAATGTTCTTTTGTTCTATTCTCTGAGCAGGAATTTGTGTTCTAGCAATCCAGCATTGTTGTGAAGGACAGATTTTGGGAAGAAGATGAATTAACTTTTCTCAGGCAAAAATCAGAAACTATCAAGAAGTTTTTACTACTGAGGCACTAGGCAAGAGGTTGTCCCATGCTGCTATAAATCTGGATTTATTTCTTGAATGCTGAGATTAGACCTTTGTCTTTAATACCTTTTATTATCAGTTTTGTGGATAGTAGGATGTAGCATCCCCTCACCAGGGGGTGGTCTGTGAAATCAAGCAATATCTTGCTGAGCAAATGACGTGGTATGGTGTGCTTCTTTAGGTATTTTCTGATTATGGATAGATCGTAATGTAGAGTGAAGATTTGTTAATAATTTCTTATCTATCTCTTACAATTTTACAGCAATATAATAAGAAATATCTTAATAATAGGCTGGGATATGAAGTCACCTGAACTAATCAGTAGAGAGTGCTTTGAGAATTTTATATTAGTTTGTTAAATTTAGCTTTTATGGGGACTATTAATGGAGAATTCCGAGCTGTGTGCATAAATGTATGGTGCATTCTGACAGTAAGCAGTCATTGAAATCCTTGAAGTATGACTATAAGTATAAATTTGTACAAACCAATGTATTTTTGCAGAATGTTCCAATAGTAAATCAAAATGACAGTTTACCTATGTAGAAGAAAGATTTTACCGTTTTTTTTTATTTGCCAATCAGTTTTAAACCAACTTCTTTAAAAACAAACAAAAAAATCTCCATCAAACAAGAACATTCAAAGACTGTTTTTGAAGAAGTGGTTAAATGGAAAAAGCAGCAAAATCTGTTTCTTCGTCCAAGGAAGTATATTCCAAAATATTTTGACATGGGCTTAGAAAGCTGACATAAAGCCTGCAGGGTGCATGTCAGCAGCAGCACTGCTTGTAGTGGTAGCAGGGACACATCCTGCCTGGACTGGTAACAGCCTGCTTGCCAATTTGGCACAGAAGTGGATAATTGATTTTTAGACTGTAGATAGGCCTGATTGAGAACTGTCAACTTCACTGCTTCTGAGTCTTGGGGCTCCCCAGGCCCAGATTTTCACATCTGAACTAACAGTCCATCTGCTATCATATTAGATTAATGCATATTTAAATGTTTAACAAAACAAGACTCCAAGCATTTCCTCTCATTTCAGTGCAGCTACAAATAGACTTAACTTTGCCTTATGCACATGCTTGAGGGGTCTGCTGACTTAGCAACCACCTGGAAGGCTGGATCTAAAGCCTGCAGGAAAATCAGGTTTGGAGGCAAAATAACTGTGGTTCACTTTGCATTTCCAATGCAAAGAAGGAACACACTGGACACTTTCTGACTTGAAGATCACTACAATCAAGTCCTCAGAAAATCCTTGCAGTTTGTTAATGGCTGCTGTGATCCTGAGTGCATGGAAATTTCACTCTTACGTAGTGGCAATGTTGGACCTGCAGATAACTGGGAATTATAATTCTCTGCAGTGTCCCTGTGCCCTGATGCTTGGCCTATCTGTAGTCCTCACCTTCTTGCTTGGACAGCGTTCAAAAGTCTCCTTTGGAGGTTGTCTCCAATGACTGCTTTGAGCCTCTCTTGCATCTTTCACTTAGTAAGCTTCAAGACCAGGTGGATGTTAATGGCTTTGCATCTTGAGTGTGGTCTTTCCTGCTTACTTGCAGTAGTCCAACAGACCTACTCTAGAAACTGTAAGTGAGGAATTTCCAGTTGGGAGGGCAAGATTTCAGTTTTTTGATATGAGCAGCTCTCCTTTCTCCCCCTTCCAACTCAACCACGATAGACTCCTGAAGTGTACTGTGCCTGCCTGTAAAAACAACTTTTAAAAATCTGTAACCACGCCTGGAACACAGGAAAACACAGCCTCTAAACGGGGCTTTTCAATCTGTGACCTCTCCACTCTTGTAATTTTATGTTACAATGAGCATCAAATTTAGTAAATGAGATTAATTGAACAGTGCAGTGATCCAAAGTAATTTGAGCAGTCTTCCCTGAAAGATAAAACCAGCAGAAATGTTTAATGTGCCTGCAGAGCCAGGCTCAGGTAAAGCTGTACCTCCATCATTAAGCAGCACAGAATGCCTTGGAAATACCAGTCACGACTTAGTAATGACAGGAGAAAACTTCAGAGCAGATCTGCTGCATGATGGAAACTCACATCTGGCACTACAGAGCAGATCTGCTGTATGATGGAAACTCAAATCAGGCACCAGTTCAGCTTCTGTCCAGGTAAATGCTGAGACTCGCAGGCTTTTGACCTCTTCAGAGAAAGGTGCATTTCTAACCTTTCACAGAGATTGTTTGGGAAAGTTGGCGATTCCTTCCACACCATGGCCTCAATCTGTCCCCTTCTCAAGGGATTGGAACACATTGGCAGTGCACCATTCAAGACAGAGTCTTGCTCCTAACCTTGCTTGTCCAGATTTCTACTACCTTAGTGTACACAAAATTGGGTTGCTGTTACGACTAAAAACCCACCAACTTAAAGGGATACTTCCAAACATGAACAAGAGTTATTGAAATATTTTAGAAGAATCTTCAGTCTTCGGAAGTTGGCTACCAAACTTTGCTGTGAAACTTGGCTTTAATGAGAAGAGAAATTGCATTTAAGCAAATACTCTCTGTAGGTTTTACAGTTGTGCTTGGTGAAAAATTGATCTGAGAGAAAAGATGACACCAGTCTCCTATGCTTCATTTGTGCTTTTGCTCTAAGCTGATCTAAGTCTGATTCTCTCCTGGAAGGGTAGTCCTGGCTTTGCCATCCCCCACCCCTCCCATGCATTACCAACACTGGTACCCTTCAAGCAGCTTTGCAGAGAACTAACCCAGATGAGAAGCAATCACTAAGGAAATGATTGCTTCACCTTATTTACAATAACTTTATTCCTGGCTTAGTTTTCAGTTGATTCAACATAAGTTAGCAAAAAAAGAGGTGTCAGGAATGTGCTGAAGAGTAAGAGAAAGGATGGGATTTTCTGTCTGTTTATAGTTGATTTTTATTTCCTCTTTAGACCAATCTGTAGCACAGCAGCTTGTATCGGTAACTGACCTTGCTGTTTGTCTGCCTGGGCTGAGAGAATAAACAAACCTTCTCAGAAAGTAAACAAGGGGCACAAGTGGTGAGAAAAAAAGAAATAGAAATAAAAAAAAGGAATCCAAACCAAGAGCTTCTTTCTCTGATGTATTAACCTTGAAGTTTTGACCTACAGGAAGTGAAATATTTTGCTTAAGGATTTGAACTGGGAATTCTGGTGGGACAGAATATTTTCAAGTCCTTTAACCTTATCAATGAAACGTGAAAATTTGTTTCCTTTGTGTGTTTAATTCTTGAAATCTAACTTAGCTCTGCTAGACTTAGCTGCTGTCCATGGCAAGCAAAGCAGACTCAGGACCTGGGAGAAGTTCTGAGCTGTAGGATCTGCAATTTTCAAACTGGATTTGTGTGTTGCCTTTTGGTACTTTTTAAGAAGCATAAGAACGCATAATGTGAAGTATCCTTTCATGTTCTTAAAATGAAATATCTGGCTTCATGCTTAACCCTGTCTGACCTCTTTCCATCATATCAGCAATCTGATTTTTCTCCAAACCTACAATTACGAAAGCTCTGAGCTTTATTTTTGACGAGCTTGCACAAAGTAGGAGTAGGCTGATGTGCTCTATTCTAGAAAAGATTTTCTTTCACTCCCAGCTGTCTTCCTTTCCTGTGAATTACATATTAGGCTGTCATTAAGAAGAGATGAACTTTGCTCTGGAAATTTGTACCCTATTATTCCAAGAGCAGTGACTTCAGATGGCAGATTGAAGCCATCCTCTCCTGCAGTCAGCAGAAGGCTGGGCAGTTGTAGCATTCAGTCACTAAAAACCAAAGAAGCCCCAATGTCCTATTGTGGCTGGTGGCTTTTGCTTGTCCTTGATGGAGCAACAGGCACTGCTGTGTCAATCTGCTCGGTGCAGTCCAGGCCCTCACTCCAGCAGGTCACCTTTCCAGCACTGTTGGGAACAATTAATTGCCATTAGCATGTAAACTAGTTTGTGTCTGCTCAGAGAAGAGAGGAAAGAACAGGAGGATATTCTTTGCTGCTTTTCATCATCTGCTGTTGGTGTAGCTCCTGCAGACAGGCTGTGGGAGCACATACAGCTGGGTGAGACGAAGAATAAGCAAGTGTGTGTGTGGAAGCCCAAGCATGTTTCATTTTTGAATTAGGAATTATGAAGCATAACTGAATGGCTTTCCCCTTGAAGATTAGATAGCACAGTTGCAGCGAGCCTCCCTAGAGAGCTGGGAAGGAGGAGAAGCTGTGCCAGACAGATGGCTATAGTAATTGCTTTTCTTCTTCTCCCCCTTGGTAGAAAACCTTGGAAAGAAAAACTGTGAGGCCTAATTCTTCTGCATTGAAACTGGCCTCTGCCAGGAATCGAATTTATAGCAGTTTAAGAGGAGAACCAAGAGTAGATGAACTGACTTGCTTCTTTTATTTTTTTTCCTCCTTTATCACATCCTTATTCATATTTAAATTGTCCTGGCAAATTCAATTAACTCAAGTAATGAAGAACTGTATGGTATGTGTAAATGTTCATCTTCGGTGACCTATGTAGGGGATTGGCATTGTTTCATGTAACACCGAACAATTAAACTTTTTTCTTTTTTAAATTTTAGAGGCTATGAATAACTGCCTCTTCAAATTAAGAAAAGGGGGAAAAAAGTGAAGACCACAAGAGCAATCACAGAGAAGGTGGGAAATGTCTGAGTCAAGTTTCCCAAAATAAATGTGTTCCAGACACTTGGCTGGTGTATGTTTTGAAATGATCTTGAGTTGCCTGCCTGTACAGATTTTATCAGAGGACAAGACTGCTCTGAGGTGACCAGGGGTTGTCCAGTCTCTTCTGTAGGTGTTAGCAAGGGGTGCAATGAAACAAGATAGTTGTCAGGTTCCTGCAGTTTTTCAGCTTCCTAAAACCTTCCCCTTGACCCCATGTGGTGTTAAAATGTGCCTATCATCCATACATTTTTCTGCAGTAGACTATGAACCTGCAGCTGTCAACTCAATACTGGCTCATGTCACCCTAAAGAAGGGGTTTCTCAGCTGGAATATCAGTCCCACAGAGAAATGGTACCTTGCTTCTGTCCAGGAGGGTGAACACTTCCTGCTGCCTTCTGGCTTGAAGTGCAGACCGGAGAGGCTTTGGAGCTTCCTGGGGTAAACCTAGGGGAAGATATAAATGATTAATGCTCACTGATGCTAGGCAAATGTCATGGCTTTGAACCAAACCCAGACCTGTGTCTTTTGGTTTGCTGATTAGATTTTTTTCAAGCTTTTCTTCTAGTCAAAGATTAAAACCTTCCTCCAGCAGTCCCAGGTAGTCATGTTTCTGAGGACTGGGACTTCTGCTCCAAGTTCTGTGCTGTGATGGTGTTACAAATTCTTCAGTGTTGGAGAGTAACAACCTTTAAGCACTGTCCTAGAGGAAGATACAAACGGGCAAATGGGACCTTGAGTGCTGTTGGCTACAGCTGCTGACATTTCATAGCCACATGATCTCATTTGCTGTTTGGGCTCGTGAGGCACCTTCCCTTGTTTTCTCAGATTTTCTCAGTGTCCTGCTAGTTTCTTCTGCTGCAATTTCTTTTCCCAGCATGTCAGTGTGTGAACTGTACTGACTTATGCAATGTATGATTCCTAGTCACCAACTGTGTTTTGTACCACCTTTCTCATCATCTGAACATCTCCTCCTGAGTGTGTTTTACAGCAAATCCCATGTGGTTCATCTTGCCCAGGCAGGGGATTTGACGAGAACTAACTGGCACTCTGCAGTTCTTGTTTCTTTTGCTTCATCTTAGCTTTACATGACAAAAATATTTTTGAAAAAAAAGGATATTTAGAAACCAGAAACCAAGCTATGTTTAGAGCAAGCTAATAAAGATAAATAGGTGGTGGAATTTCTATTTTGCTCGAGACAGGTTGATATTAATGATGTCTTCACACTGGCAGACATCAAACAAACTAAAGTACTGGCAGGTTTGTTGCCCTGGAGGGCTGGGCAAGTCTCTGAGAGGTGAGAGATGGTGGCACCTTTCCTAGTTAACTTTCCGTTTCTGTCGAGCCTCCTTGTTATTCTGTCATCCATTGTAGAAACCTTTGTTCTATTTTTGCAGCTATTTGGCATAATCTCAGTCCTGGTCAAACCTGAGTGTACCTGACCACCTGTAGGACTGCACAGATGTCACAATAACTTTGCACCTTCTGGATGCTGAAATCAACAGTGTTTCCTTCAGTGGGTGCTCTGAGGTTTCTTTGTTCTGAGAATCCAAGCTTTGTTTAAATTATTAAATTGATTTTCCTTTCCCGTACTTCTGTGTTGGTTGTTTTTTGTTACAATCAGCTACAGTCACCTCTAAACACCAGTTTTTCTTTCTTCTGCCTTCATCTTGCTGCCCACACATGTTTTGAAAAGGGCAAATCTGTTACTATTATGGTGATTCAGAAATACTTCCAGTGTACTTTCTGAAGGATGCTTGAATCTTCGGACCAATAATCTGGGGACACTTGCCAGTACCTGCTGAGAATTGTGTTCATAGATTACAGGACCTTTTTGCTGCTGGTTCATTGGGTGTAGTATTTATCTGACTCCAAACAGGGCTATCAACACGCTGTTCTACAGCAGCTAGAGAGAAATCAGGCTCAGAGTATTCTCTGCTTTCTAAAAAAAATCCCTTGTATATTCAGAAGGATTTTAGTTTCCTTTCCTTTATTTGCTCTGCAGTTTCCCCCCCAGATCCCATTCTGGATATGCATGGAAGAAATTGCTGAGTAAAAGAGGAAAACTTAATGGGTTACTATTCTTTGGTTTGCTTTGGGAATGTATAACAGTCCCTAACACCAAGCTCCTGAGTGATTCCTGGCTGCTTTTGGCCACCTGAAATGTCGAGAATCAGAGAGCTGATAGTGAGCCCCATAAACAGGATGGAAAAGAAGGTCCCACATCAAAAACGTCACTCATTCGAGTTTGCATTTTCTCCTATTTAGTCCAAAAAGGAGGATTTGAAGAATCATCCCCCTTGACTCCCCCCACCCATAATTCTTTGGAATTATTGCCTTTTTTGTGCATCAGCCAAAATCTGTGCAACTTCTTTTCACGTTGTGTGTCACCTGCTGTGACACAAGCTCTTCGGCTGCTTCATCTCAAGGCATTAGTGAAGTGTTTGAAAATGAACAGAAAACTTTCCAAATGACATCGTGTCATTTAAAACCTAGAATCCCTAGTTCTGGAGAGGATCAGAGCAGATGCCTGAAAGCAAGACAGAGATGGTATTTTGGGCAGTAGACTAGGATGCAGGAGAAATAAGCTAATCTCTAACCTCTCTGACCTCCCGGTCTGTTTCTGGACTGTGGGTTTAAAAGCAGGTGCACCAAAGTATTTCAGTGCCTGTGTTGTATTCACATCAGTTAAGATCTTGGTGCTTAAATGGGGCAATTGCTTGCCCTGGCTCAGGTCTGTGGTCTGTCTGGACCTGGCTTCCTTCCTTCCACTTGTTGTCTGGGCACTTAGAGGTGAGCTGTACAAAATCAGGACTGGTTGTTGTTCTGTACAGTGGCTAAAAGAGTAGTTACAATAGGTGTTCTTATAACATAAACTTTGATCCTGCCAGGTGAACTGGCAGATGTTTCTCAATAGATGTTGCTGCTTTAGACTGGTGTGAAGAGTGGGGAGAATAACTGGGCGCACCTGTTACAAAAAGAGATCAAATTAGCTCCATGTGAGATTATCATTGCTTTTCACTACACAGATCACACACAAAAGTTGAGGTCATTTTTGCCCAGCTACTTTCCAGGTTGCTTTTTAACTTTTCAGTGTTTACTTCAAAATAACAGGCTTTGTTTTCACAAGAAGAAAGCCTCACAGCCCCTGATTTCCTCCTTTTACTATGTATGTGCTTGTAGCGGAAAAAGCATCGGGAAAGGAAACTGTCCTGGATTGGCTGGTTACACAAAGTCCTCCAGCAGGGATCGGGGAGCTCAGGGTGGAACAGGACCGTGTATGTGGAATAAACTTTACCGTTTCAAAGACTGAAAAGTTGCTGTAGTGGGAGGCCAAACGCAGGGACTTAACATGGAACCTGAAGCAGTAAGGAGCAGGCTGTCAGCTTGAGCAAACCTGTGGCAAGTTCTGGCAAATCTGCTGGAGCTGGTGTATGGAAAGCTCTCTCTGAAATCACAAGGCCATAGATGAAGTTCTCAGGCTGAAGAGGAGACTCTGTAAGTATCATAATCTTTACCATGATAGTCAGATAATATCTCAAGCAATAGTTCAGCCAGGCTCTTTTTCTTTGAATGTCATCTTTGTTTTGCTGGGTTGGCAAAGCTTGCTGGGTTGTTAGAGGAGGAGAAAATTGTCATTGAGGCTTTATGAACTCATTGAAGATTTCTGTTTTCCCTTGCACAGATGAAATCATGCAGCAGGAGATACGGCCGCTGGTAGCAGTGGATATAATAGAGCAGCTCCACAGACAATTTGCCATCTTGTCAGGTAAGATGTTGCTGGTAATCACACTCCAGGCTTCTCTTGGAAACATATCGGAATGTGTCATGCTGACTGTCACCCTTCAGCTCTGTACAGCAGTTGCAGTAGTATTTTCATATTGCTCATGAAAAGTGCTGCTACGATCAGATAGTCACGGTGTGTGGAATGGATAAATGCCAAGCTGCTGCACTTGTTTTTCTTAAGGCAAGTTATTTTTCCATGTCCTCCACAATGGGCTGGGAGGAACATATTTAGAGGGCAAGAAATTAAACAAAACTTTCAGTACAAATCTTTGCACAATGTCCGAGCATCTTGTTTATGGGAAAAGATTTTGGTCTATCAGGGATCTATTCATGACCTCCCCCTTCTTCCTCATTTGCCTTTGTTTTAGAAATGATTCATTGCTAAAGTGTAAGGTTCTAATCTTTAAAAGATATGATTATTACACATTCCTTTGTTTGCCTAAAGTTTGCAATCACACAAAGTGACGCAGTTCCTTCCCCAAAGAAAGAGCTGATACTGAAATATTTGGCAAATTATTTAATACATTATTTTGGGTACTGTAGATGATAAATCTTATCTAGGTCCTAAAACAGTCTCTGCTGTTGACGGCATGGCCTCTGGCAACTCCGTTTATCTCTATTTCTGCCTGTTCAGCAAAGAAGAGAATTCAAAATTTGCTTATCACCTTCCCCATAGAAAGAGTGAAGTATCACGAATTTGCACAAAATGCTGAGATTATAAGAAGGTCCTCATGAAAAGCCTGTCCCTCTTGGTGGAGAGGAATGCTGGGTATAGAGTGCAGAGAGTGCACCAACCCAGCTCTGGAAATGGTCAGCTCAGCATGCCCAATCCTTGCTGCATCTTTTCATTTTTGAATACATTCCAAGTTGCCAAAAGAAATCCAAATCTAATTTACACAGAATTCTTTATGAGGCTCTGAGTATCAAAACTTGATTTTGGAGGCTTCCAGGTAGCATCTTGTGGCAGTGTCCTAAGCTCAGTAACTAAAGGGTTTGCATTAGGCAGAGGGTATTGACTGAGCAGAGGTGGAACCCGCTGCCTTCTCGTCTGCCCAAAGCATCTCAGGGTCCCACCTTCCCAGAATTCCTAATGAACACACCCCTCTGGGCAGGACAGCGTCTGCAACTGCATTAAATTGCTCAAACCTTTTTCATCCCACTCTTGTGCTCAGTGCAGGGTGAGTAGGAATTGTTGAGAATTGAGTGCCTCACATGCAGTTGCCTACCCAGTAAAAAGTGGAGGATTGCTATTTCTGAACCCCATTACCTTGCAACATTTGGGACCAATAACAAAAGCTGAATACAGCATGTAATGAGCAACTTATGGAAAGTGGTTTACTAAACAGGAAGAAAAACCCATTTCCAGCTCCAGCTAGAATATTAAACATGGAATAAAAATGTCAAGGGTAGACATAAAAAAGAATTTTCATATTTCTTTATGGACTCATAATTTCAGCACTGCCTGTATTCTCACCTGCTATTTTAGCAAATTCAACTCTTCACATTTATCTAATTCTTTTATTCTTGGAAGTGATGAGAAAGGTGTTTAAATAAGGCTATTTAAATGTGAGCTGCCGAAAGACTTAAAAAATAACTCTTCATAGAAGGCAAGGCTGAGGGGCTTGTTTGTTAGGAATCAGCAAATAACTGGTTCATCAACACAGAAGTACTAATAACAAATACCAAAGGAGAGTGAGAAGGTGTCTTTCATGCCCCCATCTACATAAATAACAAATCGCATTTCAAGAATTTTCAGGCTTATCTAAAATCTCCTCCATAGAGTCCAGAAATAGTATCCTAATATAAAACAAGGCAGTGTAGTTCAGGTTTCTAAGTTGATTTCAGTCTGAAGTTTACAACTAAATTTGGAAACCTGCGTGCCTCCACTCCAAATGGCAGCATGTGAAGAAGATCAGGAAAATAAAATCACCCTCTTAGAAACCCCTTTGGCCCAGTGTCTTATTCTGTTTGTGACCACTGGTGAGCCATAGGTAAAACACAGCAGGAATCTTCCTTACTCTCCCTTTATTGCCTCCAGCAAAAAGAACTTCAGGTGCAAGCCAGAAGTTACTATACTTTTCAAAAATGCATTTCTCGAAATAATGTAACTTTCTTTTTCCTTTAGCAAAAGATTGGTTTTTTCATGCAATGAAAACAAAACTGGACACTCTTCTGCCTCATTTCACTTATTAAAGTAATTCACACATAAATGACCTCATTTGATTTTGATTTTTTTTTTCCAGATGGCTCTGTAGCTTTTCCTCAAAGCATGCTGATTTGCTGCTTTTCATTAGGTACGAGCAACCACAAGTGTTCTGGTGCTTCAGTGCTTGCCTATGTGGTGGCTGAAAATTTGATACTTAGCCTATTTCTTGGTTTTCCATACTGAAACGTTGCAGCTCAGTAGCCACTGTGTGGAAAAAAGCCCCCTTCTGTTCTTTGGTCTCAGCATCATGGGCAGTAAAAGGCAATTCCAACTCTCTTGTGGAGTGTTACGGGCATTAATTATGTTTCTCTGAACAACTTCATGACAGTGGTGTATGCTGATTTATACTAGGGGGGGTTACTTCTTTCAGTCTGGAGGCTGCAGCCCCCAGAGCGCAGCCAGTCACCTCTTCCATGCCTGTGCAGAGCTCAGAGGACGTAGCCCTGAGGCTGGTTTCTGTTACTCCACAGCCTCCAGCTCTGTCAAGCTCTCCTGTTCAGTCCTGTGGACCCCAAATCCATCTGTCCTGTGATAACGAAAGTAAATGGTTGACTGCTGCAAACTTTGTCATAAATGAGTATTTCTTTGGTTAATGCCACCTTTTTAGTAACAGCTGGCAGCTGAGGCAGATGTAGTGAACCCACAATGTTCCTTGCAGTAAAGCAGAAAAGAAAGAGGAAAATGATTGAATCAAAGGCTCTTTGTTTTCTCTGGACATGACTCATTAGAAACACTTCTCTCCACTACTGCTGTGTGCAAACTTCTTAAGAGGATCTGACTGTGTTGCAGTCTCGAAGCAGATGGTAGGAATTACATAACAAGCCTAATGAGTTTGGTGTTTGATTGTGTCAGGGTCTAGTTATAATGAATGTATTAGCTACCAACAGCCTCCTGTTTGTCCTGGTCCTCCACCTATCAGATTAACCAAGATCTTACTCCATGCCAAGAACAGGGAAACTCTCCAAAGCCTTCCCTGATCCACTGAGGTCATGGAAGAGGCTGCAGTGTAATGTGGCAATGTCCTTAATCACGTAATTTTACTTTGGTCATCTCTTTTCCCATGTGCTGATTTAGCCCTGCTTAGCTTGTGAGATCTGGTAGGAGTAGTGGTTCTTGTGGTTAAATTCTAGATTTGATACCACTGCTACCTCTTTCCTTTCCCTGAAAACCAAACTCCCAGTTATGGGACTACAGCTGTGACAACACAGCTGTGCTCAGCTGTGTTTGTGTGCAGGAGTGCTCACAGCACAGGAGTGCTCAGCTAGGTTTGTGTGTTTCCTGTAACTGTTAAGGGAACTAGATCACAAAATTGAGTAGTACTGAAAACCTGGTTATTCTAACACACCAGTTTTACTCAAGAATAAAGAACCACTAGTAAAATAATGTTTCTGTCCTGCTGACAGACTAATAAACTGCTGTACCAATCTGCTCTTGGAACTGCTACTACTTCTTCCCCCCACTTCCTTTTTTATCTGCAGCTTCACAACCTGTTCTTATCTGTAATTACTCTGTCAAAGAGCCCAATCTGCCATTTGCAGCAATAATGGATCATGTTACTAAATCACGACTTTATTAGACGAACTGACACGAAGTGTATTAGCAGAGAAAATAATTTTCTTTGTGTTCTGCTCCTGTTAACAGACTTCAGTGGATGGGAGAGTATATCTGAAAATGGTAACTGACTCAGAAAGCAGTTTATTTAATTTGCAAAGCCTGGAGGGTATTTGGCCATCTGCTTCCTGTTCAAACTGAGCCTTTTGGAAAACCTGGCCTGACCTTACCAAAAGGACAGTTTGGATCTTTTATAAAAATTGAGACCCAGGAAGCATGATTTAATGAGAAATTCATCACTCACAACCCTTAATCAACATGGAAAACCAGAACAACAGAGCAT
Source organism: Oreocharis arfaki (assembly GCA_013398015.1). NCBI lineage: Eukaryota > Metazoa > Chordata > Aves > Passeriformes > Paramythiidae > Oreocharis > Oreocharis arfaki. The sequence continues at coordinate 668,492 of VZRR01013922.1, read as the reverse complement.
GGAAAAAGCAAGACCTGACCAAAGCAGTGAAACTTCAGCCAAGATCTCATTAGTTTTTGGCTGTCTGACCCAGGAGATGAACTGTAGTCAGGGCTGTGCTGTGATGACTCAGGGAGCTCTCTGCATGTGGGCAGGCCCAAGCAGTAAAGCCTGCACGTGTCAGCAGCATTTGAGAGAACACTTTCCAATACTAACTGATGAGTTAATGTCTGTGGCAGGCTGGGGAGGTGAGCTCTGGAAACTTGCAGACTAACTTTTGGAACTTCTCCTGACTATAGCCTCTTTGCTGGGCTGGTGTTTTTGGTTTGGTTTGGTTTGTTTTATTTCCCAAGGGAGTCAGCATATTTGGTGATCTCTAGTTAGAAAAGCTGCTAGCTATGGAATAGGACTTCAGTGTAGCCCCTAGCTGTCTAAACCATGGATATTTTTTGTGCCTAGGTGGGAGGCGTAGGTGGGCTAGAACTGAGGACTGGGAGATTTTCTAAGATCCCCATTGTGTTGAGGGCCTTGGCCTGCAGCTGTGATTGTGTTCTGCTTTTACATCAGTCATACCAACATGCAGCTTCAGCTGTGAGAGCTCTCAGAATTCAGCACTCACCCCTCATTTGTCAATCACACCCCTTACACTGCAAAGCAAAATTAAATTTTCTCAGACTGCCGTAACCTCTTCTCCCCCACGTATATTCCTTCCCCAAATACTTCAGCTGCCTTTTTTCCACAGCTGAGTTCTGGCCCCACCTTCACTGCAACAGCTATCCTGGCTGCATTGGCTGCTGGAAAATCTAATAGGAGCAGCTATGAATGCTGCTCTGTGTCCTGGGACTTCGGAGATTGGCACATGTAAGAGTGAGCAAAGATCCCATTACCATGGGTACCTCGCACTACCCTGATACAACTTGTGTGCTATCTCTTCTAAATTTCTTAACCTTCCACATTCACTCTGACTTCTGACCTGTCACCCAGGTTCTTCCTTTCCCTTTGCACTTGGGTCACAAGTGAAAAGGAAAAGCTGAGCAAAAGTAAGGAGTGTGTCCAGGAAGAGAAGGAAAAAGGCACTATTTTCATTCTCAGTGGCAAACCAGGCGGAAGGTCAAGTTGTCTGTAATATTTTCCTTGTAAGTCCTGCCTTTCTCCGAGCAGTTCAGCTGTCTGCTCTTCTAAATCCTGTTGTTGTTTGCATCAGCTGTTCTCCAGCTGGTTGAGCTCAGGTCTGCATAGGAGACAAAAATCTGGTTGGGTTTCCTCTGCAGCCAAAACTCTGTGGCTATTTATGATGGAGCAGCCTGGGGTCTGGCTGAGGAGCAGCGACCCAACCACAGGAAGGTGCCTGTGGGATAGCCTGGCTTCCCTAAGGCAGCGTCAGGAGTGAGCCTCATGTTAGTTCAGCTGTGGGATAGCCTGAGCCTTCCCTGCTGCCGGCTGAACCTCCAGCTTTGGTGGCTGCTGCTTGCAGGGGCCATTGCCACCAGCTGCTGATTCCCTGGCCGGGCACCAGCGTTCGGAACTGCCAGGAGGTGCTGGGGGTGGCTGTGTTGCCTGGAGAGTGCTGCAGGGTGGCATCTAATGGCGCCTGGCAGAGCTGCAACTCAGAGACACAGGCCAGCGCATTGCACGAAAACGGCTGCCAGGCACGGCCACGCTCCCGATACTTATTTTTCAGTGCGTCTTTGTTTTCGCTTCTGACTGCACTAAACTCAAGGTATTGCTTGCTTCTCCCTTGCAGCTCCTTAGCTCAGCTCATGCCTTGTGAGCTCCTTTGCTCCTGGCAGTCCTCGGGTCCCTTGCCCAGCTGCACAGGCACTGCTGAATAGCACAGAAAGTTTCAGGCAGCTGTGAGGAACCCCTCTCACCTCTCTGCTGTGCTCATTGGCTCACTCTCTTCAGCCCTTCTGTCTCCCTCTTCCTGTCCTCACTTTCTAGATAAAATGTGTTTTGGTTTTTTGTTTTGTTTTGTTTTGTTTTTCTCTTTTTCTCTTGAAGACTTAATTTTTTTCTTCTGGTGTTCTGTGGAGCTGCTGGAGCTTGTTCTGTCCCTATCTGCCTTACTTCTGATGGGTTGTAAACTCGTCTATTTGGCAATTGGACTCTTCTCACAAGTGATGCCCAGGAGTGTAGGGATTATGCACAGCCTCAGCAAGCACAAGGATGCTATACAGAGAGTTGTTTGGGCCAAATTCCATGTACTCAGTCGTTATGGCTATGGAAGTGACTGAAGACTGTCCCTATTGGCTTTCAGTTTGTGTTCTCTGCCCTTTCAAGACATTGAGTAGTGTCTAGCTGAAGTATTTCAAGGACTGGAAGAAATCTTGTGGCAACTCCCTAGAAAGAAAGGTTGATGGCCCGGGAAAGAAAGGGCTGCAGCTTGTCAATTCACATTCTGCAGGAATTTGCATACTGCAGCAATTCTTGGTTTAGTGTCAGGGAAAAAAATGGCATTAACATTTAGATGTAAGGAATTGCTCTCTTATACCGAGGAGAGAGTTTTCCAGACAGCCTTGGTATTTAAGGAGCTTCCCTTATATCCCACAACATCTGCTCTTATTGTCTTGTTAGGTATAGGAATAAATGGACGTGGATTATTTTCCTTTGGAACTCAACTACTGCTCAAAGTTCAGATGGGCAGGAAAAACCCATTTGTAACGTATTTGTGCTATTGCTTGTCACTCAACACTTCAGATATTTCTGCTCTCTTCTCATCATAGCACTTAACAATTTCTGAGTACCAAACTCCCTCAAACTTCCCCTAATTTCCTGGTGTGGCAGGAACTGAAGGTTTCCTTGTTTATTTCCCTGTCTGAACTATAGCTGTGCTGAGCCATCTGAGGGTTCTGGTGTGGTTGCAGCAGGAGCTGTTGCCTTCGAGGTAGAGAATGAGATGGGGATCAGGAGCTGTTAAGGGCCTGTGGCTTAGTCATAGGCAGGAGCTGCTGACTCTTAGTTGAATGTTCAGTCTGAGGCTGCTCCTAAATGTACTAGATTTGTTGCCAGTGGTGAAAGTCAGTGTTCAGTCTGCTTACATTCATTCTTTGGATGGCTTTTTTATAGGAGAAGATCCCATGACAAAAATACACACCCACATACACAGAGCGCAGCATCAGCCTTCATCTAGCTCAGGGAAGAGGCCAGGGGAAAAAGAGCATGTGTGTGAGTGTAGATGCAAGAGATGAAATAAAAGGGACACAGAGAGATACTGGTCAGCAGGAGCATTAGAAGTACCATTTGAAACTTGTAGTTTAAACAAATCTTTGGTATAATGGCAGCTAAACTATCAGGTGTTGAAGGAGGGGGTCCAGAGGAATCTCTGTCTTGTCCTCCAGTGGCAAATTTTGCTTCTTTAAACCAAAATATTCCAAGTTACTACATCTCCCTCATTTAAAGTATATTCACATATTTGAAATATATGAATGGGAAAGTTTGGTGCCCAGAAACCATGTGAATGTTCACAAGATACCAAGTATGGAATACCTTGGCATGCACTGAGTTCTGCACAAAGAGACAGCAGACAGATTTGGTATTAAATTTTCCTGGCTGTTACTCCTGTTTGTGTCCAGGAGATGTCACTGAGAAGCTGTAACAAACCAGCCTAACTGGGTACCTGCTGCTTGGAGTTCCTGGTCTAGAGTGCAGCAGTCTGGGGAAAATCTAAATTTGCATGACAGCATGTTCTCCATCACTGCTGACTGCCGACAGTGCAGCTGGAGTTCCAGCTGCCATGCATCAGCATTTGGCATCACCCCAGGCCAGTGGGGAGATCAATGTGTAGGCCGTGGCTCTGCTCAGCATTTGAAATCCAGTTCAGTGCAGTGTGAATGATGCCTTTCTTTCTTTCCCTCTTGGCTGAGAGACTTTTGAGTCTCTGTTTTCTCTCTAGCAAGGTGAGTTTAGGGAATGATCTAACACAACTGAGTAATTTTCTGGTGTAATCAAAGTAATAATCAACCTTCAGAAAGGAAAAGAGGGGCTGAAGGCAGTGTGTTGATACCATGTCACCAGATGTCAAGAAGAAAAAGGGTTTCCTTGTTCAAAATTCCTATTTTCTAGAGCTCTGAATTTTACATTGTGCAAACATTGTATTCCACAGCATTCCAACTCTCCATGGCTAGACAGCACAGAAGGCACCTTAAAGAATCCAACCGAGGCTGGGAAGATAGAGCAGGGGCAGGATCAGGGCTAGCAAGGGACTCCACAGAGAAATAGCCAGGAATTACTGAAGCACCTCCTTGCAATGATCACCAACACAGGATCAGGAGAAACCAGTTTGTGGCATCAGCTGTGATTGTCAACAGGGAAAGGCCGTGATGGATGGGAGCAGCCTGGAAACAGGGTTAATTTATGGGGATTTAGAGGGTGCTTTCAAGGAATGAGAACTCTTTTTTTCTCCTCACTCTCATGATCCTAATGAGACAATTTATTGGATATTTTCCTGAGGAAGGTAATTTGCTGTCTCCTTCTCACAGCTTTCCCTTTACTAAAGAGAAGCCCAGAATATGGCTGTCCCTTGGGCAAGAGTCCTCTGTGTGTGATAAATGACTCAGAAAACTGTGTGTACAGCAGGACTACACTCAGCATTGGGCTGTTAGAGAATTCTTGAGCCTGGTGCAAAATATGGGTTTACATAAAGATTGCAGAGAAAGGAGAAAGACTCAGGGAAGAGCATAACCTTAATGCCCTATTTAAGGAGAGCTAAGCAATAAGATACCTGCAACAAAAGCTCTGTTTCATTGTTCCTTTATGTGCTGCTGCCTGCTCTGTCTGCTCTCAGCTCTGTGTCCAAGCTGATGAGAAAACTCCTCATAACTTCTGTGTGGTTGGAGCGATGCCCAGATTTATTAGTGGAACTGAGTTAGGGCTGGTGCTGCAAGTACACAGGGTTTGTGCTGTGGGCTACAGCAGCTCTTGGAGCTGAGCATCGTGTCAGGAGCACTGTAAAAGCTGCTTGGTTTCAAGGGGCTTGGCTCCATGCTTCCTGTAGCTGTACCTGAACCTGGATCAGGGAATCCCTCAGAAAGGGACTCTTCTCTACCTTGTAGCTTACGACCTTCTTGTCCTGTTTAGTAGAGGTTTGATGCAAATAAGCATGATGAGCAAAATTCCTCCATGCACTTTGAGCGCTTTTTTGTTAAGGAAATACCCAAGCCTGGATTGGTCCCAGGCTTGTATCGTGGGTTATGTGTGTGTATCCAAAGCTTTTATGCTCTGTTACTTCATTTCATTTGATGTCAAGAAGGAATTGGAGAGTGCTGTACCTATGCATGGAGAAATATTGTAATATTATCACAAGAAATTATTTGGAAATGGGAAACAAAGAACAAAAAAACCCCACTTAATCAGAATTGTGCAGAAGATTAATAAAAAAGCTGAGAATCTCAAAGGCTAGAATCTCATCTGGAGTAAACGGAGGTAATGAAACTACAGTAAGTTATATCAGATGGGAGCCGGTGATGATTACTGGATGTGGGTGCTTTACAAGGAGAAATATGCCAATGTTTCCCACTTGAGTACTGACCAGTCTGTCCAAAGGCATAAAATCACCCTCTAAACTTTACAACTTGTCTTTTGCAGGAGGAAGAGGGAAGGACGGGGCACCCATTATAACCTTTCCAGAATTTGCAGGATTCAGTGAGATACCTGATGATGATTTTCTGAACGTGGTCACTTATCTAACCAGCATTCCCAGGTGAGGCTAAGCACAAATGTCTCTTGATTTCCTAGGGAGTTTTGCTACCAGGACATATCAGTGGCTCTGCCTCTATCCAGTCATTATGAAACTTCCCTGTGTACTGGAGGCCCTAGGAATTATTTCTGTCATTTGCATGGAAAAGAAAGCTTCACACAGGGCAGGTTGAACTGAATCAGAGCAGGAGTAGATCTGAAGAGCAGCAGCAAAGATGGCAGATCAAAAGGAGCTAAGAGTGTTAGTGAAAAGTCTCAGGGGCACTGGATGTAATAAGGGAAGGGCTGCTTCTGGAAGGAGCCATACTTACACAGTATGACTGCTTATTCTCTGAGTGCCTCTTTCTGTGCCCCTTTCCCTTTGCTGAGAAAGCAAGTGAGGTGCCCCGTTGACAGGATTCTGGCAAGCACCCTGTGCTTTCTGATACTTCATTTCTTTGGAGGTTGCTCCACAGCCAGGATGTTTTCCTTGCTTTTTGCCTGCAGCTTTATAAGGATAGTGAAAAAAACCTGACTTTCCCTGCTCTGAGAAAACGTGCTAAGGCGTGAGTGCTGAATTACTTATTGTTTATTTAAGAGAGCTTAATATTTTTTCAGTCCCCTGATCCTGTCTCTAGACCATGGCTGTTTGTGCTAGTGAGAAGCACAGCAATGATTTATTATTTCCTGTGGTCTTCTGCAAAAATGTGCTTAGAGGATCATAGCTGAAAACGTGCCTCCTTCGAGTTTGAGTGAGAAGTTTTACAGCTCCATCGACATGTATTCCCCCTATTTGCCAAAGTTGCCACCAAGCAGTTGCCAAAGCAAGCTGAGAGAAACCTCATACGGCGAACTTAACAGCTTCGTTGTTTCACTCTGCTCTGTGGGACTTTTGTTCTGCCAGGGGAAACTCTGTTTAGAGTATTTCTTCACTCAGTGAAGCAGCAGCAGTGGCTGAGAAAACCAAAAACTAGTTTTTCAGTTCTTTGTTCTTGGTATGCAGGGAGATGATCCCCAGTAATGCTGTCACATGTTGGGGAACCAACATGTTATATTGTCAAGATGATAGACAGAAATGCTTTGAGCCTCTTCAGCCTGTGTGAAGCCCAAAAGCACAGATGGGTTCAAAAGAAATTAGCCAAATTCATGAAGGATTGCTCTACCAACGGCAGCTGGACGCAACGTCTCAGATTCAAACTCAGGCTGAAGAAATTAATTTATTCCTTAATGCTGGGACTGGGGAGAATATACCAAGAGAAATATTATGCTTCTCATTTTCCTGCTGTTTTTGTCTCAGTAGCCACTGTCTGCCAACACTGGAGTCAGGGTGTTGAGCTAGATGGACCTTTGCTTTGATTCCATTTCAGTTCTGTGTTTTCTCTTCTCCTGAGGAATCCCAGAGCCATGTGCAAAGAATGAAGAATTTAGTTCCAGAACTTTGTAAGTCAGGAGAGCTGTGATATACATATTTTACAGATGATGAGCTATGTGTGAGTAATATCCCCCTGTACAGACAGGCTCACCAATACTTGTGTTGAGAAAGTGACTGTTCAGTTTGCTTTAAATGACTTGTTCAAGGTCAGTGACAGGCTGGGCTCTGAAGGTACGTTTTCTGCATACCAGCACATTGGTTTGACTCTTAGGTTCAATCACAGACCACACTGTAGGGATGTGAGTTTTCCAGAGAATTTTCTAGTCTTTATTGCAGTGCTTTTAGAAAGATTGCCTGCATTTCTTGAGTCAATATTTGAAAGTTGCCACTATCTCTGTAAATGGTGAGGGAGAAAGATGTTAATTTAGAAGAACTTGAGCAGCAAGCTTTGTGTGATTTATGACATAATTATATGGGGTTCAGTCTCCATGAGGTATAAGTAGTAGACCTCTTTGGGTGCAGCAGAGCCCTGTTAATCTACAGTTGGCTGGTCCATGCACACAGTGTCTCTGCCATACACCTCAGCAAGCAGTAAAGGGACTGCATTGTTACTTGTGCCAGCACTACTGTACTAGATAGTGCTGTGTATAGTATAACTGCATTCCTGTGCATGTAGTTTCATTGCTAGTAGTCCACCTTTTACTTTAATTCTCAAGAAAGATGCGAAGGTATCCAAAAAGGTGACCCAGAATGGAGAATGGTCTCTAATTCTTCCAGAGTTGCAAAGGGTATGGCCATGAATCAGGTGAGATGAAGTATAGTTTGAAAATCAGTTCATCCTGTTTATCATAGAAAATACTTTCTTCTTCAGAGCTTAGTGAACCAGAGGAATCAGCACCATTTCCATCCAGGCGAATGTACAGAGAGTATCTGTCTTTTATAGTGCCTGATTTTGCATATGCTGTACGATAAGGTTCATGCTAGTTGTGGAGATAAGATCTGTGATTGCAGATGACATCATTTAGTGTTAGTAACTTTCTAAGTCCCTCTGGAATGATTAATCTTACATGCTCATATGACAAAACATAAGACAGGATTGAAGATCAGCCCAGTGAGACTTTTGTAACCTGATTCATTTTCCCTCTGGTTCAACACCTGCTCATGAGAGTGCTGCACCAAAGGGGTCTGCATGCAAACACATCCACTAGCACTCAGTAACATGGCGTGTGCATGTGCATACCTCTGTGCATGCATTAGATAGCTCCAGAAAGCCCTTTTTACTTGCTTTATTGCATGGCCAGAATTCCTTTTTCTTTAACTTGACATGGACTAGCTCCTTTGATAAACAGGTGCCCTTCTCTCCTTCCGAAAGAGGTCAGGAATTTCAACATCTCCTGACCTCCTCAAGTCAGTGTTCGAGGGCTAACCTGAATATAGAGCTGAGGATGGAACAGTTTTGCTGATTGCAGATATTTCACTCAGGGAGAGGAAACCTCTCTGCCAGTCATCTGTAGATCTAGGCAAATGTGCCAGAATGTATTTTGGAGGTAAGCCTGATGTTTATCTGCTCTTCAGGATTGTCTTCAAATCCTCCTTTTCAGAGAACTGGGGAAACCCCAATGCATTTTCATAATGAGGGTAGAGATATTACAGTACAGACACTGTGAAAACATTGATAGAATGTGTGTGTGTTTGTGTGTGTTTGTTTTTAAACAAACTTTCTCTGGATGCACACTCAAGTGGGGTTCTCAGCTGTACATCCCCTTGTGCTGATGCTGCCGTCTCAGCCAGGCCTCTTCCTGTGGCTGTTTGCCTGCATCCATCCCTTGGTGCCAAATGACATTCAGACCTTGGTATGGCCTTTTAGCATGCTGCTTGAAATAGGATCACTTGCTGACACTCTCTCTCTTTCCCTGGCTAAATTGTGGACTTCAGTCAGGCCTACTTAGCTAAAAATAAAAAAAAATCCACAAAAAAACCCCCAACAACAACAAACAAACAACTCACAAACAAGCAAAACAAACCAAAAAAACCTCCAAATCAAAAAGCGAACATACAAGTACCATTGGCTTATCTCAGTGACAAAAACCGATGTTAACCTGAACATCACATGAACATGAAGACCCCAGGCTGAGACTTTTGTGTTTAGATTTTCACCCTTTCTGTAACAATCTGCAGCACACACAGAGTCTTTGTTGCCTTTATTTGAACATTATCAAGGAGTTTTATTCCGTGGAATATTTGTTGAGCTACTAAAGGATACGTTTGTGTTTGTGTATGTCTAAGACTACTGAAGGGTGTGTATGCATTTGTGTGTTTATAAAAGGTAAAGCACGTGAATTGTCTTCCTTGTGCTTGAGAGGCACTGCTGCAAACACATTTTCTGTCCTCTGCAGAGAGCTGCATGTTGCACTACTGAAGAGGAAAAGTCAGGTATTGTCACTGAATTTCGCAATCCTCGCAGGAATGCCGTAAAAGTACGGATTTGGAAAATTCAGTGAGTCTTTCTGTTAGCAGTATGAACACTGAGGAACATTTGCATGGCACCCCAGTTTTGCACAATACTTTGGCTTTCAGGTTTTGTATCCTGCAGAGCTGCAGCAAGAGCTCAGAGTTGTTATTGTGTTGATGGTCTTCAGTAGATTATTGACATAAGTTTGTATAAAATGATCCATGGGAACGGTGTTCCTGGGTTGGTCCTTGTATGGGCAGTGGAATAGGGATCAAGAAGATGCTTGAAACAATTTTTTTTTCTTCAATCTGTGATTAGATCCTTGATTGCAGTATGTCCTCTGATTATGACATTTATACTCTTCCTGCCTGCCTCTGGTTTTTCCTGGGTGACTGAGCCATCCTGCTGTGGTGAAGTTTCTGGACAGTTCTCAGTGTGTACTTCTTAGCTTCTCCAATGCTGATGCTCTTGGAAGGCAGAGAGCAGAGCAGTCCCACTGAAACCTTGCACTCCAGAGTAGGATTTTTGAGAGGGGAAGAGAGGATGGGGTATTTATGAGGTCTACATAGGTGGAATGGAGCACCTCCCAGATCCTCCTTGAAAAGCACTGAGAAAGAACAGGAACTGTTATTCTAGCCAATATGTTAAAAAGGATAGTTTTGAATGACTTGCAACCCCAGAACAAGTTTGTGATTGGCAAAATAGAACTCTTCAGTTTCTGCTTTGCCTACCAGAATTCCCGAGGCTTTGTGTACACAAGTCAGGAGATACTGATGCTTTGGAGCTCAGTGCCCCTGTCAGGTGTCAGCTTGGAGAATGAAGACTGCAGGGGGGTGTCTAATAGCTTGAATTACTTTGCAGGAAAAAAAAATCTGGGGGTTTTGTCTTCAAAAGAGCACAGTGTGATTTGTGGCCCTGAACTATTCATGTCACCTAGACTGGCAGCAGAGTAGCACAGCAGCTGAGAGATTCAGCAGATAAAATATTCATGTTTTGTGTAAGCTGCTAGCCTTATGCTGGAAAGAGAAAATTTGCTGGCTTTCCTTTTCATGTGCATTTCTGCCAAATATTCATTTTTTCCACTGTACGTTGTGTTTTCATAATGGGCTCTGGGCGTGATGTGACGGAGGCTGTGTTTTGCTGCAGTTCTCTGCCTTGGAACGGGAGTATCTCCCTGTAACCCAGCACACCTATTTCATCTGTTTTGCAGTCTGGAGGCTGCCAGCATCGGATTCATCATCATCATAGACAGACGACGGGACAAATGGAGCGCAGTCAAGGCATCCCTGACACGAATAGCAGTAAGTGCTTGCTTTCGTTATTTATCTTCTAGAAATTAAAATTATCTGCTGAACCCTCAGCATTTGATACAGCCTCCTGTGCTCATTTTAAGCTCCCATTTTCTGGCTGTGGATGCAGATTCTTCCCTGTCCTGCAGCTCCTAAGTGTTAAATAAGAGAGGGAGGAAGCTGCAGAAACAAATTTCATAGTCTTGTTTACTGCTGAATTAGGACGAATTCCTTGTTTTCTGGGTTGACTGCAATATAAATTCTAGTAATTTGAAGTTGGTTCCTAGAGGAGTGTGAGGTACCCTTCTGTGCCCTGGGGAGGAATGACGTGGCCTGCTTATGAAAGAGATAGATCCCAGGGGATTTGTGTTTGCATGGTAGTAAATGATCTCTGTCAGAAACGTAGTAGCTTATTATATCTCATTTGCGAAAGTCAGAGCAGGGCACTGATTTTCAGTGCTAAGAAAAGCAGCTGCTTTTATACATCTCTCACTAGGAACATTTACTGTGTGAGAATCAAGCACTTACACACAGAGGTGTAGGGTGGAGGGATGACAAAGGCGACTTTAAGTTCTCTCAAGGTATTTAGACAGAAATGTTTTTCATTCTCAGGCTTTTTTGCTGCTCTCTTCAAGAAATTGTCCTTTTTTTGTGCTTGATGAGCTCAGAGGAGTGTGGGAGACGTAGGCTGGGTGTTGCAGGCAGGGCCATGTCTCATGAATGTATTGAGTGCCTGTGTGTATGTAAAAATACGTGAGGTTAAAGAGATTCAAAACCCTTTGCAGAGCGAATAGGTAGGTCAGCCTGAGGAATCCATCTCTGCCACCAGCTTCCTTCTCCGCGTCCGACGTGGGCAGCTAGCTTTGCCCTCTAGTGGCTGCAGCCTGAAAAATGGGAAAATCTCTGGTGTGGTGGTGCGAACAGGGCTTGGTGGGGTTTGCATCTGGGGGAGGAAGGCACTTGTCAGGAACTTCGGAGCTCTGTGATAAATCTGTACCAGAAAAAAAATACGTGACTGGGCAGTAAAGCCCGTGGGTCAGGCTTTGGAGATAGTGACAGCGAGCACACGCTGAATGGGCCAGCTGATACGATGAGCAGCAGGACTGAGCAGGATCCAGTAAATCCTACCTGCTTTGCCCTGGTGGGGAAACACTTGGCTGAAAATTCCCTTGTAAGATAGAAATGTGCCTTCTAAGAAATCTGTATTTCTTGCAGGGAGCATTTCCAGGAAACCTGCAGCTGGTGTTTGTCCTGAGACCCTCCCGCTTTATCCAAAGGGCAATCGCTGACATTGGCATTAAACTCTATCGAGATGACTTTAAAATGAAGGTACCGGTAAGCATGCAGTTTTTTGTCCATGCATTTTCTTTATCTCCATATCAGCAGTTCTGGGGTGTCAGTAATTTCTCGTAACCCAGGATTGCAAGTGGCAACTGGGGCCTTTCATCCGCGTCTGTGGGGTGATGCCAAAGAGTTAATTAGCAGTGGATAGTTTGCAGTATTTAATGGACATGTTCCCATGTCCAGTCTAGCTATAAAATGTGACTCAGTTTTTAGGTACTGACATTTTAACTCGGTGGAGATGTTCCCCTCATGTAGGCAGAGGTAGATCCCACTCCAGTGACAAACATGAGTATTCAGGACTACAGAACAGCAAAAGCCTAGGGCTGAATTCTGCACTATTTGATGGGTTATCCATGGGAGTGCTGAGTGTCCCTGTAACATTGGTTATTCTGAATGTCTTATGATTCCCATGCCCTCAAGATTCAGAGTTAGTTTTTTACTTCTTTTTATATGCACTTGGCGTATGCTGGAGGTTGATGAGACTGTGATTTGAAGAAGGTTATCAATCCTGAAAGAGTTTGAGATTATTCTGTGAGAGGTCTTTTAGAAGTTGTTTTTAGCTGCATGTTTGCATGTCAACCATTTTTTAATTTTAGAAATAAATTTGAATTATGATTATTGATGATATTTCATACTGGATCAGACTCATACTGTGTTCCACAGTGACTTTACTGGAGGGATTTCAAATTACTATTTTGGATTTTGCTTGTGGGTTTATATTGTTTTGCCAAATACTTATGGCTCTCCTCCAACAAATTCTAGCTCTGTCAATACTCAGGTTTGAAGTTCAGGTGTTTAAAACACTTTCTGCTTCTCCTGAAGTGAGAGACAGCATCTGCTTATTACAGTGCATACAGAGAAAAGGAACCCTGAACATACATTTGGTTACTGTGGTTAAATTGTAACATTTGCTGTCTTTTGGTAAGGGTGGCTTTTTGGTAGACTGCACAATTGATGAAAAAAAATTATGTTTGAATACAAACTAGAGTATTTTATAGTACTTTAAAAAATGGATGTACCTATATTTAATATGCCACGATCTGTTACTATAGCAACTGTTGTACCAGTGACTGCAGCCCAGGAAGGGACAACTTCATCGAGGGCTGGCATTTTCCACCAATTCAGCATTTCCTATACTTTTAGCAATTTATTTGACATCTGAGTTGCATTTCAAAACTTGGAAGCCATCAAAGTTGGAAGGGAAGTTAATTCTAAGCAGGGGTCAAGCACTGCATTAAGTATGAAATAGTAACTCATCTTTCTTACAGGCAGGAAAATCAAGATATCAGTTTAGTTTGGGGTCGTCTTGGATATTTTGAGCCATCCTGGGTATGTTCACAGAGCTCTTAGAGAGCAGCCTTACAAAAACTAAGAGCATGACATGCTTGCTGGCTCCACCTGCCTCCTGCCCAGATATCTGTAGACAGCCTGTCAGATTTATATACAGGCTGCCCACATATCCCTGGTGTTAGTCTTAGTTGCTTAGGGTTGTACTACAGGTATTCTATGTTCCTGGGATCTGTCATGCTCACCGGAGGGGCTTTTCTCCTGTATTGCAGCCCACCCTAAAAATACCATCTGGGCATGTCCTTGTATATCTCAGTTTCACAGTGGGGAAGTTACTGAGAACGATGTCTGTTTGTCCTCCTTGAAAACAGCATCCTAAATGCCAAGCATGAGAACAGGACTAGAGAGTTCTTGTCCTATTGGAGATGTCCTTACTCAAGGAATTAGGGATCAGTACCTATCTTCAATATCACCATGATCTTTTGAATTGTTTCTGGTTGTTTGTTTGTGTTGTGTGTTTGGCACTATGACAACATTCATGTCAGAACTGGGCCGTGAATGAGTGGCATTTCCTATCACAGCTGTGAGTCAGGACCAAGACATGAGCATTCAAAAGTGGCTCCAAGAATACTGTGTGCATTTGTTAAGGAAACATTTGTTTAATAGTTTATTCGAGCTATCAGACTGTAAATATGTTCAGTAAAATAGATTTCCTGGGTTAAATCAACACTAGAATAGGTAGAAGTCAGAAGATCAAACAGGAGCTGGAAATAAAGGCTGAAATAACCAACCAGACACAAAAAGAAAATGCAGGATTTATATCACATTGACATACAAATGTGGGTAATAAAATCTCGTAAGATATATCTCTATTGGGATAGTGATTTAATTCAATATCATTAACTAGGATCAAGATAGAGAAATATTGGAGACACAGCAGGGTTCTTTTGAGATTGAAATCTGTGAATCCAAAAGGAACACCCAGAGTTGTACCCAAGGAACCTTCCATCATAGGAAGTGAATTAAAGCATCTTCAGAACATACATAAAAGGCTGAACAATCTGTCCATAGCAGGCACTTCCTTGAGTTTTGTAGGCTGTGACTTTTTTTTTGACAGCCTAACCCATCAAGAGGCAGCCCCCCCACAGCTCCATGTTCCACACTGACCCTTCTCTTCTAAACTGCTTCTCCCTGGCACTCTCCAGCTGACTGACTGTGGCTGTTTTCCATCTGGCAAGCAGCATGGGAGATGCTGATGCTCTCTTAGATTGGTTTCTTAGATGGATGCTGGATTGCTTGTAGACTTTCTCCTGCAGAAATGCCTGCGTGGTGAAGACCCATGCCCTGTTGGGTAGCACCATAGCTGGCACTATTAATAGGTTTGCTTTGTGGCTCATGCTGAGCATACCAGGTTAAAGCAAACATCAAATTCTTCCTAAAAGAAAACTGCATGACAGTGTTCCTCTGTAGCTTCAGAGAGGTTTGAAGTATCAGAAGATTTCTGACTTGTCAGCAACATCTCTGATGGGGAAGAGCTACAAAGCAGTTAAGACTCACTTTTTCAAATGTGATTTCCAATTCAGAATTAGTGCATAG
>VZRR01013922.1:623740-652441 GCA_013398015.1 Oreocharis arfaki | reverse complement strand
CAGGCAGAAGACCAGACTGCCCAAAGAGGTTGTGCAATCTCAATCCTTGGATGTTTTTAAGCCTCCGGTGGGTAAAGCCCTGAGCAACCTGGTTTGATCTCACAGCTGACACAGCTTTGAGAAAGAAGTTGGACCAGAGATCTGAGGTTCCTGCCAACCTGAACTATCCTAGAAAGATTCTGTAACAAAGATGAGCTAAAAACCTGTTCAGGTTTGTTCTCCAGGCTTTTCTTAGAGAACTACTAGCCTAGAATATACATCCTCTTACCTCCATACATCTTCACTCATCTCATTGTCCACAGTGTTTGCCAATGTACTTGCCATGCTCCATTGGAGCCTGCTGACATTCAGAGCCACTCAACCTTTCTTTAAACAGTCGAGTAACACATTGTATTTGTGTATGACATTTAGTTATTTAAAATTCATAGTCATTTTTGCTTGACATTTTGTTCTTTTGCTGAAATCATGGTATATCTTCTAGCTGTTGGAACAAAAAGAAATGTGTGTTACTTGTGTAACTGCTTGTGTTGACAAATTTACAGTGGTTGCCAAAAGGTAATGCTGCCTATCTGAAGCTGAACTCAAATCTTGCTTGACTCTCTTCAAGCAGGTCTAGTGGTTAGGAGATTCTAAAGTAAAAAAAAAAGATCTAGGTTTATCTCTCTTTGCTCTTCCACTATGATTTTAAATGGAAAAATGCCNGAGTTTTGTAGGCTGTGACTTTTTTTTTGACAGCCTAACCCATCAAGAGGCAGCCCCCCCACAGCTCCATGTTCCACACTGACCCTTCTCTTCTAAACTGCTTCTCCCTGGCACTCTCCAGCTGACTGACTGTGGCTGTTTTCCATCTGGCAAGCAGCATGGGAGATGCTGATGCTCTCTTAGATTGGTTTCTTAGATGGATGCTGGATTGCTTGTAGACTTTCTCCTGCAGAAATGCCTGCGTGGTGAAGACCCATGCCCTGTTGGGTAGCACCATAGCTGGCACTATTAATAGGTTTGCTTTGTGGCTCATGCTGAGCATACCAGGTTAAAGCAAACATCAAATTCTTCCTAAAAGAAAACTGCATGACAGTGTTCCTCTGTAGCTTCAGAGAGGTTTGAAGTATCAGAAGATTTCTGACTTGTCAGCAACATCTCTGATGGGGAAGAGCTACAAAGCAGTTAAGACTCACTTTTTCAAATGTGATTTCCAATTCAGAATTAGTGCATAGACTTCATGTTCCATTCTGAGGCCTTTCCAGGATGATGCAGCTTTTTGAGTTTTCTGGCTTTGATCGTAACAAACAGTGTTTCATAACACATTCAGGGAACAGTTTTTCCTTTGACTTTGGCTGAGATACTCAGCTTTCTTTGCCTCAGTTTCTTCACCAAAAAGATCTCCTGGTTTCTGTGTTTAAAGACAGGGGTCAAGGAGAAGATGACTGTTGGAATTGAAAAAGAATACAATGAGGGCCTACTTGAGAATATTCAGTCTGTACAGGTCCCTGGGACCAGATGCATCCTCCACTATATTCTTGTGCCAAGTTGGGTTAAAGTCTGGATGGATGGACAACTACATGTGGATTTAAAAACTAATTTCACAGTTGATTAGGAGGGTAATGGTAATGATTGATGCTCTACCTGGAAGTGGGCAACAAGTGGAGTGTTGTAGTGATAACTGCTGGGACCTGCCCTATTTGATGTCTTCATCAGTGACATGGAAGAGGCAACAGGCTGCACTGTCATCAAGTGTGCAGATGACACTAAACCAGGAGGAGCAGTTGGTATACTCCAAGATAGGACCACTAGAACAGAAACTCAAGGAATGGGCTGACCAGCATGTTGTGTTATATATACACAAGGGAAAAAGCAAAGTCCTGTGACTGGGAAAGAATTTCCTTCCAGAAGGGTTTTCTTCCTCAAGAAAGAACCTGTGTTCTTCCCTTCCAACAACACAACAGTTGTGTTATTGACAACAATTCCCTGTAGCCTGACTGTCTGGGGGACATCTCTGCAGAAAAGGACCTGGTAGACAGCAAGCTGTACATGAACCAGAGTGTGCCCTGGCAGCAAAGGAAGCCATCAGCATCCTGCGTCAACAGGAGCAGTATGAACAGGAGCAGACCCAACAGGTTGAGACAAGCACTTATCCCCCTTTACTTGGCTCTAATTAAATCACATTGACAATTAACTCAATTAACTCACCCCTGTTGAGTTTTGGTTCCCCCAGTACAAGAAAAATACTAAACTGGAGTGAGGCCAAGAGAGAGTCAAGAAGAAGGTCAGGCTTGGACACATGTTCTATAAGAAGATGCTGAGGGAACTGGGCTTGTCTAACCTGGAGAAGGGAGGGCTTAGGAGGGTTAATATGACATAGCAGCAGCTTTGCAGTCCCCCCAGCAGGTTACTGGGCACTGCAGCCAGTTTGTGCATGATGGTAGGGCAAGAAATAACTGACATAAAGTGAAACAAGGGCTGCTCTGACTTGATATAAAGAAGAACTTTTTCCACCACAAAAACAGTCAGGCAGAAGACCACACTGCCCAAAGAGGTTGAAAATCTCAATCCTTGGATGTTTTTAAGCCTCTGGTGGGTAAAGCCCTGAGCAACCTGGTTTGATCTCACAGCTGACACAGCTTTGAGAAAGAAGTTGGACCAGAGATCTGAGGTTCCTGCCAACCTGAACTATCCTAGAAAGATTCTGTAACAAAGATGAGCTAAAAACCTGTTCAGGTTTGTTCTCCAGGCTTTTCTTAGAGAACTACTAGCCTAGAATATACATCCTCTTACCTCCATACATCTTCACTCATCTCATTGTCCACAGTGTTTGCCAATGTACTTGCCATGCTCCATTGGAGCCTGCTGACATTCAGAGCCACTCAACCTTTCTTTAAACAGTCGAGTAACACATTTGACGTATTTATGACATTTAGTTATTTAAAATTCATAGTCATTTTTGCTTGACATTTTCTTCTTTTGCTGAAATCACGGTATATCTTCTAGCTGTTGGAACAAAAAGAAATGTGTGTTACTTGTGTAACTGCTTGTGTTGACAAATTTACAGTGGTTGCCAAAAGGTAATGCTGCCTATCTGAAGCTGAACTCAAATCTTGCTTGACTCTCTTCAAGCAGGTCTAGTGGTTAGGAGATTCTAAAGTAAAAAAAAAAGATCTAGGTTTATCTCTCTTTGCTCTTCCACTATGATTTTAAATGGAAAAATGCCACTGAATTCCGTGAACATACAGTGCCAAAAAATCAGAAAACTGAAAGAAAAGTCTGATTCTCAATGGTTTCATTTCAGCACTTCCCTGAATCAAGTGGTTGGTGTTGAGGAAGCTGTTTAACTTGCCTGTGCCCCCATTTCTCTATAAATAAAAGTAATCTAGAGAATAAAAGATTTTATGGAAGTTTGTGTGAACATTATCAATACCATACTTTTGCTCTTGATGCACACGCAAAATGACTGAGCCTAGCAAGGAGTAAGATGATGTCAAACCGAGGTTAGTTCAAGAATGTCCATGTACACATCGAGAAGGCAAAATCTAGAGAAATAAACTGTGGCCATGGCATGAGCAAATACAAAATGAGAACTGGTGGCCTATGGTGGAACTGCAGTGGTCATATGTGTTAAGGCAAACCCAGATCCTAGGAACGATGATTGAAAGGCTCATCATTTCTCTCAGTCCAGTGTGTTTGGATTTGTTTCAGATCATCATGTTAAATTCTGTCTCTGATCTGCATGGCTACATTGACAAGAGCCAGCTGACCCGGGAGCTGGGAGGAACCCTGGAGTACGGCCACAGCCAGTGGATCCATCACCGAACTGTGAGTCCTGGTGCTGTTCTTACACATCTACACCAGAACTGTCCGGGTGACAAATGCAGGGCAAGCATCAAGCAGTAACTTTTCAGTTGCATTACAGCCTGTGGATTCTGCTAGGGACTCAGGGAAAGAGGAAATCCATGACTCAAATAGAGAAAGGCAAATTCCCCAAAAGTTTGTAATAGAAGCAGTAATTGTATCTCACCGTGCACCTGGCCCAGGACCTAACAGTGTTGTGGTGTTCTTACTCAGCAAGGCCTGTGGGTGCATTATCTTGTCTTTTAAATAATTGGTGGGCCTCTTAGGCCTTCAGCTGAATTTGAAAATAGGCATTAGCACTTTACTGACTTTACACAGGTCAAAAGTAGTGTCAAAAGTCTCATTTTAATGATTAATTATGTCCATGGTTTTAAGAGAATAAAAATACTCAGGGCACTATATTTTATTTTTCCTTTCTATGCTATACAAGCATGTACTCCAGCTGGGTCTTATTTTGGGTAACCGAAGAACAATTGTTAGTAGGAAGGCAGAAAGACTTCTTATTCTATTGAGGAAACTTGTACAGGTTTGATTGTTTGTTCTCTTTTTGGGCTGGTTAATGCATTTCAGTGTCTGCTTCAAAACAATGTAAACAATTCAGTATGGTGCCCAGTTAAGATGACAGATCACAAAAAACAGACTCCAAAGTCTGGCACATTAGCAGATAAAATATTGTCTCATTCTTCCTAAGCAAAAATGGACTAAGCTGGGTCATGATCCTGGAAAACTAATTAATTTCATGGAGAATTTATACAACATTTGCATCTCTCTTTGTGGGTCTACTTGCAAGATTGGTATATTAGAGCCCACATCTAACATGAGCCTCAATGTTTTGCAAAGTTCTGAGTTCCCTGGGTTTGAGTCTGCTGTTGCTGATGTGCAGGTTACATCTAACACTCATGCAAAGAGCTTTTCTGAGGTTATTCAAGTCAAATCACTTTCGTCACTTTGTTGCTATAGTTTTTTTTTGTGCTTTGCTGTCCTTATAAAATTAAATTTTACTCTCCTTGAGAACCACCAGATATTTCAGGCTTCTTAATATGCAGACACAGAACCTGAATTTCCTCTAAGATTAATTTTCTACATTTATAGCTGTGGTGACTGTAATGAGGTTAGGGTTGAGATAGGTGAGCAGGCTTATGTGTCAAAAAGTATCAAAAATATGAAACTGTCCTTGCAGGAAGGGGGAGTGTGAAGAAATGAATCATCTGTATGAGCTTTCGAACAGCAAAAGGTTTGAAAATATGAAGGAGAATAAAAAGAGGCACAAGAAAGGTTGTATTGTTTATTAATGACAGGGGTTTGCATAAAGCAGTAATATATAGTTTGGTAAAAAATGGAAACAAAAGTGAGCCAAGAATTCAGGGGAGTAGGGCGATGTACTCCCCAGAGGTTTTGGTTAAATTTGTTCGAAAAACTTTTACCAAGCACAGAGACTTGAAAAAAAACCAACCCACAGATGTAACTTAGGTATCTGAAACAATTTATTACTCGGATACACAGGAGAGAGTGGAGGCAAGCATGCTGTTAAGTGAAACACTGGTAAGTTCATGGTGCAGTCAGCCGAGGAATATCTGCTGGATACGAGGTTGTCATCAGGGAAGCGTTGGCTTCCATGGCACCTTAAAACAATCTGACTTCCAGTCTTGCTGAGCTGTGGTCTTCATGCCCTTTGCTGCTTCTCTCAGTGTTCTCTTATCTTGTCCTGCCAGTGCTTTTCTTCTGAGAAAGTTTTAAACTCTGGCTGAATGGCAGCAACACAGCAACTTCCCTGCATCGTTCACTGGTTCTGCTCCCCTCTCTTGGCTGCCAGGAGCCTATGAACTTTCTTGCCCACAGAGCACGTTTTTGGCTTTCTGTAAATGGCCTTTGGTTGTGGATGGCCGTGTCTGTGTTGCAGTCAGAAGTGTGATATTTCAGCCAGCTCTAATCCAGTAGTTTCAGTGCTGAGAACAGCAGGATACATCTGCTGAGCACTAAGCTAGAGCATGTGTGGGCCTGTACTTCTTTTGTTGAAAGCAGACATGAATTATGGGGGAAAAGGGAAGAAGGCTTGAACTGTGCTAGCACTGCTAAACGGGGGGCATGTTTCAGATCACATATGTGGACTGTAATTTCTCTCTACACCTTTTGAATGATGACCTACCTCCAGTTTGTTTTTCACTGAGCGCACAGCGTAATTCCATCTGTTGTGGTTGCAAGCAATGATTTCCCATCATTGCTGGAGAGAGGAATGCAATGTGCAACAACTACGTAGCGTTTGATTGGGTGTAAGAGCATCCCTAGTGCTTGTTGACTGACTCAAACCAGTGAGGGGGGGTAGATCAAAAAGTACAAAGAATAAAGAACTATACAGAACAACACAGTTACCCCCAAATTTCAGCATGATCATGAAAAAACATCCCATGCAGTTACTTGCTACTAGATATAAAGGTTTTAATCACGTCATAGGTCTGAACATTTTATTCTTATCTGAGAAGGCAGCATTATTTTTTTAGCCTTCCTCACTTCCCCATTCTTCATTAAAACCACAGATTTCTGTTAAGTTTTGTGTTGGTGCACCCAAGTGATTAAGAAACAGCAATGTTCCAATGAATTTATGCATTTTAACTGTATTTGTAGTTGCTTGTTCTTGTATTTGTGTACTAACATGGACAGATGGGAGGAAGTGACTAGAATGCATCTCGTACAGATGGGCAAGATGGAGATGCACTTATTCAGAAGGCAGGGGAAGACAGATTACTGCTGAGTGAACAATGGCTGTATAAATATAAAGGCTTTGGCCTATATATCTTAGGAGTGCTCTCAACTTAAATAAAGCCTTAATTAAAATTTTAAAAGCAGCAGAATTTCCCAGCAAGCATAGGCAGAGGATCTGAAGTTCCAGGCCTGGCTTTGAAGCTGATGTCCTCTGTGGTTTCATTATGTCTGCTGAGCTCTGGGAGTTTCCTGTTGGCTCACGGAGGTGACAATATGTGAGGACTTGTGAAAAGGTCATTTGTGACACATGGTTTAATTTGTAACTTTTAGCACATCCACCCAAAAAAAGGCAACGTGACCAGCTTTACAGGCACATGATACTTGCAGCACAGTGTGCCTGAAGCACAAAGTGCTCTTAAAAGGCTAAGGGTAAATAACCAATCCGTGACTTTATGCTCTTGATTTTCCAGGCTATTGAAAACTTTGCAATGACAGTAAAAACAACAGCACAGATGCTACAGACCTTTGGAACAGACTTAGCAGAGACTGAACTTCCCAACGATGTGCAGTGCACAGAGGAGCTTCTCTCCTCACACACCGACCACCACAGCAAGCTGAAGGTGATTGTTGCCCCATGATGGCTCCAGCAGTGTGATAGATGAGTTCTGATTTAACAAAATTTTCTGCCATCACTTGGCAGTCCCTTGTCTGGAACCCACTGAGGAGGAGAGAAACTTGGGTTCAGGAGGTTGATTGGATTCAGCAGTGGAAAAGGGTGTTTTACAGCTTCAGGAATGGTAGAATGGGGAAATGTCACTTCCACTGTGTGAGAGGGAGTGATGGGATCACATCTGGAATAGCATGGGCTCCTGATGAAGAGCTCGTCAGAAAGGATGAACTTACATTGGAGCAGAAACAGAGAATATCTGTGAGGATAGTCAGGAACAGACAGAATGATCTAACTAGATGATGACTGTCGTTTTGTTTAGAAAAAAGTTGGGGCTAGTTTAGCTTTTCAGAGTAAGGGTCAGAAGTAAACATTACTGCTCTCAACAAATGCCTTAGTTTAAACACGAGATTAAAAATACTGCTTAAGATATATTAGCACAAGAACAGCTTTTATGGAAGAAGTGTGCAGTGATGTGGAGATTCATCAGCTGACAAGTTAATGTTTGATCCTCATTGTCTTTTTTATTGCTCATCTTTTGTGCTGGGAAGACACTTCTGTGGATGACTTCTTATAGCTGATGTACTGTGGCTCAGCATGTCACACTGTTATTTGAGGAAATTCCATTAAGAAGTGCAATGTCTCAGCCCAGTCTCTCACATTCAATTCGTGGTAGAATAATTTATTCTGCAAGTGGCATGGTCAGATATGCGGTCTGCTCAGAAATTACTCTATTCCTTATCTCAGAAATTGACCTACTATTCAAAGTGAACTGATTTAGGTCTCTGCATTTTCTAGAAAAACGTATCACCTTTGGTGAGCATTTATATTTTGCTTTAAGTATTTTGTACCTATGAAAGAACCCTCCTTTGTCATTACTATGTTGTCATCTAAGAGATGTGGGTGTTGTTAGAAGTACATACAATTTGGTTTTTGGCTTGTTTTTTCCCCTCAGGACGAGCTGAAACTAGCAGTGAAGCAGGGGGCCACCTTACTGACATGCATCCGGGAGCCAGTCACCCGAAGTGCCAACAGCAAACTTAGTCCAGATGAACTGGAAAATGTGGCCACAGTGGAAAGGTCAGTGGAGCTAGATTATTTTGTGCAACTTGCTAATTTACTCCTAAGACATGCAGGTGTAATTTAAATAATTTAAATATGCAGGTTATAAATTGCCACTGGTTCACCTACTCAGGATTTATTGGACAGGTAAGTCAGAGAAGGGAATAGCTTAGAGGAAGTTACTTGATTAAACTGTCAAGGCAAGTTCAAACAAGTCCTGAATTCTTGGTAGTTTTTGGTCAGACCACTAAATCCCTGGCTGAAGATTTAACATGGGACTTACTTTCCGCATAACATGTATGTCCTTCAAACTTCTGTGCCTGGTTAGAAAGTGGCACCTGAATCTCTGTGAGATGAGAGGGTGGTGTGCTTGTGAATGTCTGTGGAAACTCTGTGGGAGGAACAGATGAAGATGATACCTGCAACGTACCGTGCAGAGACACAGAGAGAACCTCCTTTTCCTTCCTACTATGCTAGTTATTACCATGAAGCTTTTAGTCACCATGTAGAAGTTTCTGCTGTGCCATGTGATGCAGTGGAAAGAGAAATGCCATGCTAGGGTTTCAGTGTGTCTGCATTCACTGGGAACAAAGGTGCTAAAAGTAAAGCTGAGCTGATATTTTTCACTGAATACTTTAAAATCCTTTAAACAGTCATCCCAAAGGAATTTGCTAATTCATCTTTAATTCAATGACTAGCTTTGATTAAAAACACATTTTTCAGGGACAGATTGAAAACAGAAATATGTTTTTTAGAGGAATAGGAGGGAGCTATTGGCATTTACCCCAATAACTTGATGACTTCAGCACTCACTGATCGCCTACCTGCCCAAAGAGTGCCGATCTACTGAAATACAAGATATTCAGAGAACACTTCCTTTTTGTTTTTTCTACTTGTTTAAAACTGTTCTACTTTGTAATGAATGGATCATTGAGAAACTGTGAGGATGACTCACTAGCCTGGTGTCAGATATTTTACTGAAGATATGACAACTTGATATGAATGTCTTTGCAGATAAATGTTTCATCATTTATGCAGAGTAAAACAATGTCCATGGTAGTCATTATGAACTTCAAATCTGTTGTTTTTAATGGACTGGGAAAAATGATTCAGTCCTTGCCTGTTTCTGATGGGTGCAGAAAATTAACAAGTTGTAGAGTTCTGCTTTAATCATTCCATAAAATAATAATTGCATCATATTCAATGTGCATCAGCTGGGGATGAATTACCTTTGAAGCACTGGGTGGAAGCTGGGGAGGCACAGCTGTCCTTGGCTGCCTGCACATGGAACAGCTCTGAGTCCCTCTTGCACATCAGGAGGCAGACCTGTGACTGCCACAGCAGATCCATGTAGTTATCACTCATCTGTCACATTCCTGCCTGTCCTACTGCAAATTTCATTCTCTTTTGCTTAAGGGAGAGCTGACACAGAGCTCTCTTATGTAAGTGTAGGCCTCCCCACCATCTCCCTGCTCTGCTTTCTGCCATCAATTACTGTAACTTAAAAGAAATGAACTATAGGAAATAAGTACATTCTGTTCATTATAATTTCTTAACAGGTTGTTGGCTCAGTTGGATGAAACAGAAAAGGCTTTTGATCAATTTTGGACCAAGCATCATCTAAAACTAGAACAGTGCCTGCAGCTTCGACACTTTGAACACGATTTTAGAGAGGTATTTCTTTGTTCATGCTGTCTAGCCTTCTCTGGTAAATAAGGTCAAATTCTACCCATACTTAGAGTATGCTGGTGATCCAAAAAGGAGGTTGGGAGAGAAGCCCTTCATTATGAAATAGTAAATGAATATTCAAAAATTAAAGTCTTGACAGTTATCAGATGTCTTACAATGCTTGAATAAGGCACAGTGAGGAAAGTGCCAGACTGTGAGGCCAGAATGTGGAACACCAACTTCTTGATAAATAATTTTGCATTTAGGTGTGAAGTTATCAAATATAATTTCTTCTGTGATGGTAAGTTGCTAATCCCACCAGAGTCAAGGGAATACAGCTGAGAAAGCCCAAATGTCAGCCCAGAGACTGGAGTAATACAGATTCTGGAGTAATATAAACTCTGGAGTTTATAGGTTGTCAAAAGGTTGTCAAAACTTTGTGGGCCTAATCAGTGAGAAGCAGGGAAACTCTTTGGAGAATAGTTGGTTGTTGATTTATTCCTTGGCTTTTCCATGTTGGAACAAGCTGAAAGACTAAAGTTGAGATGCAGACTCTTCTCAAAGATGTAGTTGAATGTTTGTTGTAATTTTTATCAGTATCTTGTGATGGGGTTTTGGGTGGGTTTATTTTGGTTTGGTTTTATGCTTTTGTTGCTGTTTTTTAGGTAAAACTGACATTGGATAACCTCATGGAAACACAAGCAGGTTTTGCTGACATTGGAGACAGTGTGACTCGAGTTGAGAACCTCCTAAAGGAACAGAAACATCTGGAAGAGAAAGGACAGGTTTGCACTCAATTTAGTATTCTAGCTGTTATAGACATGGTGTTCTAGACACTTCTTTGTAACTGTCTTTTTCGGGTTTTTTGTGTCCACATTTGCTCTCTTCTCATGAGTCATTATTTTAAATTGCAAAAATACATTATTTTAAATTGCAAAATCCTAATTTCCAGAAGCCAGGGTTGTTCAGACCCAGTAGTTCCAGTTCATTACTTGGAAAGATAGGGAAAAAAACAGGGGAAAAACCTTGTATAATGAATGTCCTCAGTATGTGAGAAAGAAGTGTACTCCATAACCTCAGTGGGCAGCCTGTTCCAGTGTTTGACCCTCACAACAAAAAAGTGCTTCCTGAGGGTCAGATGGAATCTCTCGAGTTTCAGGGTACTCATTGACATTGAAGTTGGCCTTCAATGTAAATGTGAAGTAAGACATATCAGCTATATTAATATTCCAAACCATTACCCCTGGGCTACAGCAGGGGTTTCAGAGATGGATTGTCCTTATTATGCATGTCAGTCTAACTTCAGATTTTTCTCATTAATGTCTCAGGAACCTTTGGAGAAGGCCCAGTCTCTAGCTCTCCATGGAGAACAGCTCATCCAAAACAACCATTATGCAGTTGACTCCATTAGACCAAAGTGTGTTGAACTCAGGCGGATTTGTGATGACTTTACCAATGAGACCAAGAAAAAGTATGATATTTTGGGAAAGTCTCTTGAGCTGCATAAGCAGTTAGATAAGGTGAGTGAACCTTCTCAGATAACAGCCCTGGTAAGGTTCTACTAAAAATGAATGATTTTATAAACTCAGGTAATTACAATGAAAATACGAAGTCATGTTTCGTTTTTCTCCATTTCGTTCAGTAAATGTTACTATAAATATTGGAGCTTTGCATTCGTTCAGCAAGTTCAGTTCTGCATAACCTGGTGGGGTGACTTGTGGGCAGGAGCTGCTGCACGCTATGAGTAACATTGATCTCCTTTAGTGACGTGTTAGGGCAAATCTGTTTTTCATAGAGTAGAAGAAACGCTTGACAACATGAACTGTTCATGATGATAAGTCCTTTTTCCCTCATTTTTCTTTGAAGGCAAGCCAATGGTGTGAAGCTGGAATCTACCTCTTAGCTTCCCAAGCTGTGGACAAGTGCCAGTCACAAGAGGGAGCTGAAACTGCACTTGTTGAAATTGAGAAGTTCTTGGTAACAGCTAAGGAACACCAGCTCTCCAACCCAAAGGAGTTTTACAATCAGTTTGACATGATCCTCACCCCTGAAATAAAGGTAAAACCCCTCAGATGTGCATGTGCTCACTTAGAAGTTAAAAATTTCCGGTTGCTTTGTCCATGAGACTGTACTGGGCTATATATTTGAGTCTGCTAAAGTACGCCTCTTTCTCTACTCCTAAAGGGCACAGAGATGAGCATTTGTGGCAGTAAATTTTACTCATAAGAGTAGTCATGCAACACATACGTCATTTTCCTCAGAGCAGTGCTAGAAACACTGCTTGAGTCACCATGTCTTGGTCAGTGAAACTGTGATCTGTGCAGAATGCAGGGGCTGGGTGGCCATAAACTGCAGCAAAGTGTGGTCTCCAGCTCTAGTCTGAGTCTGGTAATACAAGTCCTTTCTTCGCTTGCCCAGTCCAGCACTGACAACCGTTTGTTGTTTGCCTTTTCTTTGTCAAGGCAAATGCCCAAAGAATTGTACAAAAACTTGAAGATGTACAAGAAATGTTTGACAAGAGGCAAGTAAGTCTGAAGAAGCTGGCAGCCAAACAGACCCGGCCAGTACAACCTGTTGCTCCACATCCTGAATCTTCCCCAAAGCGAGCATCACCAAAGATTACCAGACCAGCAGCAGTAGGTAGGCCATGAACAGCTGCTTTCAGACTCACACCAATGATTTGTCCACATGGTCGTGTTTGATTTTTGTTATCAGAATGAACACTTGAATTTGATAGGCAGTGTCAGCCTTGTAGGTCCAGCTATTAAAAATGAATATGAAATATCTGTCACTGCAAACATACAAACAAGGGTGAGTCAAAAAAACCTGCCAGGCTTCTCTTCCTAGGTCTGATCTACAGAGTACATTTCTATACTGTGTTTCAGTGCTTCTTATATTGCTAATTCTCAAATACTCAAGCCAGGGTAGTCAATGCAAGGCTGCAGTGTAAGCATGAGAACCTCTTTTACTTTGCAGATACTTTATTGTGAGTATTTGGCTTTAAAGGCTCCCGATTCCTCAAGTTTCAATCAAATCCTTGCAAAATTAAGGGTTCACAAGTGACACTGACTCATTTGTGGAATTTTTGCTTTTTCCCCTCTAGATAGATGTTAGTTCACTTTCTACCTTGTCCTCTGCTAACTACAGGAGCTGAGCATTTCTTCTGTTAGGAAATTACTGAAAGTTCCTGATTTGAGGTTAGCATGTGCCTTTAACCAAGTTAGCTATTTTCTGCAAAAGAAACATGGGGTGAAGCTAATTTGAAACAGCGTATCTTGGAGACCAGCCACGCTGAGCTTGGCGGCAGGAAGGGGTTGTCCCTTTGGAACCTCATGGCTGTTTAAAAGGGAAACCTTTAGCAATAAGCCTTGAAAAAAACTCAAATTTGCACGAAGAGCATTCAATAAACTGCTTTCTCAGCAGGGAGATTAGGATGGCCAGTAGCCTGACCATTTTGCTTTCTAGGCATACCAGCAGAAAGTCTCACCAATGTCCCTGTTCTCCTCTGCTCCCCAACATTCATCCTTTGTTCCAAAAGAAAATTGCCTTCTTCCCGTTCCCATGCCAATTTGACATCTGTAGATTTTTTCCCCCCAAACCATGCTAGCTGTGTTTATGTACAGTTCCTACATCAAGTTTCAGCTTCTCTGTTGGTTAAAGGGAAGCTGAGAACACAATGCCTGTGAAGAGGTCCTGCTCTGCCACGCACACATCCTCCAGCAATGTGCTCCCCTCTTGCACTGCAGTGGGCAGTCAGTTTGCTGGAGTTGTGATTTGCCTTGAAAACCAAATAAACAGACTGCAAAACCATAGTAGTTATTTTTCCATTGCATGAGTTACAGAAATGTAGGCAGCTCTGGAGATCACACAGCCCAGTCACCTTTTCCAAGCCAGCACTATGTCAGAGTTCATCAGATTGCTCACTGCATGGCCACTAGTGCTGAAGCAAAGGAAGTTGCAGAAAATGAGGTTGTGGGGTCAGTAGGTCAGAGCCAGTTAGCTCCTGTCAGTGGCAACACAGTTTTAGGATGGCTTTCACCTATAGAGAAACTGCAGCTTCAGGCTAAAAGCTAATCTTGCAGTTCTGTTTATGCATGCAGTCCCTTGAACTGTTTCTTGAACTGCTTTCTTGTCATTTTAGAATATTTGCAGATTTTTAAATTAATTTGTTGGTATAAATAGAACTTTATAGAATAGTAACTAGTTTATGACAGTACTCTGAGTTTTGATCCTTGTTCATAGATCCCATCCCGTACTGTCAGCTCTTTCACAGAAAATCATGAGATGCTCCATTGCTCTGTCCCTTGAATTGCAGTTCGTGCTTATACAACCCGATACAGGATGACTGTGTGACAAGGCTTAGCCTTTAATGTCCTGTTGCAAAATAATAGGTAGGTGAAATTTATTTTAAAATTTCACTGTGGTTGTTCCGTGAGGAGGTGCAAAGTGCAGCCCAGTCCTGTTCAGACATTGATAAGTAGACTCTGCCATCTCATTCAGTCTTGAAGGTGACTGACTGAGAGTACCTCTGTACAAAGAAACAGAAGTGCCTGAGTATCTACAGCTGATTCAGGCACTCACAGTCAGTTATTTTAACAGTCATGAATAGTACATGTATATTCACATATTCTTTATGAATCATTTTGGTGTTATCCAGTTGTCTGCTACAGAGAATCATACTTTCAAATTCCTGAGTGCCCTTTCCCTCAGAATGCCAAAGCACTTGGCAAATACTGGTCAGTATTTTAACCTCTTCTTTTCAGAAAGAAAAACGAAGCACAGATAAACCAGGGAATTCACCAAGGTGTTTCACAGTCTGACTCTGAAACGTGTCTGAGAATAGAAACAGGGACACTGAGTCCTATTCCAAGCCTGAAAATGAGGCTGTGAAATTCTGCTCTTCTTGAAGTTACCCTGTTTTGGACTTTCCTCTGTGTCCTTTCTTCACATTCATGGCATCAATGCACTATCAGCATTTACTTATGGGGAGAATTTATTGAGCAACATCTTTGAAACACCAGAGAGTCTTAGAGCACCTTCTCGAAACAGATTTTGTAACTCATTTGTCATTTGTTTCCCAGGATGTACCTGAATATATCTAAAAGCTTGCAAAATAGAATATGGCAACAGGAAAATACCATGTTCCTAGACTATGTAAATACAAAGGCAAGCAAAGGCAATAAAATGTGGTAAACAGAAATAGAAGACCAGAAGGAAAGGCTTTTGTCCCCAGGCAGCAGAGTGACAATACCATGGCAGCACTGCGATGGTTGGTCTGTGAAAGGAAAAAAAAAGTTACATTTGTTCCAGAATAGATTTGGTTTTGTTTTTCCTTGCTGGCTATCCATTTTCCTAACAGGGAGCAGTAGGGAAAATTCAGTCCAATTCAGGGTGCTAATGGAAAAGTCTTCACAGATATGAAGGCTCAGACATTAAATACTCCATTATTTTAGCTGTCAGACTCTCCATTTTACATGGACAAACACATAGGCAGAGGTGGATTTTCTGCACACAGGCTGAGCTGATAGCATGCCTGAGAGAAAGGGCAGGAGGGCAGGTTTCTGTCAGGGGAATGACTGTCACAGTTTCATGTCCATGTCCTTATGGTTTCTGGTGACTCTCAGCAATCTTTTAGCTTAGTAACGATCCGGAAAGGCAGTTCAGAGCTGCACTGTAAACTTTCCTTTGGTCAACATTTTTCTATGGGTCAGGAAACTCTGAAGCAAAATTTTAGATTAATCCCAATTTTGCTTGAAGCTTCTGGTTTCACAGGTGAACTTCTATATTTTGCAGGGACAGGTCTGTTCAAGAATAAAGAACTAGTTCTGGAATTATTATGATGCTGAAAAGTCTGTGTCAGCTGTATTTGGTTTGTGTTTTAGCTGTGAGAACTTGATTAAATATTATTCACATATCAACCCTGAAAAGGCAGAAATCTCTCCTGACCTTTTTATAATATGAGCTTTGAAAATATGTAAGTAGCATATATGACACCTTATTTTAACGAGAATTCTGTTTACTCCCAATGGAAGCTGCTTGAATACTGCTAATGGCTAAATTTGTCCGTGTGTGTTGTGGGGAAAGAAGTGGCACTTGATAGGGAAATATTTTCCTCTGATTCTCTTCTGAGGGCATAATTTTTGATGATTTGACTACATATTTGTTCTCTGCATTTCTGTGCAAAACTCTTTAGCATGGAGTGAATTGGAATAGGTCCACACAGTCAAACCACACAGCTTGTCAGGCACGATGAGATTCACTACAGAACTGTAAAGGATAATACATGCCATTAGGGATGAGTGCAGTTAGCATTTATCTATTTTAATTTGCTTGTAATTCTCCCAAACTCTAACTCTTTGAAATGAAACCTTCCCAAAGGCTATCTTCTTCAGCCTCACACGTTCTTGGAAAATTTCAGTAAAAGATGATTCGACCATCTCAGTAACCATGGTTAGGAAAAATATCTTAGTTACCTTTCTGGTGAGAGTTGGAACATGGCAGCACAAAGTGCTATAAAATACTCACCTAGAGAGTTCTTTGTGTGCAACATAAATGCAAAATACAGGAGCAGAGATGACACAATTTCTGTGAGCTTGTTAAACAAATAACATGTTTAACAGCACGTTACACATACAAAATCCATGACTCACCATACAAGCGTCTTAGAAGGCCAACTTGGAACACAAGATTCATAAGGGGAGAACACAGCTGGAGCATTTTCAGTCCTTTAAATAATAAAGTTTAAGCTGTTTCCATCTCAGTTAAATGTATACAACTGCTCATTGGATCCAGTCCAGCATTCCTCACAGTCACTAGTGCGTACCACTCACTAACTAATAACATCTGGACAGAGGATAATGGAAGAATGTCTTGCAAGAGTCTGGGGATGTGTGCAGGGGAAGTGAGGCTGCAGAGAGATTAGCTGACTCAGAAGAGATGGTGCATGCGATTTTCATTAATGGTTTGAGAAACCACTAGTTTCTATGGTTCAGTATATTTCTATAAATGAAGTTGAAAAAAATAAAAGATACTTTCAGTTTTGTGGCTGTGGGGCTGCTATTACACTTGGGCCAGTCTGAGGAAACCAAGTAGTGTCTCCTTGTAGAAGAATATTACACATCCAGGAACCTTGCTCTGTGCTTCTTGTATCAGCAGATTTTCAGAGGGCTTGACAGGAATTTTTCTAGAGCAAAGAAGTCTAAATTATATTGCCTAAGAATGGCAAAGTCTTTCTGCCCTAAGCCATTAAGTGATAAACCATAGCTGCTCTGGTGTTTCTTTAGCTGCCTAAACGTTCTGTTTTGTCATCATCAGCATTCAAAACTGCAATTAAGCCACTAATTATCTTCAAACTCACGTTCCTGTTGGGCAGCACAAGCAGCAAGCCCCAATAAAGTTTAGCAGACTAGTTGTTTCCATGCTTGTTCTTGCCAAAGGAATTTGATTCTGCTGTAGGTGATTAGTGAGAATCACAAACTCATAGAGAAAGCAGATGGGAAAATACGTGATGGGGAAGTTCCCCCCCAAAGCTCAATGTTAAAGCATGGTATTTATTTGAGGGGGGCTTGGAATGTCTTACAGGTGCCAGGTATGTATCGTAGCCCTTGACTATGGCCTGTGTCTCTTGCTAGCTGATGACTTACACTTATTCCAGCAGGAGCAAACTTCAGGCCAGTTACCCAGGTGAACTAATGCAGCTGTCTCTGAGCACCTGGGAGCTGCCCACAGCTCGCTCTGTCCCTCAGTGGGGGATGTAGTCCCCCCTGTAAGAGAGGAGACCTGAGGGAGGTTGCCTGCCTCCCTACGCAGGAGCAGGGGGGAAATGGGTGAAACCACTGCCTTTTCTCACAAGCAGCATGACTTTTCCTCACTGAATTTATTTCAGTTTTAGAGAGGTGGAAAGCCCGCAAAGCAAAGCAAAGCATGTGAGTCTCCATCATTTTCTAGCAGCTTTAGGGACAGTACAGCCCTCTTTAGCTAAATAATACAACAGTGATTCCATACTTGTCATGCAACTTCTTCATAAAAAACTGGTAAGGAGTACTAAAGCCCCACTGGAAAAGGGTAGTGATGCTCCAGATGAATGCAAGTGACAAACCCTGATTTACAATGCCCTTTAACAATATTTGCTTTAAAAGCAGCATCAAGCAATTTAAAATATTAATGAATTCAAAATGAAATCATCATTATGTATCATCCAGGGGAGTACTGTGAAACAATAGGATGAAAACAAGCTTGAAACCATTCAGACATTAGATAATTTCTAGTTTTTCTTTGTTCCTGTGCCTTTATTCTTTCAGTAGGCAGCTCAACACTATAATTTTCAGCTTCTTCAGCAATACAATACTGTACTGACCTTGAAACAGCCAACTGTAGTGAATTTTATAAGGGAGTTTCCCTTATATTTCCAGTTCCACAGCAATTAGTGCAATAATAATTGGCAGGTATTTGGGCTGTTTCTTTCTATACTGCTCCAGGAGCTACCTAAATGTAGTGACATGCAGCAGTCTCTTAACTGTGGGCCAGTCAGTAACTGAAAAATTCTCCAGAGCGTGACCAAAGCAGCTTGTTTCCTGTTTTCAGTTCGCTTCTGGGTCAGATTGGAAGGGGAAGTTTGCTGTGTCAATATGAATCAAATTCGTCTCTGAAATATACACAGCTGAATTTGACTGCTTTCTTATCTTGTACCTGTCTCTTTTTCTGAAATATGTCACACTGAAGAAGCCAAGACTCAGACTGTGAACTGACCTGAGTAATTTGCTGCTGGATCAGGGAGTACCTGCAGTTTGGCTTCTTGTGGATGTGTCATCTTTCATTTAAACTGCCCTGTGCTCTCTTTCCTGGATCACTTGGAGCTGTCTGAGCTTGCAAGCTGTGATCCAGACATCAAAGTTGTAACTGATTTCCACTTTTTCTGCTGATTGCTTTTGGCCACGGTTTTCATAGCAGTATCAACCATCCCTTCAAGCTACGAAGTTTTCTGATTAATGAATAAGTCAAACAACTTGGTATTGCTGACTGTGCTCTTCTGAACAAAAGTCCTCATGTTTTCTGAAGTTATTTTCTTTGCTTCCCTTTATTTCCACAACACACCCATAAAATTTGTGAATTAGCTTTGTAGAGTAATCCCATGGACTGAACTCAGATTTAGACAAGGCAACTAGACAATGGCAGCATATCTAGGGTATTCAGGTGTGGGTAAGAGTATGAAAAAATGTCTTGGTGGCCAAGTCTTAGATTTATCTTTTTTATGCTGATTTTTACCAGGTGTAAATAGGATATAGTTGGGAAAAGCTCCATGCGATCACAGCCTATGTTTTGTCATGATTGTGGTAGGTGAGAATTTATGGCTAAATAGAATCTCCAGGGTGCATCAATACAGAAAAGGGTGAATTTACTGATGCTTGTAGAGACTTTGCTCAGAGATTCATGGGAAAGCACGTAAAAGGACCCATTTGAAAACTTCCCAAATATTCTGGTTTTGCCAACAGTAGCAGTCACCCTCCCTGCAGATTAGAAAGGTATGAAGAAGTTTGACAATCAGGATCAATAGCTTCCGTGTGCTGCATCCTGCATCCTTTTGTTCCCTTGGTTCCAAAATGCTGGTACACCACTTTTTGGGTGAAATAAGAATACCTTTGAGAGAACAAATACTACTTCAGGGAAAGCTTGCTTGGGGATGGGAAAAAGACATTTGTTGAAAGTAGTGCTCAAAATCAAAACAAATCCCCTGCTGTATATTCTGAAAGAGTGATGGAAGAACCAAAAAGAGACATTTGCATTTCAGCTCAGTCCTGGAAACTACAAGAATCCTCTACCAGTCGATTATAGTTGGTGGTGACTGCCAGATTTCACTGTTCCATTGGGGAAACTTACTAGTATGGAGTCATTGTGAGGAGGTAACAGGCATGAAATGGGCATTGCCAAGTCCTTATGTCATTCAGCATCAGATAAATCCAAGAAGATTAAGGAAGAGTTTGAGAGAGGCTGCTTTAATTAATTCTCTTCACAGCTATGCGATAAGGCTGTTGAAAAGACGCGGGGTAGAAGAAATGTCAGCTTCCATTATTATTGTCTGTGAAACTGATACGTTGTCTTCTTAACTGAATGTAATTTGAGGCGCTTCTATGTGTTTCTTTTTGCCTTACTTTAAACTACTTTAAAAGAAGAATTTAATGACAAGGGCATTTGAAACTTTGTTAAGGTGTTTCTTTTTAAAGTGTTCAGCCCTCTCCTACATGAAACCTTTGATACTATGTCCTCCTCATTCAAAGTTGTCTTCATCTTTTTTACTGTATCCCTTAGCTTCTCCCAAAACTCTCAGCTTTCTTCCCAAAGAAGAAAAAGTTACTAATGACTATCAAGACTCTCAACACTTCAAAACATTAAACTTGGTGAAACCCTCTTAAACAAAATGTTGCCAGATGCATTTGAAAACATCTGCTTTTATTCTTAGAAAAAGTGCTTGTTCAATTAGAAAGTTCTGACAGAATAAAAATGAAAAGGACTTAATCTCAATTTTGTTCTTTGTTGCCTGACCCAGATTCTTTCAGCATTTCATTTGGCATTCATACATGTTTTCACCCATGACATGAATGGCTGCCTATATCAACTCAGCAACTAAGAAAAAGGAGAGTGCTGTTGGCCTTGTACTTGCATGTGCTGTGAACTCATTATCAATCTAAAACAAAGATAAAACTGTAACAGATTATTTTCTACTCAAGCCAAAAGTATGATTCCCTTTCTCATAGTTCGCTCTAACCCTTTCCTTTGGACAGCAGGCTCAGCACAGGTGGTTTTGTTGCTAAGGATGACTGTCCAGTAGCCTTAGACACCTCAGTGTTAGCTGAGGTTTTCAGAGCTTGCAAGGGCCACCAAACCTGACACGACAGGGCATATTCTGAAATAATATCCTCAAATTCTCTGTCATTGTGACTGGCTGAACTCCTGTGATTACTCTCTTGAGAGCTGGTCATGTAATGAAACCTTACAGGGAACAATGCTTTAATCCAACATCATCAAACCATTTCCAGAAACAAGATTTCCTGTCTTTGGGAACGCACACAAGCAACACCATGCAAGTGACAATTACCCAAGTGTTGGTACAGCGGGCTAACATTTACCTGTGCTGTCCTAAAGATGGTTTTCCCAGGGGAAGCCAAACATAATAAAGTAATCTTTACAAGGTGGAGCTGAAGATGCCAATTTGAGACACAGTGCAGCACAGAACACGGGAACTCATCCCTTGTGCCAGCTGGTCCATCACTGCTCCAGCACAACTCAGTTCTCTAAGACAGGTCTCATTTACCACCGATGTGTCGGGATCTTTGCTCATTGGTCTTATTAGGAAGTAGAATTTTAACTTTTAGCACGTTTTGTAATGTTACTTTCTTTTTTACTCTTTCAGCTACTAACAGGAGGTCCACAGAAATTTCCTGCCCTCCAAAGACCATTTCTGAAGTAGAGTTATCGAAAAAGAAAAGTATTAAGAAGACAAAAGGTGGAATTAAGGTAGGATTACCTGAAATTTGGGGATATCCATATTGTGAGAGAACTCAAAACCACATAAATATAGATTTACATACCTATACTTGGAAATTGGAACATTTCTAAGTTAACTCTCTGATAAGGACAAGCTACTTTAACCCAACTCTTCTGTTATCCACACCCCTGACTTGCTCATACATTTCATCTTTATTCTTCTAAAGCTGAAAGCAAAAATTAAATGCAGTCCATTTTCTAAAATGGCCAACACAGCCCACAACTTCAGCAATAAGCACAGAATAAAACACAGTTATCAGCAGGAACATACAGCTGGTCTCCCCTTCGTCTAAACTCCCAGAAAGTGACTGGATTTTACTCTCATCAGGAATGCAAGTAATCAGTTGCATTTCTCTCATGTAGTTAGGTGTATGTAGAAACATGGTATAGGCTTTCTAAAACATCCATTCATTCATTCGTTCGTTTTTTGATCCACTTCCCAAGACTACACTGCAAATTATGCCCCCCTCCCTTTCCTCCTGTTGTCCTGATAATAGTTCAGATGAGGGCAGTTTATTACTGGATTCGATCATTATCCTCAACCAGCTAAATAACTTAGCAATATAGAACGTAAGATAGGCAACTACTTTCCCTCTTCAGAATTAGCCCTTAAAAATGCAAGTGCTCAAGAACTTAGATTCTGCTGGGGTTTAGATATTGGCTTGGATTGACAGCAAACTCAGCAGCTGGGTTGTTTTACAGAATTTAAAGAGACTGTCTTTGAGTAAGTGCAAGTAGTGCTTGGTGCTCTTAAAGCTGCAGGCAAAAGGGGGAAAAGCCTGCTTAAAACTTGCCTGGAGAGCACTTGAAATGATCCAACACTGCAAGACTGGACAAGGGAGTGTGTGAGTGTTTATCAAAATAAACACTGGAGCTATGCAAAAGCTCTGTTTCAGCCTGGGCACAGGCTCTGCACAGGTACCTGTGCTCAGCACTGCCTCAGCCAGCCCTGGTCTGGGACACAGACACTTCTTAGAGGCACACAGAGGATTCCCAGATTTCTCCATAGGGCATTCTACAAAGAACTCCGAAAACGTGAAGTCTTTGTGTTGGCTTCAGACAGGAAATGATAAATGGTATTCCAGAGTCTAAGGAACAGATTATTATGCCTGTAATTATCTACACAAGGAGATAATTCACCTTCTGTGGTGCAAGAATATAACGACTTTGCCTGCAGGAAGGAATGCCTCCATGCCAACACTGAGCAAGGAAGGGGAATATAAATAGAGATATTTCTGCACATCTAGAATTAAATTATTTTAACTTGTCTAGCGACTTGCTAGGTTAGGTAGGATTTTTTTTATTCTTTCAAAGAGTTAAAGTTTTCTAAATAAAAGCATCAGCAATTAAGTATTTTCAGTTTTAACATGTCCTTCTCATTTAGATTGAAGTGATGCATGAAGCCAGTCAAGGAGGATCCAGCAGAGTCCTGGTGACCAGTGAAAGTGATGAGAACTTGTCAACAAGGAGGAGGTAAGGCTGCACATATGAGCCACTATATTTTTTTTCTTCTTAGAATGCAAGTTAATGCATTTGTAGTACATTCTCTGCAACTTCTTTGAAGTTCACCAAGATTAATAAATAATTAGCAATAATGAAGTCCATGAAATGCTTACAGCCATGCACTTATACTCAGTCTGTCTGATGGAAAAGCAAGCAAGAGTTATCTTTTCTTTGGGCTGGTGCTTTTTTACAGGCTTTTTCTTTTTTCTTAGAAGCATTAATTACAAGATGTGAGAGAAGAAGTCATTAGAATAAGCCATGCATGTATTTACAAAAAACCCCAGTGTTAAACATCATCTCATAGTGTTCAGAATATTCACATTTGACTGTATACCTCTGAAAAGCTCTGGGTTTTTTAACTGCAAGCTAGAGTTTCTGCAAAATCTCGAGAAAAAGATTATTAACGAAGCAGTCTAAAGCACCAGATACTTAAATCACTTAGTTCAACAAAAAGCAAATGCAATTTTAGCTGAACTGCAGTTTCTAGGCCAAAGGGAACAATTAAAAAAACCCCCAGAAAACGAAAAACCCACAACAAAACCCCCCTGCAAGAAGCCAAATGCCACAATCCTGACTTCATTTCCTTTGTTGTGTTCTTCGCTATCATTTAGATAACTCATACTTAAGTTATGCCCCTGTGTCACACACTGGAGTTACCTGATGCAAATGACTCCATTTGTAAAAACCCTAACCTGATACATTATGTCAGACAAATTGGAGAGACATACAAATCATAATTATCTGAATTTAATTATACCCTGTAAAAATACCATGTCTGGTCCCCAAACCATCAGCTACTTTTCCAAAGGTGCAAAGTATGATCTGAAATCTTGTGTAGGCAGATACAAATCTCCAGAGGAACGGCTGCCTGAAGAGAACATACAAATTATAACATTAACAACAGGTTAAGCTTCTAATACCTGGCAATTTTATACAACTTTAGACCTACAAGCTTGGTAAACAAATTTGTGTGCTCTCTCTTTTCTTGGGAACACCAATTTTGCCTTTTGCCCGCCCTGGGGGCAGGGGGAAAGTGAGGGGCAGTTTGAAGTCCTCTTGTGAAAGGGAACTGAGAACAACACTTAAAAGTATCAGAACTGATCCTGTCAGTTACAAAGAAAACAACAGAGATATTAACCTTTGCTGTATTGTTTAGGTTTTTTTAAAAGAAATAAGTCTGTTTATTCAAAACAAATTTTACAAAAAAACTGTCTTTCTGTGGTACAGAGCAAAGTTAAGAATAAATATTGAATACTTTGTATAAAAATTAGTAATATCAAAGGGAAACTGATGCAAACCAAACAAACAGGTAAAAAAAAATTAGCATTAAATATGCTGTGCAACAATGTCAAACTTAATGAGGAGTGACCATTCAGGCTGATACAGTTTTGTTTGTAGAAGTACCAGCCCTGCATTGGAGCACCGAGACTGTTGTTAAAAAAGATTCCTGATGGAAGTGTACAAATCTTAATTTGTGTTTAGAACCAGAAAATATGAAGTTTTCCATGTCTCCGTTTTTTCAAAGGAGTGCCTTCATGCTTTCTTTTTTATTCAACAAGCAACTTCTTTTCACTGCAGCAAAAGAAAATGCATATTACAAACATCAAGGCCCTTTTAAGATTAAGAAACAATCCAAACAACACTCAAACCAACTGTAAAACAAAGTATTTCAATGGTCAAGTGACTTTCAGATAATGGCAACTACATTTAGGCAGCATTTTAGATGTTAGCTGGTTACAGCTACTTAAAGCTTACTTTACTTTTGCTTATATGAGTGAAAACAAATCCCAACACGTAGTTATGCTGAAATACTATAGTCTTGCTAGTACATTTTTGTTGCATACTGCATAAGAAGACCCTCTTTCCCTTCAGTGAACAGGGTGGCTTTTTCTAGCAGTGCAGTTTTGCTGTGCAGCTTTGTTGATTTAAATGGCTCACAACAAGTCAGAAATCTGATGACGCAGCTTTCCTTCAATATAGAATAATACTTTCTCTATATGTGCACTTATTTTCTCTGTATGCAACAGGTTATAGATCTACATCCCCAGTACTATTATCCATTTGTTTAGGCAAGAAAAGGAACTGGATTTGTTCCTTCTGAAGTATAGCTGTTATACCCTTCAGTCATTCTGACACTGATAAATGATTTGTGAGCTCTTCATATGCCCAATATTTAGGACCAGTTAGCAATCTTATTATCTTCCTTCTGCAAAACCAGTTGAAGAAAGTTACATATTTGATTTAATTCCAGTAGCTACCTCCCCTCCATCTGAACAGCTTAGAGAACAGTCAGCAAGCTCACTCTAGATCCTGTCTACACTGACAGATGCCATTATCCATTCAAACCAGAAAACCTGCAGCACAGCTCCAAGAGCAGTAGCAGTTAGTTAAAACAAGTTTACTACTCACAGCTTCAAACTAGCAAGTCCTGTATAGCTACCACAGGTTTGGCAATTAGCAACTAAGATATCTGTCCTGAGAGTCCGTGGAAGCACCATTAGTGAGCTGTGCAAGGACTGCAGACAGCCTACAACTCTGGTTCTCTGCAGTATCTTTATGGCGCCACAGGACAACTCATAAGGGCTGCAGTTTGCACATCAATTAGCTCTATTTTGGTTTACAAAGCACAGATATTTTGTTCCTTTGCAAGTGATATTAACATTGAGATATATTCAAGGTATGGGGGTTTGTGGACACAAACAACCCTGAAATTTTAAAGACAATTTTGACCTCAGGAGAAATATTTTAGTTATTATGATTTGTATACTGAGTTTCTGTGAATCACCATCTCCCTATCCCCTCAACGCAAAGTCAAAGTTTGTACAGAAAATATCTTCCCTCTCTGTTAGTACAAGCATGAAGTTTTGCTATTTTAAGTCTTTAAGTAGTAAACTAGCTCTAAGTAACATTCTCAGGCACTTTTCCTTGCTTTTCACCTCTAGAATATTGGAAAACAGGAGCATTATTAAATGCAAACTAATTTAACTTATTTGCTTATTAAAGATTGAAGTTTTTAAATATGCTGATTCAGTTTTCAGAAGACAGAGAAATATTAGCCCAACCAGTTACATGAGTAGTGTTTGACTTTCATAGCTTCACATTCTAAAGGGGATTCCTTTGTTACTTAAAACCACCAAGTCAGAGGGCGTCCAAACACCGTTTCCCTATTCCAAAGATTTAGGGAGCTTTGAGAAAGCAGCTGGAGTAGGTCTTCACTTCTAGCACTCACTATTTGTCAACTGTGCAGGTCCAGACAGACTTTGTGTGAAACACTGAGAAATGGTGAATATTTGTAGAGAGTTACACTACCTTAAACTACAGTGATAGTCTCATTCATCAAGTCAGAAGTTCCACTTTCCTCATGTTTTGAAAGGTCTACTCCATTTTGATATAACAGGGCTTTTTTTGCCACATGCCTTAGTTCACATAGCTTTTAAAAAACCATCAATACTTACTGACAAGTTCAAAGATACAGACATTTTCAACAAGCATTTCAAAGTCTAGAAGTCAAGTCCATTATAGTTCACTTATAATCCAGACTTGCATCCCTTGAAGAGCATAAAAAAATGGGCTACAATGTAGAAAGTTGAAGTACAACAGGAGAGCTATTCCAGTAAGTCTCTGAACAGAATCTGGGACCATCTTCCTCCTCTCCCTCTGCCCACCCCAAGTATTCACGTGTATATTTTACCTCTTTCCATGTTTACATATATTTTGGATAAACACCTAAAACGTTGTTGCTCTGTCTTGGCTCAGTGGATCTTCAATGCAGATATTCAAGTATTAAGAAAACGCGGCTGAACAAGGATATGTGTCCACATAGTACAGTTTACAGAGAAGCACAATATTGACTAGTCTGCAGTACATTCTACCCCAAATCCCTGAAGAAATCTTTTTAACTTTGGGATCTGTAGCCTGCTTCCAGAGCTGGCGAAGATCATCTACATGTCCGTGAGACGTCATCATCTTGTTATAAATGCAGGGATGATACGGAGCCTTTCCTTCCCCAGAAAAAAATACATGATATTGTGGTACAATTCCCATTTTATTGGCACAGAGACCCATGAAAACATCATCTATATAAAGACTTGTATTCAGAGTCAATGAAGCCTCATAGACTTTAGCTGCTACATCATTTGATACTACATATGCAGCTCCTGCTGTGTAGTCAGGGTAAGAGGGCCACTGGTACATTTCATACGGAACATAGTATTTGCTACTCTTGTCTCTTACGGGAGGGGATCCGCGATGGACACGACCAATCCAGAGATCTTGAGCACCCATTTGTGTGAGACTTTGGAGATAAGCAACGAGATTTGGCATATGGATAAATATATCATCATCTGCAGACATAATGAACCTGGCATGAGGACAGTAGGCATTCACCCAGCTAAACTGCAAAAGCAATTTAAGAGTAAGATTGTGAAAAGTATCCAAGAAGTCTTGCTGAATCAAATCATGGTATTTCTGGTCTTCGAGCTCAAGTTCTCTTTGCCGCTGTGTTTTCTGCAGGTGGTCTGTTGGTCGTCCTAAAGCAAAAAGAGTTTTAATGTTGGCATTAAGTTGAGAACGAACATACTTCTCGTTACCCCAAGTTTGTCTAATTGCATCCCTTCGATGACGGTTTTCAGGAGAAGTCTTCACAAACAATAGGAGAAGGACATCCTGCTGCTGACATTTCTCTCTGTGGTTGATCAAGTACTGGTAGCTTGATACTCTGTTCAGGTTATCCCTGCTGATAGACAGGCTGTCATTCACAAAATGGTAGCTATTTATGAGGTATCTGTAGGAATAGGACTTCATATGGCTCACAATGTGATTATCAAATGGTACCCAAAAAATCATGAGACACAGTATGAAGCAAGTGGCACATATCTGCAAAAAATGGCATTTTCTAACTCTTCTGGGACTAACAAACATTCTGATGCAGTTTTTACAGTCCTTATTCTTGTTCAGGATCAGTGTTTTTACAGTGCCTGTGTTTTAGTTTAAAAGCACAGTGTCACCCTTCAAGATAAGTGTCCCTTGTAAGGCATGATGTCTTTCATTCAGTATCCTTGTGAAGACAGCTTTGTTCACAGACTTCACAAGTCATCTTTCTCAAAAAACGTTTTTCTTTGATTGAAAGAACACAGGCAGTTTTGAAAGATGAGACTTGCAGATGAGTATTTTCCCTTTGGGGCATCTTGAAGCAAACACTACTGTTCTAATGGGAACTTCTCGTGTTTCTTTCCTTCATGAGGATGAACACCTGGCAATTCTGAAGGGGGAGAGGAGAAAAATTCAAGTGAGCTGTTATTAACACATTTGGTTTTAGGTTTGGTCACTGAAATGAGCTGTCTACTCAGTCACTGCCCATCATCATCCACATACACACATCCCTCCCTCTCCCCAAAATAAAAAAAGAACCGACTGGCAGCAAGTCGGAGGCGGTCAGTGGCCCGGAGCAAGCTTGTGCAGGCCAGTGAAAGAGGAGACTGACACAGAAACCTCTTTCTTAGACCCCCCCACTGCCGTTAGCCGGCAGATGACAATATTTTAAAGTTCTTCTAAGCTCGGAGAGCGCCGCACCCTACAAATGGCCGGGTTTGCAAACTGCCTTTTGAGCCGGCAGTCTGCTAAAGACCCAGAGCCAGGCGGAGCCCTGCGACTGCTCCCGGGGCAACGAGTGCCAGGCGATCGCTCGGAGTCCCGCCGGCAGCGCTCCCTGTCCCCCC
>VZRR01013922.1:606181-623096 GCA_013398015.1 Oreocharis arfaki | reverse complement strand
ACTGACACACTGACACACTGACTGACACACTGACTGACACACTGACACACAGACACACTGACTGACACACTGACTGACACACTGACACACAGACACACTGGCACACAAACACACTGACACACAAACACACTGACTGACACACAGGCTGACTGACACAGACCGGCTCTCTCGATAGGGACCCTGCCACAGGTACACCTC
Source organism: Oreocharis arfaki (assembly GCA_013398015.1). Classification (NCBI taxonomy): domain Eukaryota; kingdom Metazoa; phylum Chordata; class Aves; order Passeriformes; family Paramythiidae; genus Oreocharis; species Oreocharis arfaki. Next base: position 622,898 of record VZRR01013922.1, on the reverse strand, counting down.
TCGACACCGCGCAGCTCACACTTCAGCACTGCTGTCTCTGCCACCGGCTAGGGTTTAAGTGAAGAATCCAAAGCACAAAAAGCCACCCAAGTCCAGCCTTCTTGCCCTGCACTTTAAAATTCGGTTCTTGTAGCCGGATTTGTCTCTGCTATATAATAAACAAGAACAGCCTGAAGTAGCAACTGCTTGTTCATCCCATAAAAAGCCAAAAATAGCTGTCAGGCAAGAAATGTAGGACTTGTACTGTAAGGAATGACATCCCACAAACTAAGCACTTGTTGCACAGAAACAACCCCTGAAGCAAGAGAACACAAGCTATCACTTTCAAGTCAGAAGTTATGTGCAGCACAAAAGTTTTGGGACTGCTTTAGCCATCTGAAGTCTTGCAACTAGATAGCATGATGAGAACACAACAGAGTATACAGTGATAAGAAAACCTGGGGATATTTTGTGGTGCTCCAGGAAGGGGACCAGCTGCTCAAAATGGAAACCATGCATTGGTGTATCTGAGGATTGCAGATTGTAATGCATAACAGAAAAGCTGTATGGGCAGTCTGGTGAATCAAAGTCAGTCAGCGCTTTTTATAGTATCAGTTTAAACCCTTTTTATTTTGGAAACATGTAGTTAAACAATGCACCTCAGAGTTATAAACTCAGCAACTTTACAATAGGACACTATTGCAAAGCTTACTCGTGTTTCAGATGAAGCACAGGGATGCAGACAAGCTGGAGTGTTACAGAAATCCCAACATTTGGTAGTTCCTTTTGAAGGAGTGGGTCTGAAGATACCAGGCAGTCAGGTTGTTCACTGCCATCATGATAAACTTAAAAGCAGAGGACTGAAAGTAAAGGGAGCACAAGGCAATCTGTTTAACTACCTGAAGCAAAGTTTACCATGGTAAACACAGAGATACTCACCACCAAATACAACTTTTTTACATTACACTTGGATAAGAAGTTTGGGAAACAGTCTGCAATTGCCCATGCCATTTGGTAGAAGGAGACAAGTTAACACCACAGATAAAAAGGACATGATCACTGAGAGCTAGCAGTGAAACTAACTCACATGACAGTTATTTCCACTAGCGAAAAATAACAGTCTCCAGAAAAAAACCAAAAACACCAACACTCAAACCAAACCCACACACCCACCAAAAAAAATCCACCACAAAACACATCATGGAAACAGCTTTAGATTTGGAGCAATTAGCAGGGGATGAGGCATGCATAGACTCAGTTTTCTGGTCCCTAGCACCGTTTCCTGAAGTCAGGGATGCTGGAAGGAGAACGTAAGTTTTTCCTTGGAGAAAAAGCAAGTCAGAAAATTAACTGGCTGAGGGCTAGAACAGTCTGGTCTGTCATTTCCTTATTCTAGTTCAGCAGAATTAAATGAACCATTGGTAGACAAAAGTTGTTCAAAATTCTCATCAGAAAAATACCTCTTAAGTAAAACTTTAAAATGTGACTATAGATGAGCAATACTAATGAAATTTAAGGAGGTCTTTACCCACTCACCCACCTCTCTCCAGAAAAAGTGTGGAGATATGCACTGAAGGTACGAATGCACAAGTAGAGTCTCTCTGATTGTCGGAACTTTTTATAACCCATTTACAAGACCCAGCCTTTGGGCTTAGTCATGTTCTCCTTCCCTTAAAAGGAAAACAGGTTGAGACACCACAGGAGCTATTTGCTGCCATTTAAATTTCATCATTCCAGGAAAAGAAAACAATCCAACTCACCAATGTGTTCTCCCTAGCAAGAGGAAACACCATGGGACAGAGATAAAACCATGCTAGACAGTCATTTTTCTGACCATAATTAAGGTGTTTTTCCTCTTGGCATACATTTTCTTGCTTGTGGCTTAAAAGCTGTTAGATCCACTCTAAGATTGGAGAGAGACTGTGCCTTTCTTTCCGTCAGACCTAAGATTAGAACTGCATGTGGTATTCCCCTCAGTTGCAAGTACTGCAGGCTTTTGCCATCCTGTAGCAATCCTGCCTTTCTTAAAGGAGTTTGTTATTTAACCTTTCAATATTACCACAAGCATGACTCATTGTAGCAACTGTTCACTGTTCTGTGTTTTGCATTTGGAATATTTTCTCGGGTGAAAGAGGAGCTGGCATAGTGTGACTTGCAAACTCGATAGTTTGTAGAGCGACCACTATGGAAAAGCAAATCCTTGGGGAGCTACTTCAACTGTTTACAGAAGCCAATATTTGAAAAAAGTCAGTATGAAGTTTATTTCAGGATAGAAGTAAAACTGTTTTGGAAAGTCAACTAAGGAGAGACAGACGAGAGACATTGTAAAGAAACGTAGAGACACCCTAGACATGAAACATCAGAGGCACAGACCCTCACAGGAAGAACCACGAAGAGACAACATTCACAAAAGACATTCAACATTGACATTTTTTCCAGCACCACCCTGATAAAAACCTAAACCCAAGAGACCAACTAAGACTGCCCAGAGAGAACATCTCAAAACTCCCAGCCACAAATTTTGTCATGCAGTACCGTACACAAGCTGGGCTTCAGCACACCACATCCCTGCACAACATGTATTTTAGGACAAAGATCATAATGTAGAGTTATTTTTCCCACCTAGGACAGAAGATAAGTTCTGGTCACAAGTGGCTTTGCCAGGCAATGTAGGATATACCAGGAAACACTATTTTAAATAGAACCATTTTTTGCAATCAACTTGTAGCAGCTGGCCCTTTCACATCAGCAACTCTTGGGTAAAGTTCAGAAGACCTACCAGAAAGAGTGAAGGCTTCAAACGTTACCTAGTTCCAAACAGACTTAATCTGAAGAGCTGCTGCTTTCTATGTTCATATTTGTCCTTGGCTGTTGGGGACAGCCTCACACTCACTCTCTCTGGCCCCAGTTCTGCCCTCTCATCCTTACCACACCAACATTCCACAGCTTGCAGCAGCTCTGGAGTTTATATAGTACAATCCAAATTCAGCTCCTCTCAAATCCTTGCCCCCAAAAAGCAACCTGCTGAATCCCTGAAGGAAGTGTCAGGAAGTGGCTAATCGAGGTCAAGCTGTGCCTAACCTAAGTGCACAATATGACTAAAGGGTTTCCTTTTGTAGAACCTGATGTAACACACATTGTTTCTAAAGCTTTCAGTCTTTTCAGTTCTAAGGCTACTGCCAGGCTCTGGTACTACAGAAGTTTTGAAGCCCTAGGACAGGCTTTTGCTCTAAAGTCAGGATAGTTCTGTCACATGAGCTACTCCCTATCAGCTTGTTTGACAGTGGGGTGGATGCCCAGGTTAGAAGGCATGTTGTAGATATCCTCCCTCCTGTTTCAGCTGCACTCCGTCCTGCTTGCTCCATCCTGACATCAGATGTCACAGGGGGGCATGAGATGTCCTCTAAGCTGCAACACCACTTCTGCAGCACTAAAGGGATGTGCCCAACCACAGAGGTGACAGAGGCAGATATGCTGCAGCTACAGCTGCATGGGCCAAGATGATCACTGCCTGGCTTTAAATTCAGACAGATGTGTCAAGCCTAGTATAAGGATGGGATAGTCCTGGAAAGAGTGAGTTGGATTTTCTTGAAGCTGTCAAAATCTGTTTAGAAAGGGGCTCTGGGGTTCAAAGAACACATCTCGATATGCTTGAGAGTTTTGTTTGTTAAGTAGAATTTAAAACATTTTTTGCCATGTTTGAAGCAATTTAAACAGTTCTAATTCCTGTGAAATTGAAGTCTTCCATCTCTAATATTGATTTATGTACTGTTTACACCCAAAGTCCAAAGGAAATCTAGTCAAGTTCACATATCAAATAAGCCATCGAAACTCAAGTTTATCAAGATTTTTCATTATGATTGACTAACTGAAGATTAAGAAAGTATGTGTCAGGGAGCAAAGCCTGAATGGTGTTTGCTGCTTACAGCTTGAGCTACAAGATTATGTAACCCAGGTTCCTCTGATGATTTTTCTCTTGCTGACATGTCTTCACAAGTCCTGTTATCTGTCATCTCTTCCCTGGCCTATGTTCTCCTTCACTTCCCAATATCTGAAAACCTTTCTATATATTAAGGAGTTGCTTTGAAACTAATCTCCAGGTTCTTCTTCTCTTATGTGAGCTGAGTCACAAAAAGCAGAACAGAAACACTAAAGCAAGTTACATCCTGGCACTTCTAGAACTTCCTGCCCTAGTGACAGAAGGTCACTTTAGGAAAAAAGATGCAGTAAGTTACTTACCTAAGTCTGCCTTCCTACATAGTTTGCAAGCACCAATATGAAAAGAAATCACAAACGTCCTGCAAAGAACATAATTTCAAGTAATGTCAAAGCTTCCACTGTTACACCTTGTTCTGTCCAAACTGTTGAGAAATTGAAGCCAATTCAGACAACTGTTCTGTAAGAAAACATGGTCACAATGGCAATGGAATTAACAAAAAGAAACAATCCAGTGCTCCAAAGATCTATGAAAAGTTTAGGGTCAGGTCACAGATGTTGCATCAATAAGGAACATAATGCACAATGACTGACAGTAGCTTTGCAAATTTTGTTTCAAGAACATATAACCCATCTTCTGCAACCTCCAATGCAGGCTTCACCTGCAAGCTCTTTAGTTTGCCTGCAGCTCTTCTCAGGGTATAGCTTCCTGGGAAGGTACACCAGCATTCTTACATGCTCTTTGTGCATGTGTTGAGGACTTCTCAGGACACCTGACTTTCCATGAAAGTGAACATCGAACACTTTCCAAAACACAAACTCCTTAAATGATTCTCAAATTGCTCGGTGAAGAGGAATCCCCTTATTAAAAACAATGGGCATTGAAGTACAGCACTTCCTCCCGGGAAGTTCTGTATCAGAATAACTACAACAACACCCAGAAAAATGAGCCATTTGAAGCTGTGCCCACTTGCTGATTATCACTGATGGCTAAAACTTGCAAGTGCTGAGCAGTGTTGCCAGAGAAATTAAAAGGATGGCAAAGCTTTAGATGCCAGTTGAGTAAAGCAGTTCAATTCCTTCAGGGCTGGAAGCAGAAACAGGTTGTAAATGCTTAGCACTGCTGGGAAGCAGCTGATTGCCACTAGAGATTTATTTTCTACAGAGGTTTTGCACTTACTGTAACTATTGCTTAGGAAGGAACAGAGTGATTTCTTCAGTTTCCCCTAAAATGAGCTGAAAGCTTCCCAACTGCCACAAGCCAATGTAAATGGAGACATCTGCCAGAAAGGACTGATTTGCCTTCTTAAATTGCTTTCATCAAGATCAGTTGTCCAAAACAGCTACTATGGAAATGGCAGGAGAGGGGCAGGACCACATCTTTCAAGCATCAGTCGACATTTAGACTGTAATTCTCAGTTGTTTTAACCTCTTATATCTTCTGCAGACTCTTCCCCATACAAGCTAGAAGGAAGGACAGCATTTTCCAGCATGAGTCTCCAAAATATGAGTCATTTAGTTCAAGGGATTTTGCATAAAATGCACAAGCACCAACATGAATTTTTTTGCTTTGTGTGCAGCAGATTGGGTGAAGAGAGCCTGTTTTTTGCAGTGACAGTAAGGATAATATTCTGAAGTTTCAGTCTGGCAGTGACAGGATTGAGGCCACGTGAACTCATGTTCTGATAAGAGGGGCTAAGTCAAGCACTTCCACACAGACAAGTCAGAGCTCTAAGACACAGCTACAAAGGCTGTAACGGCACCTATTGTACAACCCACCACTTCTGATTTGGCAGCAATGAGCTCTAATGATGCGCTGAGCAGCAGTCTGCATTTATGTAAGTTCACTTTCACGGTGTCAGCATTTAAAGACATAAGAGACTGGCACAAATTCCTTTCTACTCCCATGTACCGAGGCAAAAAGAGTTGGCAAAGGGGCAGAGCACATTAACTGCAGCTGTTAATGTTACCCCATTAGTATAGCCTCTGCAAAGTCACCTCCCTCTCCATTTTACAGTAGATCATTTGTTTGTATTTGGAGTCTTACCTAGAAGCTTCTGTGCAAATGGTGTAGCAAATATTTTAGTGATTATAATATCCCTTACTGCCAGGATATTATAAACACAGCTTGCCTGCAAAAGTGGGCGAGGACCACAAGAGGCATTACAAAGGGCTCACTACCACTTTCTATCCCATATTACTGTATTCACCTCTTTACAAAAGTGTATTGCAGACAATCTTTCAAGAAGGACATCCCATTAAACATGGCATGCTTTGAGCTGAACACTGAAGAAAGTTTTCCCCATACTAGAGAAAGCAATTGTGAAATATCAAGCAGTTAAGGGCCCAGTATAAAATGCAACACTGGAAGACAAGAAATTGCAAATTCCCTAGTTAGGGATTAATACTGAATATCCCTGTTTCACAGCATGTTCCAGTTGAAGAGCTCCAACATCATGGCCCCACCTAATCAATAATTTTTTCTGCTGCTGTTTTAAGTAAGCCCATTCAAATATTTATTTGCAGCTAGGTCTAGAGATGCTATTTCCTGCCTATTTTCCCCACAAACCTAAGGTGATTTCTGTTCCAGTCTTCAGGCCATACCTGAAGATCAAGCTGAACAACTATCTGAAGCAGACTTTTTCCATGTTATCTGCCAAACTAAAAGAGGAAGTCAAATTTCAGACTGACACAACTAACTGTAAGACTAGTTCAAGCTGCCTTTTTATGGGGCCTCTCAGAAACTTTTCCTTTGCCGAGTAAGATTACTTTAAAAAAATGCAGTGAGTTAGAAAGTGTGTGAAGGGCTTGTTTAAACAGGAGGCTAACACCATTGTACCATGGCCATTTCTAGGTTTTAAGATTTTCATTCCAGAGTAGATATTCTCTCATCTGCTTCCCAGTCTATCCCTCTTCCTAAGACAATACTGTAGCGTATGATCCCAATTCAACATCAAACTCCAGATGGATGTCACATACATGGATGTTACATGGGTCACTACCATGTGGGCACTGAGGCAGGAAGACAGACAAATGAGAATTTGTAAGTTCAGTTTTAGTTCAGTTTTAGGATACAGGGTGTTTTTGTGCCAAAGGATTATGTTTTTCTCTTTCAGTTAGACCAATGATGATAAAACATGTTGGAATTAAAAATGTCAGATGTATTGGTTAACATATGGGAGCTGGTGGGTTTTCTTAGGGCTCTATTAGGTTGGTTCTGCCTGTTCTACACTGAAGTTAGCACAGACCAGAGGTGAACTCTTGAGTCCACATGGCAGAGTATAATCCCATCAAGACCTCCCAGGTCAGTTCAGCTGTGTAAACTTGCCTGTATCTCTTAAGCATGGCTCATTCACCTGAGCCAAGTCTCATGCTCACTTACCATCCAGACACCATTTATGCTCTATAGACAACTGAGCGTGACAGAAATCCTACATCACCCTTTTCTGCATCAAATCCTTCCCTCCAATAGTTTCTTTTCCCAAACCTACAGCAGAGCCCAGGGAGACGAATCTGCAGGATTGCTTGTAACCACGTACACGAGAGTTTGAGGAAGCTGAGTTGCAGAACACTAGTGCTGGTTCCCATCCTAAATCAGAATTGATACCACTTTTGCTGAAAACTCTTCCTTCTCAATGATCCAAGTGACACAGTCAGGAACATAGCCTGGTTTTCAGTTCTGTTGTCAGGGGGGTATCCAGGTCTGCAGTTTCAAGGCCATGCTTTCCCCACCACATAGACACACCCAGCAAGCACAAGGTCCAGCACCACACTGAATCCACCAAGCACAAAACTGTACCTTGAGCAAAGCACACACACACAAAAGTCTAGTAATTTAAACTATAGGATCAGCCTAGAAAAGAAGCTTCTTTGTGGAGAAAAACAATACTTCTATCAGCATCTAAGGAAGCATATGTATATATAATTAATTATAAAAGATGAGCTTTCTGATTAATGATAATGAGGAAGAGAACCTCTTTAAGATGACCCCTAATGGCTCATCCCCTCCCACAAACATAGTGGAACTGCCATTACCACAACCCTTCAAAGGCCTCCTCTTGAGATCACCAAGGGCAAACATTGCCCAAGCCACTCCATCTTTCTGTACGCCCACAGACCTGCACGCACTTAAGGACAGACGGTCTCTGACCACTGTTCCCTTGGCCCTGAACAGAGTCCACCCTTGTTCATTCTCACACCCTCCTGTTCACTGCTGTGCACAGCTACCACCAGCCCTTAAGCTGAAAGAGAGACATGCTGAACTCTGCTCGAGGCTGAGGGAAGAGGAACGTTATTGATGACCCTGTCTGCTTCTTGCATGATCCCATCTAGTGGGTTGTCTTCTTTCATTAATAGGAAATGCATCTATTTGAATCAAGCAAGCAGCCTATCTGATCACACATTCACTTCTTGTTTAGCATTTGTACTGCAGTTATTTTCTTAAGAGATTAATTACCATTTGGGGTAGCTCAGCAGTAATTTGATAGAAGTGTTTCAACACGTGCAGTTGCTGTGTAAAGGTGAAGTTTATATATACTATATATATACACACATTTTCTATAAAAGCATGCAGTACCAGTCATTCAAGATATACCAGTGGAAGTTACAGAACTTACGTTTTTAACTACTTTAAAGTTACAGAAACAACACCTTAAATTCAGCTAAAGAGTCACCCTAACTTGAGGCAAATCATTATCTAGAAATTGCAGCACATCAGACTGTCCATTTCTCCTTCCAGTCTTCAATTCTAAAAGCATTCACAGTCTTCACAGACCTAAAAACAGCCTGAAGTAGTTCTAGCATTGAAACTTTAGAAACGTTATGTTGAGGCACAGGAGATAGTTTGAGTAACCAAACTCCTAAACAAAGAAGCACTATCCAAACCTGTAAAGTCACGTTCTCCAATCTCTATTTGTATCTAAAGATCCCACTTCTTGGGAAGTGACTGTCAGTTAGGGGAGAGGGTTATAGAAAACAGCAAAGTTTTGCTGTGCTAAGTGTACTGGATGAGCTGGCCACCAAAAAGGACCAGAGAGGATAATGTTTCACCACTGATTTAGCACTTCTATGAGATCTGGATTCATATATCCAGCTATCCTTTTCCATTAGTTCAGTAGTGAAATGTTTCATTTCTATTATTTTATATGATTATGCAAGTTTCAAGGCTTTAATGTAGTTTACACATTTTAAAGTTTTCAAGACAGTCAGATATTTCACATCACAAGCTGATAGTTCTTTGAAAATTTAAAAATAGATTCAGTACTAAAGGCTTCTGCATGCATATTGGGGGTCTCCGTGATTGCCTCAAGCCAGCCAGAAAGACGTAAGCATCTCAGATTTTAGGATAATGTGGATCGAGAACCATCTCAGCATATACAAAGGAGCCGCAGGTTGGCTGGGATAATAGCGGTGCAAGGCTTTGTTTAAGCCTGTCTGCAAACGGGGTGGGATGGATGCCATTAATCCTCTCCTACTTCTGTGGGAACTAAGGAGAATTTTGGCTTTTATACAGCCTCTTCTGCAGTGCAACAAGGGCAGGGATTGAACAGGAGACACTTGCCTGCTTTTTGTTATTAAATACAGGGAGCTGGAAGAGCACAGGCTCATGCCAGAAAAGCGAAGCAAAGCACCCCTTCTCCCCCACCCCATGCACTTAGCAGAAACTCAGAGCTGCAGCCACTGAGGAACAGCATCCTGTAGTTCCATCTCACCACGGCTCAAGCACCCTCACTGAGAGCTGCTAACAACCAGCCACAACAAGCCACAAAACAGAGGACTAAGCAAAGAGTTCCTCAGGCCTTCAAGATGCAAATCAGATAAGAAAAGTCAAACAAAGGAGCTGAAAAACGCTCCAAAGTGTTTAATAAGCAGTGAGATTTCTCCAAGACTGCAGTCATTGTAAATTAAATGAAGAAACTCATATATTTGCATTTAACCAGAAGTACTTGTCTCAGCTTAGGAGAAAGGGATAATAGGTCAGACTAGTCAATAACATCAAGAGCCAGTAAAATAACATGTTTACATATATAAAAATACATGTCTGTTGTATATATGTGTGTATACACACACACACTTCTTTGCAACATTAATATAAGACCAAGAATGTGACAAACTACCTACAGCACTTGCATACACACAGCACCAGATTAGGAACAGCTGTGAGGACAGTTTAGTGAAACGGCGTTAAGTAGAAACTACAAATGCAATCCAATGAGAGACAGAACCACAAAACACCAGTCTGTGGATTGTAGAAGGAAGCTACAAGGATGGGAGCAGAAGCTTGCAAGGCAGGGATGATTTAAGAAGGAAAAACAAAGATGTCGCTAAAGAAGCCTGATCGTTCTAGAAAGTTGAACTTTGAGAACAAAGCACTAGAAAGCCAGTATTTGTAATTACCACAGGACTTTATTCAGGTCTTGCTGACAAAGCAGCTAGAACCTCAGAAAACAACTAGTCATAAGTATGGTACCTTCGCCACTCTCATTACCCACTAAAACGCTTCCTACCAAAAATGTAGTGAATAAATATGTTATTGGAAAGCCAGGAAAGTTACAAGGAAGAGTTGTGAGAGCACTTTGTGTGGTTTTAGCAATAAAACACATGGATTGCACAGTCTGGTGCACAGTGCAAAGTTAGACTAAGCATCCTTTAGTTAGCCAAGTCAAGTAGCAGAAAGTTCATCCTTCTTCTGTTTGTTTCATATTCCGTACAAAACCACAGCTAATCAAGGGCTGAGGGCACAGGGCTGCAGCGCTGTATGTAAACTGCTACTGATGAGTAGCAGTTTAAAGAACAAGAAAAACTAAGTTTTTTGCCGTGAGACAAAAGGTCAGTTTTGTCTGACAAGCCTCCTCTGGTCTTAGTGGAAGCGAGACTGGAGGAAACAAATGATGCAGGATACAACAGGAGAAGAAATGTGAGCAGTCTTAGCAGGCCAACAGCATGTTCAATTTGAAGAAACTTTCCTTAGCTCTAAATGCAAAGGACCAATTAAATCCCTTCCTTTGCAGCTATGTCCCAATGCATCTCCAACAATATGCTCTGTGTTGACAAAAGAAGTTCTTTATTCCCAAGTTCCTGCCTCACCTGAAACGTGGCAGTGTACCTTCAGAGCATGGCAGCATTCCTGGGAGTTCTGGGTTACCATTTTTTATTCCAGTTTTAAACTGCATTCAGAAATCTGGAGTTAATACCAGACAGTCAGCCTTGACCTCATGAAAGTGCCTTGCAGAAAGTCAAGGCAGGAACTCTTACAGCCTGTGGTCTTTACAGTGTATACATGTATGTCCCTCTTCAACAGTCCTGTCAACTAAGTTGCTTTTGCTTACAACAACATTCCCCTCTTCTGAGGTCATCTGTTTGTAGGTTGTTTAAGCAGCCTTGGGATCTGTTAGATTTTCTGAGTTATCTGGGCATGTAGCAGCCATAGCATCTCCAAGCCACAATTCTGAGTTGAAGATCTGACTATGCAGCCAGCCAAGCAACAAGTAAACTTCAGGACTGGTACAGATTCATTCTAAAAAGTTGCAATTCCAAAATCAAGGCGTGTCATCATCCTGCTTCCATGCATTGCGGTGGTTTCCCCATTGACTATAAAATTTAAGTCAAGTGTCATCTTGCAAAGATCCTTCCACAGCATTCTCCCCATTGCTGCCAGTGGCAAATGTCCTACCTGGAAAACTTACGAAAAGAGGGGAACCTCTCTAGTATCCATGACTGTTATTTCAGTTTTTGAAGACTCAGGAATGCACAGGTCTCAGTTCAGGATCTGGACCACAATCTCCCAAATGTTGCGAAGACTCCAAATATACATCTCTTCTATCAGTGAAAAATCCTGCTTTCACTTCTGGCCAACCTGACAGAGGTGGGCCATGCTGCTTTCCACAGGATTTTAAAGATTAGTTATTACTGAGGTCTGCTGAATAATTAGATAGCCTCACTTGAGGTGTGCACATCCTAGGAGGCTAAGAAAGGTATCTGACTAAACTCTGCAAGTGCCATGTGGAAGAAAGAGCCAGTAGTGCAATGCTAATCCATTATGTTCTGGTTCCCTCCACCTCTTTCTGCCAATTCCAAGGCCCAGCCAGAGCCACTGCAGTAACAGCAATGCCACAGGGAGGTTTCCCAACAACAAAACCCCCTCAGTACTTCTGTACTTTCAGTAACCAACATGTTCAAGTTAAAGGATCACCTAGACAATTGCTCAGGTACAGAGGGAGAACCATGGCAGAGGCAATGCTCAGTACATCCTGGATGCCCTAACGCTGTAGGTGCAGAGTGACACCAAACACACAGGCCACTGGCATTTCCAACGATAAGCAATGACTTGCAGGGTTTTCCACGTGCTTCTCCCTAATCTGTAGGTGAATTACCATTCCTAGCATCACTACTCACTACTCCAGTTTGGCCAGATGTCAGAGAGACTGTCACAACTACTGCTTTGGGCAGCAGGAGCAACCAGTTTGTTTCTCAATAATTTGGGATCTCGGAGAAAGCAGAAAGTGATACAGTTTTGTTTCACTCAGTTGGAAGACAACCAGTAAGCAGATACTATTTTATTTCTAAGCAGAAAAACAAAGTAAACAAACCCCAAAACCCTTACCTTGCAAAGAAGCCCACTTTTTTTACTGAGATACTACATTTCTGTGTATAATAGATGGTAGACTTCTATGAAACTAGTTCTGTGCAAAACAACCAGTAACTTCCATAATACCAGAGCAACACCCACCTCTATGTGACAGTCCAGCCTTCTGGAATACTGCTAGAATATTCCATGGCTATTACCAACAGTGACTTACTGTCTCCTGCCCTATTCAACAAGAAAAGAAAAAAACCCCTTAGATTGCAGCTATTTTTCCATTAAAAAAATAATCTGTTCCTTTTCTAGCCCCATCCTTTTCCCTTTCCAACTGCTAGGAGAAATGCAAGAACTGAGGAGAAGTGGGAACAAGACAGCATCATACAAAACAGATTTCAACAGCTGCACTGGTAGTTTCGACACTGCTGTTAAAGAGATCCTCAGGCATGAATCTGAGTAGTCCCGAGACGAGGATGCTGCAGCACGTACCGAGTTCTCCACTGCCTTTCCGAGCCAAGATAGTTACAGGGGTTCTTATCATTGTCTTGCACTCAATGTAGTTGCTTACACCGGCGTAATGCCAGTCTCCCATCTCGGGATACTCCCAAGATCTTGCGCAGAAGCAGTTATCGAAGCTACTTTTTCCAAAACAGCTCAGGTGTTTTCTGTGCTCCCCGCAGCGCGGATGAGCCAGTGCGATTCTCCCTTTCCTGGGGCCCCGCCGCCCCCAGCCCGGCCGAACCCGCGGCTCAGCCCCGCGCCCGCCTCCCGGCGCGGCAACAAGGGCACCCCAGCTCTCCCGAAACCTTTGAAACCCAGAAGAATAGAACATACCGGGAAAGTCGCGGGCTGGAGGACACCCCGCCGCCCCCACGGGGTTTTCCCCGATGGCTGTTGCCGCCTCCCGGCAGCCCCGCGACCCCTCAGACTTGCGCAAACCGATGGTGATCCTCCCCGCCACCGCGCCTTCCCTCATCCCCATCCTCCGGGGCATCCGCGGAGCCCGGGAGCGGCCTGGGAGGGGCGGCAGGCAGGGAACAGCTTCCAGCCATGCGGCTGCGGGCGCCCCTTCGGGGGAACAAAGGCGGGAGCCGGCGGGCCGGTCCCCGCACACCCCCCGCCGCCAGCCTCCCCCCTTGGGAGCTCCGCAGCCTGGCCGAGAGCACAGACAAAAAAAAAGATACTTTTTTTTAGCTTTGCTGAGCGCAAACGCCCTTTTTGTAAGCATTCACTCCTCTCCTTCTGCCTAACGCGTTTTCTCCTGCCGATTTTTCCTACGGGGTGCCCAAAAACTGCACGGAGCGGCGGCAGCCTCCGTGCCCACGTTCCTCGGCAGCGCCGCTCCCGGCCGCGCTCAGCAGCCCCGGCGCTCTCGGGGGCGCGTCCCCGTGTTGCAACGCAGGGCTGCGCGGAGAAACTCCCAGCCGGATCTGCGAGTTTCTTGTGTGGGAACAGTGGAGGAAGAAAAAAAATCCCACACTTTTTCTGCAGAAAAAAAAATAGTTTGGAGAAGTAGGAAGCCGGGAGGGGCTGCTGGAAACAAGGGCGGGGAGGAAACGGCGCGCCTTTGAATGGGTTGTTTCACCGCAATGCTCGAGTGGCCGCGAGTTTTCCCTCCAAGGCTCAGGGCATGAGAAAGACCCTGAAAGGGCCATAAAAAGCCTGATAATTTTATGCCTTTTGTTGTTTTTTTTTTCTTAAACATAATCGACTGCCAGACTATCAGAGGTTGGGGGAATCTGCTAAAAGGCTACGCAGAACAGACATCAAAACTGTACTGAAGTTTGGGTGCCGTTTATCACAGGAATTTGAAATCCCAAACCCCGACAAGACCCTTCTTTAGGGCGGGAGAGGGGCAGGCGCGTACGGCGCTAATGGATGCGGTCTGCACCGAAACCTTGGAAACAAAGCAGTTGGAAAACTCGTTTGTCCAAAGGAGGGAACCGCAATTCCTGAAACGCGGAAAAGTGAGACACCCTCCTCCCCTGAACAGACCAGCTCTTACAGTCCCTGAAGCCAGACAGAGAAGAGGAAAAAAAGCATTTAGAAAACCAGAATATTTTCGCTAGTTTTAATTACCCAGCGACTCGCTTTAGCCATTAGAGGAACGAACAACCCGGCTGCTCTCAGTTCGGAAAGCGCGAGCAGCAACGGGACGGCGCCCAGCAGAGATTCCCGCACCTCACCTACCGAACTGGCCGGAGAGCTGCTTTCTCCTCCGCTCGCTTCCTCGGGCAGCAGGGACGGGCCGGGCCACCGCGCTCCCCGGCAGGAGATGGGCTCCGGCGGCCCGGGAGCCACCGGCTCCGCCCCTCTGCGCCGCGCTCCCCGCGCCCGGCCCGGGCTCCCTCCTCGGCTCGGGTGTCCCGCTGTTTGCAAACACCCTGCCCGCCCGCAGCGCTGCCTGCCCTGCTCCCGAGGAGGTGGTGAGGGTGAGGCTGCCGTGTGCTATGTGGGAAAACTGTGTCTGGCGCTGACACTCGGAGTGCTAAAAGTGATGTGCTAGAAGTTCAAAAGTACTTATATCTTAAAAATTTCTTAGGGGACGGCATAAAAGTTTAGCTAACTGCTCCTCTAACTCTCCGAGATGCCAAATAACATCTTATTGCTGGGTAGTTAGTTTGTAGGTCACAGTGAAACTCGTTTATTTCACTTTCCTGTTGGGAATCTTCAGAGGAGTAGGAAGGCGTGATTTAGGGTTTCTTCTTCTCTTCTACCTTCCTCATAAACCTTGGTGACTTCCTTACACCAGCCTGAGGGGAATGCCTGATTCATTGAAGAACATCATTAGTAAGGCAGTCTCCATGGGCAGTAGGACTAAGACAGAAATATTTTTAAAAAATTCTGAAGTAAGTGCTATGAACACGCCTTCTTTGAATACACTTTTGCCAAACTTTTGTAAAGACAAAAACTGGGTTTAAAAATGGCATTCAGATTCAGTTGAAAAGCCACTACGATGCTGTGCCTTGTGTGATTTCATAGAATCTCAGAATCATAGATTTCTCACTGACTATAAATATCAAACACAAACCCATTGTGTATCTCCCATTCTTTCTCATGACTGTGATTGATCTGAATCATTCCTGACCTCATCATTGACTTCATAGAAATTTAACTATTGCATATCATGACAATTAGGGTCTGTTTGTCACTTTACAACCATAAATCTGACAACATCTTTGTGAGGCAAGGACTTGTTTTCTTTTCACACACAAGAGAGAAAATAGGGATAGGAATACTGTTGTCAAGGTCACCCAGCAAAAGTAGAGCAAGGGTAAAACCTGGGCAGCTGATGATTCTACGGAAGGATGTGTTGTTTTGCGATACAGGTTTTGCTTGGGGAACCTTCAAGGCCTAAGGAGTTTTTCACTTAATCTCTCCTTTCTCCTGTTGTGTGTCCTAGTATGACTAAATACTTTATAGCAGCCTTCCCATATTTCTCTTTGTCTGCTTGATTCTTCAGTAAGACAAAATAAAATTCTTTACAATCTTCAGTTCACCTTAGAAGGAAAAGTGTGTAGGTCATTGTGGAAATTTGACATGTTATCTGAGCAGTGTTTAAATAACAATAGAAATAACTTTATAAACAAAGCAGCATTCATTTTTCTTACCAAAATGATAATTGCTGATTTCTTCCCTAGTTCACAAATGTGGTGGATTTTTTTTCCCATACACTATTCTTCTTTCTTACTTGTAGGTATCATTTCTGCGTTATTTGTGTCTGGATAATGCAGCTCCCAGAAAATACAGCTTCAATGAGTCATATTTTCAAAATCAGGGGATAACTTTAAAATTTAAGGTGTGTTTATGTGGAAATATCATTCAGACATAATTATAGGATTTCAAGAACCGAGTCCATAGAAAACAAAGAGGTATTTCAGTTATTGAACAAAAATGACTGTTTCTAGTCAGCACTGCAAAGAAACTCAGTTTGTCTTACAGTTGTGTCCACTTTTTGCCTGAAAAGTGGCATCTGCTCGAAGGATCAACAGTCTTTGTGCTCACTAATGTCCCATCTTGATTGATCTGGATTTTCTCCAGTTGAAGAGCAGCATCTCTGTCAGTAAAGTAATCACTCTTCATCCTGCTTCTGACTTGAAATTACAGTAGGGAAGTTTCTATCTGTATCTCATCATGGATTTTATTTTTCAGTAAACAGAATGTAAAATGGACTTCCCTTCCCTTCCCTTCCCTTCCCTTCCCTTCCCTTCCCTTCCCTTCCCT
>VZRR01013922.1:499529-606155 GCA_013398015.1 Oreocharis arfaki | reverse complement strand
CCTCCCCTTCTCTTTTTTCCTTTCCACTTTCCCCTCCCCTTTCCTTTTCCTTTGTATTAAACCAAATCCTGTTAGGTCCTCTGTTGAGATAAAACTTATTTAGAAATTAGGCTCGGCCTTTCTATTTTTCCCCCAGTGATGTTGGTAGGGAGGGTTTTTCAGAGCACCACCGTTATTTGCTTATAAATTACATCTCAGACATCCCTTCTCGGCCGTATCTTGCCCACTCAGCCCTGACAGAAGTGCAGAGCCAGTGGTGTCTCTAAACCAACAAAGCAGGAGGCAGCACTATCCGTCTGGCTGTTCGGAAAGGCCCCTCACGTGGTTTTCCCCAGGAAACCTCTCCTGGCTGCAATCACGCCATCCTGCAGTGCTGCAGCCCGCGCACGCTCAGGTCACTGGGTGTTCAGAGGGAGCAAAGTGGTTTAGCAGGGTAAGGACTAACAGCAGGGAGTGGATGTGCGACAGTGCCCTCATGTTCATGGGGTGGGGGTTTGGGCAGGTGGATTCCTGCTTTTCCAAACAGCCTTTCCATTTCGTTCAGTTGGTCAGAGCATGGTGCTCGTATCAGCCTAGGCTGTGGGTTTGATTCCTGTGTGAGCTGCTCGTTGGCCTCATGCCGAGCTGGGAACTTCAGGCCCTATTTCAGAGTAAATAATGAATTGATAAAATTCAACAGAACATGGAGACATACCTAGGTATGATGTTACTGTTTTGTGGAATGATTTGTAATTCCTGCAGGTGTGTGTTAAGCTGCTCTGCTCTTACTGCTTCCTACTCTTAGTATGAGCAACATGTTTTAGCTATTCTTGCCGGTGGAAGAGGAAGGTAGGAGGGAAATTCCATAAAATACTTTGTAACGCAGAAGCCCACTTACCAATGAAGTATTTGCACAGGGAGGTTGGGATCAGAGATGTCATTTAATGCTTCTGAGCCTTTGAGTCTGCTAGGAGCCCTGAGGAAGCCACACAGTGCTCTCAGAGGGGTTGTGCAGGCGCCTCTGGCCCAAATGCTGCTGTCTTCATCCCACAGACCCATCCCAACAGGATGGACTGGCATGATCCAACAGCACCTGGTGTGTTGTCCAGTGCAGCCCAGTATAGTCTGGGCCCAACATTCATCAGAGGAGATATTCAATCAATGGAAAGACAATCTAAAAATCTGGAAGGTCAGTTCTGTTTGATAATCCAAACCAGCATTTTCTGAGTTTCCTTGAGGTGCTTCTTGTATGAGAAATGTGAAAATCCTTCACACCCACATGACTCTGTGCTTAGACTGTAAGTATAACAGAGCTGGGCATTTTGGACAAAATTTCAAGGAAGACAACCCTTTCTAGTTCATTTGCACAGATGGCTGCAGGCAGCCTGTTCCTGTAGCAAACTGGCCAAAAAAACCGGCCAAATCCATGGAGTCCTAACTGCTGCATTCCTTGGTGTCTTACATGCATTGACTGCTTTGCTGGGATATTATTCAATTCCTGTTCAAATGTTATTGCGGGGAAATGATTTGGTCAGGTGTTCTGTGGTGTGATTTTATGGCAGTAAATCTTGATTCATAGACCTATTCTGCAAACAGTTTCACAACCATTCTAAGCTCATTTGGGGCTGCTGCTGCACCTTTTGCTCTCTCTCCCCACACCCACCTCGTGTAGTCCCTTCGTATCCCTTTTACGGGGCTGGCAATTGAGCAGCCAGTATGACCTTTTGTTTTCTTTTTTTTAGGTTGGTTTTGAGTTGGGCCAGCTCCTCTTGCTCACCAGTTTACCTGAGTGTGCATGGTGGTGTACACTCACTGTCAAATGCAAAGAAGGGGGCACGATTGAGTGACTGGGAGCATGCAAAGGTGCATATTTGTTCCTTTATAGTTATGAGGTGGATAAACTGATCAAGAAACTCCATCCAAAAAGCTGGTATTGCTAGTCCCCATCAGATAGGAAACTGAATTTCCTGTAAGTGTGAATATCTTTCTGGTTGATTTGCTTTGGATCTGATATACCCAGCATTTTTCTAGTCCATGTTGCAACAAAGGCTGGGAGACTTTGTTAGGTAGTGTTAGTGCCTCACTTTGGAAACACATAAGTATGACATCTGTTCCAGGGCTTTCTGACCACAGTTTCCTTCTTTTCATGAGATGACCCCCCCAGATCTTGCACGTGGTTTTGGTGTTCTCAGTGAGTGCTCAATGTGGCCTTGACAGAGACCACTTACAGGCACAGCGATGTGTATATTGAAGTGATCAGTGTGCAGTGGCAGGAGTTACAGAGTTATTCATGTTTCATCTTCATTCATGTCTATTACTACTGAATAATAAGCTGAAAATTGCAAGGCATTGGTGGTTTTGTACTCAGGTGAAGCATGTCACATAAGCAGCATAATCCCTGTTTTCTGAATTAAATTCTCATGAGACAGTAAACTCTCCTACAGTTTATATTCAGATAGAATTAACTTTATGAATGACCAGTTCTGGGGTTTGGAGTCTGAGGTATCATTTTTGGGACTTTAGTGAAAGAGAGTCAAGTTTAAGAATAAGGGGTGGCCTCAGCTATCACGTATGCATGGAGCACTTCTGTACACATGCAAAATAGTCCCCAGGCAGGTGCACAGTCCAGACTCACTTCTTGTCCTCTGAACATGCACACAGAGTTTGTTTTGCATGCTGAGCAAACCTGTGGAGCAGCCGGGATCACTCCTGCACACCAGCAGCCAGCTGTCACTTTGCACATTCACATCCTGAAGTGTGCAACCTGTGTGCCTGAAGGTGTGTGTACCCTTAGATTACAGGTTCCAAAGGTAGATGTGGATATTATTTTAATCTAGGAATCCTTTAGATTCAGTGTATCTTAGTATCTAGGTCGGTGTTATTGATCTTACAAGGACTGGGGACCCTCATAAATCAGTCTATGCATCACTCTGCACGTGAGAATAAGTGTATCACTGAATCATCAGGTTGTGTGGGTAGAGCAGGACAGCACTTCTGCCCTGGGTAAAGAATTAGAAGCTATTTTCAGAATGAGAATATTGTGCCAGAGCCCTATTCTAAATCAGCAATAGCAAAGTTGCACTGACATTAGGTTTGGGAATTGCTAAATTTAGGTGTGGACTGGTGTCAAAAATACTAGTAGCTCAGGGAGTGCTACTAAAAGCTTTGGTGTCCGAGTGCTTGTTGTAATCATCAGAGCTGTGAGAGAGAACTAAGTTTCCTGATTTTATAAGCTATTGGCCAAAGATGCAGAGCTTCTACACGAGGCAGAGATAGATATTAGAATCATAGAATAGTGTGGGTTGGAATGGACCCAAAAATCTTGTAGAGCAAATCCTCTACCATGGCCAGGGAACTTTTCAGTAGATCAGGTTGCTTAGAGCCCCATCCAGCCTGGCTTTGAACACTTACAGAGTAATCCACAGCTTCTCTGGGCAACCTGTTCCAGTGCCTCACCACCCTCACAGTAAAGAATTTCTCCCTGATATCTCATCTAAATCTGCCTTCAGCCGGTTTAAAACCATTGCCCCTTGTGCTGTCACTGCAGGCTTTGGTAAATGTCTCTCTCTTATAAGACCTCTTTATATTTTGAAAAGCCATAAAAAGGTCTTCCTGAAGCCTTTTCTTTTCCAGACTGGACAATGATTTTCCCCCTTTATTTGACATAAGTAAGATCCATTGCAAAAGTTTCCATTCAGTGGGTAAATGGAACATATAACAAATTTCATAAAATAGTGTAGTATAAGACTTCTATTACAATTGAAAGAAGGTGATTTTGGTGAGTGTTACAGTAGAGCCCCAACAGCACATCTTTCCAGTCTAATTTCCAGGCTCATAAAAACTTCCAGCTGGTAGAGAGGAAGAACTTGGAGCCTACATTTTAAAAGACAAACCATGTTCTTGACGTTATCGACAGGCACAGGGAGCTGTTTTCTTTCACCAGACTTAATGAAAGTTCAGTCAGCAGGAGAAATTTCAAGAAGCCACAAGCCATTTCTTGTTTGCCATCATCTCTTTCAACTTTTACAAAATCTTTGTTTTCTGAGAAGTTTCCCTGTTGGGCAGATTGGCTCCAGCACTTACAAATCTAATTACAGCCTAAAGGGTTGGGAAGACCTTTGAAGTGAAGTGTATGCTGCCATGTAGGGAGATCTGGCTGCTGGCAGAAATCTGTGTAGAATAGCAAGGGGAGATGTATTCCTAGTGTAGTTCCAAATATTTCTGGGAAATGGGAAAATTATTATGAACAGGAGAAAAAATATTATTATTGTTACGATATAGTAGTTTACTGGGTGTTCTGGAGGCTTCCTGAAGTCCTTGTGTCCTTGCTCCAAAAGAGTCCAGGAGGTAGAGAAAAGCTGAAAAAAACCACTCTCAATATGTTTTCTTACAAAATTTGCACTTAATCGAATATCAAAGAGCATTAAGCAGTCACTTCTGCTATTATCTCTCATACCTGCTTGCTATTGGATACTAAGGTTATTTTAATGCTATTCAGAAATTCCAGGAATTCCTCAACTTGTTTTCTGTGCAGTTGTTCTGCTGCTTGTTGGCTCTGGGCAGGCTCCTGGAATGCAGCTGGCCACATGCACGTCCTGGATGGTTGGTTTGGTTTAGCACATGGGGTGATTAAGATCAGAGGTATCTTCTGTCTGGTCCCATGTCACAGAAATGTGTGTGCTCCACTTGAAAAGCACTGAAAATTTCTGCAAGCACGTACTCAATGGGCACCAAGCTCCTTCCTCTTCCTCTGCCTGCCTGCTCAGGACAGGACTAAAGGTTTGCTCCCTTCCACCCCCTGATCCAACTCAGGGTTTACAGAGCAAAGAAAGGCAGCTCTGCCTTTTTTACCTGCAAAGAAAGGCAGCTCTGTGTTGGCCTGGAACTGGATTTGTCTTCTCTGACGAAGCACATGTGGACTTGAAGTTTTATATGTTTGTTTCTCCCTTAACGGTAGCTTATTCACCCCTCCATAAAAACCTGCCTTTGCTCTGACATGGCAGGTTGACAGTCCTCAGCCTTTTTGTATTTGCATGAAGCACACCTCAAAATCCCAGGTAACACAGGCACAAGCCAAGGAGCAGAGGAAATTAGCCCTGTTATCAGTGCCAAGCTGATGGATGGGGAAGGAGAAGGAGAGGCACTGGTGTGATTTTATACCACCTCAGTTCAGGTGGTGCTGCTTTCTCTGTAAAGGGCAGTACAGTGACAGTATCCAGGCTGGGAAACCATTGAAACAAACCAGCAGCAATCACACTTCTCAGAGTGTAAAATTCTCCAGACAGCTGCCAAAGCCCTCCCTTTGCGCATTCACACCAGTTTCAATGGAATCTGCTTTTAAACTCTGTAGTTAAAAACATGCAGCTCTTGTGTGTCAATTAGCTCGTGAAGGAGTGCTGAGCACTTCACATTGTTATTTACAACAGCACAAAGAGCACGTCGTGTTGCCTAATCAGATGTCAGTGACTTGCACCCACACAGTTGATCTAAATTGCACGGTTTGCAGGACAGCAGCAGACAGGACAGAGCAGATGGGAGATCACTCGGTCCCATGGAGTGAATGATTCAATGGAGCAGTGATTTATCAATTGCACTGTGCAATAAATCACTGCTGACTTTACTTCCTGCATTTAACAAGCTGCTCATTAACTGGGAATATAATAACTAGTTTTGGAAGATTTGTGACATAATCACGTTTAGAATTCTGTATTTACTTCTGGAAATTCATGTGGATTTTTTCATCCAGCAGGAACATTCTTTCCTCCTATGAGTCTAGAGAGGAATTCTGTTTTACATAGTATGACTTGTCTGTCCAGCAGCTCCTCTGTAGACTCTGCAAAGTTCCTGTGCATATGCAGATTATTCAATACACTGTTGCTGATCTTTCTCTGTAGCCTCTAGTTGGAAGACACTGATGCTTTTTTTGCATTTCTAGTTATTACAAACCTGTCTTCAAATACTGTTCTCTGGTTAATAGCCATGTTGGACAAACTAGCATGGACAGTCATGCCTTTATGGTATCTGACCTGAATTAGAGCCAAACAACGTCACTTTGAGTGTGCTCTTCTTGGTAAAAGTGCCTAAGTTCTCTTTGTGCTGGCTCCCCCAGTAGTTTGTCAGGCCAGACTTCCTGGGTGGGCAGAGGACACCCAGAGCTCCAGCCTCTTTAACAGCGGTACCTGGTGCAGTGCTCTTACCTGTGGTAGGCAGCGTTGCATCTGCGCCAAGCCCCAGCTCTAACTACAAACACTGGAGTGGCAAACAAGGCATTTCCCACGTAGGCAAGGCTTGTGTAAGACCTGCAACAGCCACTGAGGCTGATAAACCAAGCTCCCTATTCTTCTGGGGAGAAAAGGAGAGGAGTGGTACTCCTGGATGAGCCCAGAAATCTCTCTGTCCCGTTGTATTATCTTGGACACTTGCCATTACCAGATGCTTAGAGAAAAAAGTAAGAAACCCAAATGCTGGGTAATATCCTTCCAGTTCCATGCAATCTGCAATTGTGAGAGTTTCCCACTCAGTTTCCCACTGAGTAAAGTGGCCCTCTGAACACATTCTCCAGCTGGAGTCTGACAGTTCTCTAAAGTTTCTTTCTAAATTTGGAATATCTTCCGAGAGTGTCTCTCCCTCTTTCTCTAAGTTTATCATTAAATTCTGCAAGCAGTGTTTCGGGGTGTGGCAGACAGGGTTGCCCAAAGTATAGCTTAGTGAATGGATGTGGATGTTGCTGAGAGCTGAGATTCCCAGTCCCTGCTGGGTGGAGTGTGGTAGCTGCAGATGGCAGGAGCCTTGCCTGCCCCTCTGCCCCAGATTACTGCGGCTGAAGAAGTGTGACTCACAAAAAAGGGATGTTTGTCCTCAGCCATGGCAGTTCACAACTTACTGATCGATGTAAATGTGCCAAGAAGAGATTAACTAAAGCATAATATGCCTTCCAGTTGCTCTTGTAAACTCCATTTGAGCTTGTCAGAATTTTCTCTCCCTGTTCCATTGCCATTGTCACATAACTAACACCTGGGTTTATTTCCCCCAGGCCCCAAAGAATACTGATTCTTGAGCATATTTAAAAGCAGTGCCCAAGATCTACCAGAGTTTGGGCTGGAGTACCATACATTAGAAGTCTGGCACAATGCTATGTCCTATTACAGGAAGAAGCAGATTTTGCAGGATGGAGTTTCCTTAGGGTCATATCTCGAACTGAAATCGTAGAACCATAGAATCATTTCAGTTGGAAAGGCCCTTTCAGATCATCAAGTCCCACTGTTACCCCAGCACTGCTAAGGCCACGACTAAACCATGTCCCCAAGTGCCACATCTACATGACTTTTAAATAGCTCCAAGGATGATGACGACTCCACTACTTTCCTGGGCAGCCTGTTCCAGTGCTTCCAGACCCTCAAAGAATGAGGCATCATCACCAAATCTATCCTCTCCCTTCCAAGTGCAACATGAACTTCCCTGGTCAGCCCTCTCCAACATAAACTCAGACTTGTCTGTAAAATCAATTATTATTAATTTTACTAATAAAACTAATTCTTGATTCTGCCCAAATGGCCTTACAAAATCTTGCATAACAAAGCTATCAAAGGCAGATCTGCCATGAGAATCAAAACCGCTGACGCTCTTCTCCTGAAGAAGTTGGCCCTTCAGGATAGAATTTGTGTTGCCATTTGCATGAAGTAAACAATAGTTCTGTGTTCAGCTTTTGCATCCCGATCAAAAATGGCTCTGTATGGCACAAAATGTCCTTGCAGGGACAGGAAGGGAACAGGCATCTGGAGTAAGAGATTAGGGTGGTGTAGGAATCTGTACGGAGCAGAGTTACATGTGCCTAAATCTTTCTCTGTCCCACCAAGAGGATATCCACCTGAGATTGCAGAGAATTTTGGAGAGGCTGTGGGCATGGTTTAGGTTTACTTAGAGCCTGAGCTCTAGTATAGTCAACATGAATTCTCGGTATAAATAGTGTCCGTTAAGTTTCCTTTAACCTACTTCTGGGTTTTATTTTGTTGGTCTTGTCTGTCTGAAAGTTTTGGGGCTTTACCACTGTAACTTTTGCTGTTATTAAAAAAGTACTCTACCACCCTGTGTGGGAAAATCCACAGCATTGTCAGCCCTTATCAGATTTCTAGCTCAATGAGGTCAGCCGGTATTTGGATATTGTTATATCGTGTCTACAAAGGAACGGAAAAAGCATCCAGCATGTAACCTGAAAGTGGTTGCTGTCTTGAAAGTCAGGTTGGGCATAGAAAAAAGCTGTTAAATTCTTTTTTTTTCAAAAGTCAGAAACTATTACATGTCTAGGGATTTCTTTATCTGCTCTATTTTTAACTTTTAAGAAAAAGACAGCCAGGAAGAAATTACTGCCAGGACACAAAACCCCCGTGAATTTCCCACATGGGTAGGATATGCAAAATCTAAAGTGCCTCATTTCAGAGGTCTTATTTTTTGAATATCAGCTGCGACTGATATATACATATATTTTATATATTTATATATATACCTTGCTGATACATATATGACTGATATATATTCATAATGTATGTTCTAATAATTACTAGTTAGAAACAAGTATGAGGGTAAATCTCAGTGTTAGTATGTTCATTACCTTGTATACATATATTCATATATTTGTATTTTTGCATTTTAAAAAGCAGTGAGCTTCCTTTGTTGGCTGTTAACTTGAGTACACATACTGGCTTCAGTTCAGCAGATCAAATCCATCCTTAAGCAAGTGTAGTGAAGAATTATGTTTTCCTCCTCTGTCCTCACTTTAAATCCTTTATGCAGTATGCTTTGTTGCTGGACTAGATCTGCCTGGCCCTAGGAAATCACCACATTTTCTTTTGAGTGGGTAATATTTCAAAAGAAGAATATTGAAATTTGGGTGATTAAGTTAATTCTGTGGCCTGCATGTAAATACTCATGATCTCAAGCAAACAAAGAGTGCTAAGAAATTACATGGAAGTCTGCACAGTGTGGGAGCAGCCTGTTAACTTGCAGTGCCTCAGTTACATCAGATATTTCACAAATGTGTGTGTGTAGAAGTTTCTATGGTTCTCAATCTACTACCAACCTACTACAATCTGCTAGAATACAACCCAATACTAATAACTCATAGCAGTTACATCATTTTTGCATATAAATTATTCACTTGCTCTTAGCTAATTGATTACTCAGTGCTGAGATACCACAAAGCTAAATATACCTTTATCACCTCCACTACTTTCCTCAGCTGCAAGATTAAGACCAAAATCATGATGGGTAGTTCACAAATATGGGTAGTTCACAAGTATGTACACAGCTACTTGGTCTGTTATTCTGGCTCCCAGTAAGGACCAGTCTGCAGCATCCACATTGTCTAAAGCTAGCTCAAATTTGGGTTCAGAGATGCATCTTTTCAGCGGAGATGCACAGCGGAGATGAGAAACAACTCCTGCGTGACTTTTAGTCCTCTATTCGTATTATTCCTTTCTGTAGGTGATTTAATTAATTTACCTCTCCATTAACAACTATGCTCTGGTTCCTATAATGTAGGTCAACTAATTAAGATATATAAAAATATTTCCCCAAGGTCGTTTGTTTTGGGAACAATGAATGTGGGACAATTCATTTTATGTGAAGAGTTCAGATCATTTCAGAAGAAGCAAAATATTGTAAATGGTGACTTTGGTGGTGAAATATATTTCTAACAAAGATGCAGTCCTTCTGCTCAGAGGAACTTCCGTAATAGCTGGAGCAAATCCATTTGGCATTGCAGCAGGCAATTACAACAACTTCAGTAAAGGGCACTAATTTCGAGATGAGGTGGAGTGTACTACCTAAGTCCCTTATGCTTCTCAAAGTTAGTTGGGTTTTGTTTGCAGCCATGAAATGTACTTTAAGAACAGTCATTCTTTCGAGGCATTGCTCTCACTGGAAAAAGAAAAAAGGAGTACATGGCAAAGAAATCAGAACTGTTTTCTGTATCAACTAAGAAACACTGTATCACCTAACAAGGTGTTCTGTTGAAACAAATGTTCTTACGTCCAGAATGATCTTTTGTTCCACTTTAGGAGGTAAAGTGCAGCAACTGATCCATTACTCACATTTCATTTGAGCTGTTGCACAACCTCAGTTGAGAACACTTTTCAACTGAAAAAGGCCTTATTAGCACTGTGAGAAACAACAACAAAAAATTCCTCTTAAATGCAATTATGCAGATGGAATCGAAGTTTCTTCTACTCAGCTGCTGACATGCTGCCATTTCTTTTCATTCCATAGCACCGAGATAATTTTGAGATTTTACAATTAGACCGGTCTTAGAATTTCTTGTAGTGTTTTCTAATTCAAAACTGAATGTGATATTTATTGCTCATCCCTTTTCTAGAGAAACAGTGAGATTTTCGTCATTTACTACCTACAAGGAAGATACCATTGCAAAAAAATACAGTTTTGTTAAATTTTATTTACATTCAGAAAGAGAAATTTCACAACACTTAGAACTAGCCAGAGTGCTGGACCAGGGAGGTTTTTACCACTGTGCTCATTTTTGTAAGCCAGTGAATTATTCACTCTGACTTCCCTTAAGTCCAAGTCTATCCAATGTTGGTATTTATTCTGTGTTTATGTTTCCATTACACTGCACACTTTCAGTCCTTACTATTGTGTTTGAAGCCTTGGGTATTAACAGAGCCAGTATTTTCAATTTAAGTAGTTCTCTATCTATATTAGATATATTTATAAAAGTGATGGGGGTGGTTTTTTAATAAATTTATTAAATTAAATATTTTGCTCTTGCATACTCATACTCATTTTCTGCTGTTCTGGCTGTTGAAAATACTCCTGTTTCATCTACTAGGCACCATGTGTTTTTGCAAGACGGGTATGGAGAACTCATGCACGAGTGCCATTTCTGCTGGTTCCACACCTGTCATCCAGTCAGGTTTTCTGCAGCACAATAATTTTGGAGCATCAGTTATGATTTATGCTGGGGGTTCTTTTCAGAAAAGCTCACTGGTTTAGTTCTAATCGATGGCTTCAAGTCCTCTTCTGGGAAAAGACCCCTTATCAGGACAGGCACCTGTGATAGCAAATCTTGGCATAGAAATAGGATCTGTGAATGGAGGTGAGCCAATGAGTCTGTTAGAGAAACACAGCTATGGAAACAAAAATCCTGAATTAGTTTATGTTGCCATCTGAGCAGGACGCACAAATAGTAACTGTATGAGGACAAAGCCATTGAGATTTAGCCAGAGGAGATATTAATAGGTTGTGGTAATCTCTAGATAATATTCCTGCTTAGTGTTTCATTATATTTGATAGGGTTTTTTAAGGCAGCACGTATCACAGCAGAGAAGCCATCTGACACTGCTCCTACCAAAATTATTGTGATACAGACTTGCAGAATGACCTGACACCCCTGGGGAGCTTAGCCAACCATTCAGTTATGTTTCTTTTTCCTTCTCTTATCAAGGAAGAAGGAAGGAGAAAGGGTTACTGAGATGAAGTGGTCTGATATGTGTCTGCTTTATGGTCACTGTGGTGAGGACCTTCTGTTAGGATCCAATTATTATTATTATTGAGGTTCTTTAGAAATTCCTCTGCCCCAGTTAAGGTGCAAACGAGACCATATGCCAGTGACAATAATAAGGGTTTTATTTGATGGTGAATAAGAGAGAGAGAAAAAAAGAAGGAAAGAAAGAAAGGTAGAGCGTAGGTGGGGGGGACAGAAAGAGAGTGACAGGGACAAAATAAGGAAAATATCACCACTCCGTGGATCCCAGCGATGTTCCATTGATCCTCTCCAGCTGCTCTTCTTGGTGGTGAAGGTCCCNGTATTCGGAGGATGGGTGTTTATTGCCTCTCACCAGAGGTTACGCCACGCACCCAAAACCTCCTCCTCCCCCCTCGGCTGGGGGGAGTCTGTGTAAACGTGGCTTCTGTGAGCTGTGCTCTCTCTCCCCCCACCCCAAACTCAGCTGGGATGGCAGCTGGAGCCTTTGGCCTATTGTGGAGGCATACCTTCTCCATGGCCTGAGCTGATTCAACAGGAGGCTTCTTTTAACCTAATCAGCAGTTCGATCTCCTGTCCAAAGTTCTTCAAGAAAGTTTCTGCAGTTGTAGTTTCTCTAAAGCTTTATATCAATGTTTGAGGCATAAACTATTTTCAGTCTCTGACACCTTCCTAGAAGTGTGCTCTCAGTTACCAGAAGAAGCCAGCTCAGATAAATACCTATTGACAAAGTTTTGTTGCAACAAAACAATTGCTAATTGCTATTTGCACAGTCCAAAGTAATATAAATAGCTACCTTTGATCTAAATACCAGCACAGGAAGGGGCTGATAGAGAAATACATCTCTAAAAGTCAAAGGTGCTAATTAATACCAGAGTTTACCTCAGTTTCAAGGTTTCACTGGCAACTTTGGCTAAAAACAAGTCTTTTCTCAATGCTTTGTTGTCCATTGCAGATCCTACATTCTCACCCTTGCTGAAGAGCTTCCTCTGTGAAATAATTTTTTTCTTCACTACAGCATGGCATGACTAACTTGCCAGATGTTAGAGACAGCACTATTGACAAAGTAGAAATGGTTTTCTTACTACTTTCTCCTTTCTTATCATCCTTATTTTGCTGGCACTGCAGGGCTTCTCAAAGCTGGGAGTGGTGGAAAGTGGTTCAGTGTGTGAGATCTTGGTAGTGCTGCAGGGCCACAGGATATCATGGCTGCTGAACTGAGAAAAACCTGCCCAAGTGACACCTCTGTAGAAGCCCACTTGTGGGAAATGTGGTCTTAGTGTAGCCAAGGCCACAATGTTTCATTAGAAACCCAGATCAATCATTCCATGAAATGTGACCTAGTTCATGCATTTTAATTATGTTCCATACCGAGAAGTTTCCTTTGCTGGAGGAACATCTGACAACATCGTATCAGTGAGTCTGTGTGTGACCCCTGCCACAAACACACCCCAGCTCTGCCAAGTGATTGTGGCAGCAGAGGCCCTGCCATACACAGCACATTGCCAGGTTGGTGGTGGCTGAGCTCCCTCTGCTAGGACACGTTGAACTGCCTCCACAGAGGGAAAGCTGGCCTTGACCTCCTGAGCAGTGTTTCACATCAGTGTTTCCGTGTCAGGAAAGCTACTGAGTCAGGTAATACTGGGACCAGAATATTCTACCTTTGGCCAACTCTTCTGGTTCGGTGAATCTCTTTGTTTCGTGGGGGAAGGAGCAAATATACTCGAGTGAAGTGAAGTTTTACTAGCAACAAGGATGCCCGCAGATAGGACCTTAGGGGTTGCTCAGATTCTGACCTTTAGTTCAGATGCCTAATCCTTTATATCCCTGCTGAGATGGCCTGTTGGTTTGAGAATGATCCTGGTGAGGAACTATCCTTTTGAGAACTGCCCATAAAGTTCAGCCAACTCAGAGATTTGTTGTGTTTGGACTGCTGCCATGCAAACCTCAAACTCTTGTAAAATGAAAATTCTCTGAAATGAATGAACAATGCAGTGTGGAAGTTCTCACCTGCTCCATTACCTCACACATCCCAGTTACACTAGAAATTACTTCTAACCTGGTCATGTGTGTCGAAGGGGAAAAGAGGGCGGGAAGAGCTGCCTGTGACAATAATCCTGTCAATTGCTGCCTCGTATTTTCATTAAATGTGATACTGGGAGCATGTGTGTGCTGAGTTGCCCTCACTGCCCATGACAGTCATGGAGCAGCCCCGGTCCTGGCACAATCAGCAGTAGAACATTTGGGGGTCTCCCAAAATGGGGACACCTCAGGGGGAGCAGAGAGAGTCACCAGGAGCACACAGCCAGTGCAAGGGTGGCTAATGTGACCTGAGTGTGGCCAGGGACACTGGTACAGCCCTCACCCATTGCCCTACCTTGTGCTAGACACTGCAGTTTAAGGCGTTATGTCAAGATACCTAGCATAACCCAGCTATTTTATAACAAAACTTGAAACATGAGTTAAGGTAAGGTCCAGTTTTCTCAGTGTTTATAGTGTTTCTCAAGCAGTGGTCCATAAAGGAGTAATAGCCTAAGAGACCTGAATAAGTGGTCCCCAGCTAGCCTACAAAAACACATTTCCTTTAGAAAAGACAGGGGAAATCCAAAGGAAACCAATGAATCTGTTATAGTGGCCTAATAATATTTTAGTCAGTGCTTTTGCATTTCAAGCTGCAAGCTGCAATGTGACTATTTTATTTTTAAATACTTGGCCAAACCTTTTAAACGAGGCCTCCTCAGAAGTGTGATTGTTTCTTTAATCTCAGAAAGGACATCCTAAAAAATCGTGGAGAACGAGGAAATCCCTTTATAGTGGATGCAACAGTACAGATGTGACTCATGATCCGAAGGGCTAAGGGGGTCTGGCTGATGACGTGGCTGTTGTGGGACACACAAAGCCAGGTGACCAGACACAGGCAGTGTGTACAGGGAGATCCTGGACCAATGCACGTGCTGGCATTGATGCCGAGGGCTGCCTACACTTTACTGGCCTCAGGTTTGTGCTGCTCGTGGCTGGCCATACTCCAGTTCCACCAGACATTATTCCCTAGGGTCCTTCTGGGGATGTGTTTTTGCTTGAGGTAGCCATGCTTAAAGACTCTTGTGAAGCACAGACCAGGAAAAGAGCACCAGGTGCCTGTCCTTTTCTTCTGCTCAAACCTCTGGAGGAGCTACCTTGAAAACTTTGTTCGTAAGAGTATTAAAGACAATACTTTCTTGATAATATGGGACAGTCTGTGCATAAAAAGAAAAAGATGAGAGATCTAATGAAATTTTGTTTTAAAATCTAATTAGTTATTTGTCCAAAAGTGAATTGGTTACATTCATGTTTCTGTGAAATAAGGCAGGCATCTTCAAAATATACGTCTTCAAGTTACCTAGGAGCATTAAACTAATATTAGAAATGAAAAGTCCAAAATGTAGTATAAATGTTTTACTCTAATCTACTTTCATGTTTTCAGACTTCCAACATCATCCTGTTGCCTGTTTTTGCATTGTACTAAAGGACAGAAGTCTAGTCACTGATTTTGTTTATTTTATAAAAGAAACAAAACAGAAACATTAGCATAGCTCTGAAGTATAGTTTTATTTTATTGAGTATTGTTAGTTATCCTTAGAAGAGAAACCTTTTTTTCCTTCTTGGGATTTTTTTTTTTTTCAATTTGCAGGTATAAAAATGACAGAAGAAACCAAGATGAAGTTTAAAATAAGCTGAAAAAAGTTACAGTCCAAGATGTGTTTAGGTCTTTTAATCTTATCAACAAGGCACGATATTGAAGAACCGAGAGATGACCTTCAGAGGGTTTTTGTGTGTAGTCAAAGGCACAAACAGGAAAATGCAAGGAATACAATTTTTTTTCATGTGTGCTTGCTTAACACTGTAACTCTCTGCCTTTCTTGTCTTTTAGCCACATAATCAATGAGCTGATAGAAACAGAACGGGTTTATGTAGAAGAACTTCAGAGCATAATAGAGGTAAGAAACTCTTCTGAAATTACTTTTTGGTGCTTAATGTCTAAGTCATCACTGCAGATGCACATCCTTCATGGGCTGAGCACTCCCACCTCCTGTTTATAACACAAGGGGCTGTGTTGGCAGGATAGCTCAGCCTTGGAGATGGAGAATGGGAAGGATGTTTTGAACATCTTTCCTCAGGGCTTAAAGGAAAAGGCACCTTCTCTGGCCTGAGCCCACGGAATAACAAGTTGCATGGTCCTGAAAGTTATGGACAGAGAAGGAGTTAATAGTGTGTCTTTTCAAAATATCACCAATAGGTCTCAGAAGCAGCACCCTTGATGCCTATGGGGCCAGACACTAAATTCTGTGGATGTAGGTTTGGAAAACGATTGAGGAAAAGGAAGGCCCCTCTCCTGCTCTTCTTTATTGTCCCACGTATTGCTTGAACACAGAAGAGAGCAGCTCATGCGGCAAATATAATTCTTGAGCTTTTGAAACTGGTAGGATACCAGGATACTCTGCATGTCCCTAATCTGTGGGAGGACAGAAGCTGAGTAGGGATCAGTCATGTTTAAATTTGGGTGGGACTTGAAGGACATATGGTTGCTTCTTTATTGCATTTGACCTGTGGGAGCTGGCAGCTCTGGCAATTTTTATATTACTCTGGAGTTTAAAATCAGAATGTTCTTCTCTCGAAGTTTTTATTGAAGAAACACAATGCAGTTTCTACAAGAAAGAAAAATATAGTCAATCCAAATACCACAGTTCAACAAATAAATCCAAACTAACTCTTGTGCAAGCTGTGTAGCAGAAAGATATGTCTGTCAATCTTAGCAGTCTCCATCCCTACATGACCAAAACAGCTTTTGAATCCTAGACACATCAGTTCATCTATTTTTCATTGACCCCGTAATACGTCCATTTGTGGTTAAAATGTGTTTGCACATTTACGGGGTAAAATCTGTGGGGAAAATCAGAAGCGTCAGAAATTCATGGGAGCAACAAAGCAGCAGGCATGGGAAAAGCCTTTGTTTGCTCTGTGGAGAGCAAAAGCACATGGACTTCGGGGCTTTCCCGTGCCATGAACACAGTACTTCTTCCCTGGTAAGAATAGGCTGGTTTATTTTCCACTCTTCTCTGCAGGGATATGCTTCAGAAATGGACAATCCCAATTTAGTACATCTGATTCCATCTGCACTTCAGAACAAGAAGGAAATTCTTTTTGGGAACCTCCCAGAAATCTACGATTTCCACAACAGGTATGTGGGAGCTGGTGGTTGTCCCGCATCCTCGGGTGCTACCATCATGTCCAGTCCTTTTCTGTCGGGTGCTTTGTCATGCTCACACAAACACTGGCAGGAAGAGTCATCCTCACTCTGCCTCTGTGTGTCCTATAAAACACATGTGTAGAGAACACCTCCAAGATCATCTATTTCATCTTTTTTTTGTGAAGATTGTACCCTTTGTGCATTTACTGGTGATTTCCCCTGGCACGATACATCTTGAATGCCCCTTGTGGTCTGTATTTTACCACCTCTCTTGGTACACTGGTAGATGTCACAGGATGAAATCCTGATATTTTTTGTCTGGCAAAACACATATAGGCTGGAGTTTTCTTAGTGTTCAGCTTATTTGTCCTGTATTTCTGTTGTTAGATCAGAAGATGCTATATATTTGACAGCATTTTTCTTCATATCCTTCTTCTAAGATCACAAACCTTTCCAGAAGCCATGTCCATACTATGGACAAGGAAATCCAGAGCCCAGAACTACAGAACACCAGTTATGGACAAGATTAACCTTTTTTCAATCAGCTTTCAAAACACAAAGCTTAGGGCAACTTCTGTAAATTTCCTGCTTTTCCTAGCCTTGCTTAAGCAAAGCTGGCCGTTTTGCCAACCAAAGTGGGAACTTAGGAATTCTTTTGAATAACAATTGCGTGTCAGATGTAACAAACAGTTGAACAAAATAAATTTAAAAAATCTCTTTTGCAAGTCTTAATATTACGTCAGAGTAGTCAGTACATAGTAGAAAAAGTATTTTCCATTTTATGTATTACTTTGAAAGATTGTGTCTTCCATTTGGAGAAAGATATTCCTCTCCCTTTGCAAGCCCAATCTTTCTTTCCCTAAAGGCTTAGTGCATTGACTGTCACTGCAGAAGCCTTTGGACTACATCCCATATTTTCACTGCTTGCTGATTGAGCAACTGCATCTGACAGCATTCCTGTCTTTTCTAGCTGTTCTGACAAATCCTCCTTCCCAAATGGAAAGCAGGTATTTGAGCTTCATATTGGAAACAAATTTCAACAGCCAGAGGAATCAGATGTAGCAGATGCTTGTGAGCAGAGAAAATATGATAATATTGGTGGTTCAGTGGATCAGCTGTGAGCCACATCCCATTTTTCTAAAATATATATTTCTCAGTGTGCCAGAATTGTTACCTTCACCACTGAATCTTCATCCTGCAAAAATGAAGACTTTAGTTTGGATTTACACAGAAGCTAGCACACAATGTGAGTCGGATTTTACACTACTCTTTGCTCTTTTTTTCTCCCTCTCAGGATTTTCCTTAAGGAGATAGAAAATTGCATTGAAAACCCCGAGCTTCTTGCCCGATGCTTTTTGAAAAGAGTAAGTGTATCCTTTTGCAGGTTTGAATGACCATCTATGGTCTTATCCTACAGTACTTACAGATTTACTCCTATCTTTTTCACTCTGTTTGCTTTTGTGAATGAGGGAAACTCCTCTAAGCAGCTATTCCCAAATTAAGCCACAGTTACCAAGCATGTATTCTGATAGCTGACCCTTTACCTGGTTTACTGACAGGAAGAGACCTGTTACCAGTGTTTATTTCAAGTCCCATTTAAAATAAAAACACCCAACAAATAACAGGGATACAAATGTTTAACATGCTTTTCATATCATCTACATCTATGGCAGGAGTCTGATGTAACCCAGACATCACCCTGCAGTAAATAAGCAGAGAACGGTATCGGTGTTGCAGCAGGCTGCTCTGAGTGCAGACAATACATCCTGTTCCTGCTCTATCTTATCTCTCTCTGCTCTGCACCACTCAGGACACTTGCTCCCCTAGAACTGGCCCAGCACAGTCTGCTGCTGTCCTTGCACGGACCCCACCAGCCCCGTAAGACTCTGAGGTCGATTCCCTTTGCTTCTTCACATAATTCAGCAAGTGGGATTCTCCCCTCTGCCGTGCAGTGACTCTCAGTGCCCAAGTGCTGCAGCTCTCTCTGAGAGCTCCCAGTGATGTCCCTCCTCCACCTCCACCCCCAGTCAGCCTGACCATTAGTTCTTTCCTGCAACACAACCAAAGGTGCTTGTTTATATAGCACTCGTTCAGGGGCCCTGCTAATGAGAAAAACACTGTTTTGGAGGTTTGCTGCTGCTTTCAGAGTCTGACAAAACTGCGTGAATAAGGCTCTGTGTTTTGCACAGGAAAGGGAAGGGGCATGAGAAATGGGAAAATCTGTCCACTGTAGTCAAAGGTACCTCCTGCTTCTACTGTATACTACAGGTAGCGTTTGCTGCTTTTCCAGGGCACACATTGAATACAGACAGATTTGGATGAACCAGTCAGAGGTGCTGAGCACTGTGACATCGCTAAGATTTAATGGGAATTGTGAGCATGTGATACTTGCAAAGGGTGTGCTCCCAATTTACAAACAGGTCAGGCTGGAGAGAATCATACAAGTGTAAATGTGATGATACGTCCATTGGATTATTTTCTGTGTAACAATGAAGCATTTAGAGCTTGAGTAAATGACACTACTCAGGCATATGTTGTTATCCTAAGATCCAGATGCTGGGCAGGAAAATATTGTGGTGAAATCATTATGCAAAAGAGGAGAAGCAGTCTTTGAAGAATGCAGACCTTTGAAACCCAAGAAATGTAAAACAGTCCATGTGTTGCATATATCCTTAAAGAATGCAGCTAAATAAAAATTCCTAAATAAGAATTCTAAATAAGAATTGATCTTATGATTCTGCAGAAGGTTCAAATTCCATATTTAAATATTGTAGCTTATGTCTCTCTGTGTAAAAAAAGCTGTTGAGCCCACTTCTCATTCTACCAATACGAGAACAGCACTAAAGCTGGGGTTCAGGTATGAAGTGAAAGAAAACCAGTCCCTCTGTCACCTTTGCTCATCAGTTTCTGTGGCCTGGTCAAACCACCCTAAATCTATCAAATAAGAGGTTAAATCATGCATTTGCTTTCTCCCTATTTCAAATTTCACACTAAGAAAGCACAAGCTTCTCTCTTGAGATGTCTCAGCTCACACAGTAGCACCTTTGATTGGAGAACTTGCCCTTATGTTCTGTTTTTAGAAGAAGCCACATAAAGTCCAGAAATGTGTTGTTTCTGTTGGACTGCCTTTAGGAAGCACAAACAAAAGTCTGGTTGTGTTTGTGTTCCCCATGATTTGGCAGCTTTTTATGCCTTCCTGCTGAGCAGTGGCTTCTGGCTGCCCCGAGAGTTACGGCCGTGCTTGCTGTGACAGGGGCAAACAGAAGCAGCTGCTGTTCCAAGTGATGCCGAGTTCGAGGAGGAAACTCACATTGTTGCAGGTTCTCCTTCTTTGTATGGGTATGACCATCCTGCCACAACACCAGGGTGGGCCTATGATTAGAAACGGACAGGTTTTTTTAGATTCATACTTTGGAGAGTTTTACCCTGTCTGATCATACTGGGCCTTTTCAGCCCTGGTTCTAGAGCTGCTTGAAAGTATCCTGAGAGCTGCAGTGAGACACTCTGGTGCCAGAGTCACTCCATCCTCTGCCAGTCATTGCTCTGCCATGTCTCCACCCACTCTCCCACCTCCACCAATGCCACCTGATCAGCTGTCGCCGTGAATGTGAACCCTTCATCTCAGGTGATGGGAGAAACAGGCTGTGGAGTCTCTCTCTGGCTTGTCTCCTAGGTCATGGTAGCAGAATCTGGTAAAAGATGAGCCAGAAATGCCTTTCTTTTTCTCTCGCCCACTTTGCCTGACCTCATTTAGGTCATGATCTTCATATGAACTAAATTACAAGTGAGTCAGCTCAACTTTACCCACATAGCAGCTATTTTGCCGTCACCAGGATGCTTGACCTTACTTAAAGCTCAAGGTCAAAGACTACACAGCTTTCAAAGACAGGAGGGCTGTGCACTGAATACCTTGCAGAATGGGGCTTCTGGTGCTTTATCAGCAACAGGAGGGACACTCTGGACTGATCTGCTGTCCAAAGGGCTGTGAAGAAGGGAAGTTTACCAAACCAAGGCAAGAATGCCCAGCATGAAACCAAAGGTGTGTCAGACTGCTTACCAGAACGTGCCAGTTGATGTGTCTGGCAGGAGTGAGTCAGTGTGGATTACCACTGTTTGCTTATTCATATTGCTAACCTTAAAAAAGGGAATAGTTTAATAGGAGCCAGCAGTTGGGGCATTTGGTCATTCAGGGAGAAAGAAGCATTTAGAAAAGATATCTACCTGTGAAAGGACAGTAGCAGCTGACCAGAGACCTGTGAATTGGATTCAAAGAGCTAAATTCTAGACTGATGCAAAAATTATTCATAAATCAGCAGTCAAAAAGATAATTGGAACTGTGTGTATGTGCCATGTGCATTGGAGCTTTCAGAGCTCTAATCAGTGTGGAAAGGAAAAGTGTTACAGGAGAGAAGAGCGTGGTGTAGAAGTACCAGCAAGAAGTCAGAACCTTTGCATGTGAAAATAGAGATGTGCGGAATATATGAGGCTGGGATTTGAATAATTAGACAGTCAATTATTTATTGGCATTTTAGAGTCTGAGCCTAATAATTTCATCAGGAATTTTCTATTCCTAACACTATTGCAAAACTTAAAGCTGCAAATAAAGATGTAAGTATCTGCCTGAGCACGTGTCACTGATTTAGGCAGCAGTAGATTGCATTGGCATAGGGTGGTTCCACTTTGGCAAATTACTTGTAAATTACTGGTTACTGTACCTTTTCTTTAAGTTTAAATTAGTTCTTTTCACTTATTCCTAATAGTGCTCTTGTCTGTTGCTGTCTCTGTTCTTCTTACCCAGTCCAGTTAGGTTCCTGTGGGCCAGGAAGAGATTGTAGTGCTTGATTATGCTTTTGCTACTTTTTCGAACACATATAAATACTGTATGTTTAATTTGTGGGGTTTACCCCCTGCTAACTTCCCTCTAGGGCAACATGCACAAACAGTTCTATTTTTTTGTGGAGAAAACTCTGCACCTATTTTGAAACAGCACCATTAATACTCTGAGTTGCAACACCAGAGGTTTTTGTATTGCATAATCCTTAACAGACTGTGGTGTTACGTGTCGCAGCTCTGATTTCACAGCTGATTCATCAGGGTGATGTCAGGATGGGTCTGTAGAGGAAGACAGCAGCAACACTAATTTCTTCTAGTAACTGTACAAAAGGAAATGCTTTCCCTGCAGCAGGATTGTATAGGAACTGTCTGGTGGGCTGGGAGCACAGACGCAAGTTCTGGGAATCGCTGAGATTTATTTTTGGTGTTTTCTTTGATTTGCTGCGGTCACATCCACCAGGGGAGGTGCAGGTGAAGGTGGGAAGCTCCCAGCTGGTCGGGCACAGCCAGCCCTGCTCAGGAGCCCCATGGCACTGCCCCATGGCACTGCCCCATGGCACTGCCCCATGTCCCCGGGGCCACCCGGGTGCGCAGTCAGCAAGCCCAGGACCTGGCAGAGGAACACCCATCTCTGCATCCACCCACGCAGCCCAGGGAGCTCAAAACACCCCTCTCTGGGCTTTTGTTGAAATTGTCTCTGTTTTCACTGAAGCCAGTGAGATACGGACCTCAGTGAGAGCACTTGGAGTGTAGTCAAAGCTAAATAGACCTAAAGTGAATCCACTCACTCCTGATTTGGATAGGACATGGGTTTAAGTACATCACCCTGCCTGGCCTGTGACATCAACAAGGCAAACTTCCTCCTTTTTAATTTGTGCTTGTGCTATTGAGAGCCAGCACTATATTCAAAGTGTGTTGAACAGGTAAACCTTAGCCACATGTTGACTGTTGTTAACAATTACAGTCTGTGGCAGTATTGTTAACAAAATTTGGATTTCTAATTCTTTTTTTTAAAAACCATCAATCCACCTCCCTGAGAAAGATACCAGTTTTGCAATTGGAGTATGTGTCTTCCAGTCTGCAGTCTCCTCACTCGTGTGAAAAGTGAGGGAAAAAAAATCTTACTTTCAGGTGTATTTAACTTAACCAGAAGTAAAAAGCAAGTTTGGTGGTTTCAATATGTTTTTACATACAGAGTTATTCCCATGTAATAATTTCTTCTTGTCTTAGGATGGAAGGTTAAAAAAAAGTGTGATTCAAGAAAGATGCTCTCTTGATTCTTTTTCCTTCCCTTACCTAAACTCTCCTTTTCTTGCAGAAGGAGGACCTCCAAATATATGAAAAGTACTGTCAGAACAAACCAAGGTCTGAAGCTCTCTGGAGACAGTGTGGAGACAGCATCTTTTTTCAGGTGGAATTTCATTGCAGACTAGCAGTGCAAGACCCTCAACGCTCATTTTCCTTCTGTATCTCTTTATTCTTTAGAAAACCTAGAGTAATACACAGACTTTTCTGCATGCTTTTCATACTGATGGCAGGTGCCCAGTGTGTGTCAAGGTGTTCTCTACAGGAGCCTGGGTAGGTAGAGCAATAGGCAGATTCCCTGGACAGGAGCCTGACTCTGCAGGCTATACCCACACCAAACAAGTGCTGGCTTCTTTGCAAACCCCAGCTGATTGCAATCTCATCAGCAGGGAATGCCAGATTTTGACACCAAGTTGAACCTAAACATTAGCTCTTGTTTAGATATATTTTCACTGTGGCATAAGTAACCTGGAAATTCCTATGCAGATGGAACAAATTTCTCTCTCAATTAATCCATAGACATATAATCCTCAGATTGTCAAATGATAGTGATCTTGGTGTCTTGCCTGTGTTTCAAGAAACAATTGTATTTTTCTTCCGTGTTGTCTCCTACAGGAATGTCAGCGTAAATTGGATCATAAGCTCTCACTTGATGCTTATCTCTTAAAGCCAGTTCAGAGAATCACCAAGTACCAGCTGCTGCTAAAGGTAAGCTCTCCATGACAGTGCAAAGAATTCCAGTGTACAGCTTTTACTTCCAGAATTTCATATCAGTCAGGACTACTTGGAAATAAATCCTCGCTCAGTTCTTCAGCAAATACGCTGCATTTTTTACTTGTAAAATGGTAGAGAACAGTCTTGTACAAGGACTTGTATTTTAGGTTGGGAACTGCTATTAATTAGCAGCATTTATATACTAAGTAATAGCAGTATACTATTATATGTATAGCTTTCTCTCTCTTAAGTAAAGTAAGGTATTTACATAGTAAGTATTTTATTGTCTTATTTATTGTTTTATTTCTCTTTAAACAGAAATTGAGCTTGGCTTTATTGAATCAGTATATAGTCTTACAATTTGAAAACAGGAACTGATGCCTTAAATCCTGTCTCTAACATCTGTCCTTGCCTAACAATCAGCTCTCTGAACTGATATTTTCCCATGGTTGTGACTCAAACCTTTCAGAGGGAGCCACTCCCTTTTGCTGCTTGTTTTTAAAAGACACAGCTAGGAACACGTTGTCTGTAACTTTTCCACAGGGTGAATATGCGAACTTCCCTCTTGATTTGGTGGGAACCATGAGTGGTCCATGCTTGAAATTCTGGTCTGAATTGGGCAATAGGAAATGTATACACTCAAAACAATGATTTTTTAAATTTTTTTTTCTTTTTAAGATGGTGGCCTAAATTTCTGTCTCCATCTCCTCAATTCTTAAAAACCAACATTTATTGACTTTTCCTATGGCAAGGTCATGAAGGTGAATTACACACTGTTCTCAAGCCTCTGGGCTAAATGTAGTGTTGTGTACTGTCATGAAATTTAGCATTGAAATTTGCAATGAAGATTTTAGGTTGCCATTTAACTTGCTAATAACCACCATGGCACTGCTCAAATTGTGCCAGTATGAGCCATGGGAGGACCTGGTTGGCCGTTCTTGTGCAGGATTTCTGTGAACTGCTTATTGACTTCATGTAAAACTATAGAATCCAAATACTCAACAGGGATATTGATGAGGATGCAACTTCACTGATTTCAGTAGATTTACATCAAGATAGTCCAGAAATAAATTTGAACTCTATTTCTTGAAACTATTCTGTGAGAAGGGAAAAAACGTCAAGATCTCTAGGAAAGCAAGAGTAAACCAGGTTTTACTTTTAATTTGAAATATGACTGTAAATAAACCCAAGATTAGATCAAGGAGTAAAATTCTCAAGCAGAACAGGTCTCAGCCATTGGGGTTTGAAGCTGGTCAGACCAGTTTTGTACTTAGCAACAACACATTGGCACTGGCATTTACTCTGTCAGGGTTTATGAGATCTGTGAAGATGGTGCTCTCCTTCCCTGGCTGCAGGGGCATTTAAAAGTGTAGAAAAATGGGAGTCAGTGAAAAATTGGTAACAAACAAGTGCTTAAGAAGCTGTGTGCCTTGAATGGTGGGCAGACTGGATTTGAATTTTGGGTCACAATTATTGCAACCCTCTGGTTTCAATCAGTTTAGTTAATATGCTCATGCTGATACAAGCAGCATGCTCACTGTACAGAGATCCATCCTCATCCTAGAAAACGTGCAGCAGGTACTATAGGAATGCATCCTGCTTTTGCCTTCTAATCCCTGGTTACCCAAGCACTTGAGGAGATACTGCTGCTGTTTGGGGTTTGCAGGAGCTACCTTTTTGCAGCCCTATTTTACAGGAACACAAGTGCCTCAGCTTTTGGATTTAAAATATTTTCAAACTCAAAATGTGGACTGTCAAACCTGCCAAATTCAGACTAGAAATTAATTCACATTTTTAACAGTGGTAGCAAGTACCTTGTGGAACTAATTGGAAAGAAAAATGGGGAATTCTCTGACACCTGAAATGATTATATTGAGTTTCTTTTCTAGGAGATGTGAAGAAAAAAAAAAACAAACCCTGGATGTAATTCCATTACATGCAAGGAGTTCATTGGAAATGTGTCAGGATGGTCCTGTCTCAAATGAACCCTTAAAACTTGAAAATGTTCAAAAGATCAAAATGTGTGTCCTCAGTGACCACCCTGGTGAATGTCATGTTTGGTTTTGTTTGGGGGTCTTTGTTTCTCTTTTGTTTTCCTATAGTTCTGCTACTTT
Organism: Oreocharis arfaki; assembly: GCA_013398015.1. Taxonomy (NCBI): domain Eukaryota; kingdom Metazoa; phylum Chordata; class Aves; order Passeriformes; family Paramythiidae; genus Oreocharis; species Oreocharis arfaki. The sequence continues at coordinate 580,489 of VZRR01013922.1, read as the reverse complement.
GTCTATGCAGCACAAATCCCAGGGAGGATTGTCTTACGGTGTCTTCTGGTATAAGAAGTTCTCAAGTAGCTCCCATATCTTTTTTTAATCAGGAAATGCTGAAGTGCAGCAAGAACTCAGAAGGTACTGCTGAACTGGAAGAAGCCCTGGCCACCATGCTTGATATCATCAAATCAGTAAATGATTCCATGCACCAGATAGCAATCACAGGATCTGAGGTAGTTGCTGCTGCTGCTGCTACTCTTGTCTTGAGCCATCCCATGTTCCTGTCATCACTGATCATGCTGTGCCTGTGGCTGGTGCTGTGCTTTACAGGAGCCTATGTCACGTTCCTGAAGGATGCCGCTCAGTGGTGTGTTGTGATGACCAAAGATACATCTCAACCCACCTGTCATGTGGAGGTGGGGTGTGAATGTGGGGACATAGTGGGGCAAATGCAGGACTTTGGAGTAATTGCACCCAAAACTCATTTGGAGGTGAGACATGAGAGGTGCAAGTGTGGCAGAACTAACTTAAGAAATTTGCTGAAACTCTGTGACCACTGTGCAACTCAAGTGTTTTCAAATCTTTTGCACTTAGGGAGGAAAATTTGGCTTCCATTTAAAGTGGGTAATGGAATCCATGCCAGTAACTGGAAAGCCTGTTATCTCAAATGTGACATAACAACCACAGTACAAATCAAAGGGCATGAATATACATTTCTGCAGAAGCTCCATTGAAATCATATGACTTTCAAGAACTAGCACTGACTACATCAAATGAGCCCTTAAGTGAGAAGTGTAAGTGATTGACACATAAAGGAGAAACAGACCCAGCAAAATGAGGCCCAAGAATCATGTGGTTGCCCATTTTGAAATAGCTGCAGGGTGAAAATGTCAAGAAAGAATATACTGAGAATTGTTCAAAGAATTGTTACATCAGACTAGCAGGCTTTAATCCAGAAAAACTATTTTGTGTGGGATCTGACTTCCTGAGAAGGAAGCTGGGGTCGATACAGACAATGTCTGGGTGGGAAGTGTTACTCTGTTTTTCAGGATGGGAGTGACCTCATGATTTTTAATTTCCAAAGTCCTCTTTCGTGCAAGTGCATCTGCATCTGGTAGCTGAGGAACCCATACCTGCTGCCAACATCATTTTATAAGTAAATTTAACTGCTTGCTCATTTAACTGCTTGTCAGAGATCCACTGCTGCACACAGCTGGAGATGCTCCTGTGGACTGTGCAATACATTTGGAATGAGAATGTGAGTTCTTCCTGCAGTAGCTGTGCTGGATAGAAGGTGAAGCAGTGGCCACCCCACTGTACTGGCAAACACTGAAGAGGTGTGGTGATTGTGGATCAGAGAAACACCACAGGTCATAAACGTAACCTTAGATCTCCCAAACCTGAAAAACTTAAATAAAGCAGCATACTTAATCCATTCTAGTCATGGCTAAGTCTGGGTGCCTCAGAGATTCATTTTAGAAAAACTCTTTAGAGCCTGTACATTATTATTGCAAACTTGAACCAGTCAACATGGGCATGGGAAGCTCATGGATACAGCACACCTTTTACCTCCCGGGTTTCCACTGTTTCTTACTCATTCCCAAAGAGAAAGGTAGCTTTCCTCTTGTGTTTCTCAGTTTAAATGTATGTAGTTACAGCAATTTAGCAAAAAATTTGTTTTGAAAAGAGTTTTGTAAAGGTATGGGAAGAAGAGTTTCTCCAAGAAAGGTAACATATTATCCTGAGCAGAGGAGATCTGTCCAGATTCCTGTCCACGTAAATGTTGAGGTCATACTTTTGTCTATTCCTTGCTCTAAAGTGTGAGTAGTTTTGTACTCAGGAATTCAACAGAACAGTCCTGTTCCATTTCAAATTTTACTTTTGAATTTTCCAGCCTTTCATGAATGCCAGATAGTAGATCCAAGGACTAGATTTTTGCCTCTGCTTTCTTAGCTGAACTGGAAAACATGGCACAGTGGGACAAGGCCACTGTTTAGCCCAATGCTGACAGCATTCCTGAGATAGTTTGTTACATGATTATTAAATGGGGTGAAAGTGTGAAAGAGGATGCACCCAATAATTTCTTCTCTCTGTTCCACCTGTCCGAGGTGCTCAGCTGTGGTGCCAAATGAACACTTCCCATAGCTGATGAAACCACACCCCGCCTTGTGGAATCTTTCCCACATAGCTGGGATAGAAATACTTGCCTGGAAAACCTTTCAGAGAGGGATATTATTCCAGTAGGAAAGCAGGCTTTGTGACAGCTGGTGAATGCTCCTAATTGCATAGGATATTCTATTTCTTGGACTTGTGCACATGCAGATTTGAGGAGCTGAACTCTTATGTAAGAAATTGCTAACATGTAAGTCTGGGCTTGGTTTGGTGTATTTTTTTTATTTTTAGGTAAAACCACAAAAAAAAAAATGTAGAATAAAGCTTGGAGAGCAGAAGTTTTAGATACTGTTCCTATTATCATCCTAACATTTGTACACAATCTGGCCTGGGTAGTTTGTCCATGAGTTATGATGAGAGATTCTTATAAATTATCACATGGATCTGTCATCTTCCATAAACATGGGATATTATGTATTGTTCTAACAGAGAATAATTACATTTGAGAGAGTGCTCAAATCCTGCACTTTAAGTAAACTTCTTTAAGGATGAAATATTGCTGTCCACTAGCAGAAATTACCAGAAACAGTGTCTTCCTGTTTGCTGCCTACACTGAAGACAGTCCCATGCTTGTGCGCTGATATTCAGTTTCCTGTGGGATTGCTGCAGACTGCCCTCCCTGTCTGTCTCTCTCTCTGCAGTGGCAGCCTCCCACTTCACTCACTGTTATCCCAATCCCAGGTTCAAGGTTGGAGAGACAGACCTATCACAAGAGTTGAACCGAGCTTCTGGATCTTAGTGCTGTATTGAACAATGCCGGGAGTGATGGGAGCCTCTCACCATTGTCAGAACTATGTAGAAAATATGCTTGTTTGTTTTTTAAATTTAGCTTTGCATGTTACTGAACTTTTCACAGGCTTGCAGTTTATAGCTACCTGCACATATAAATACAAACACTCACAGTCCTGTATGCACAAAGATCCAACTCCATATATTAGAGATGACAGACTTATCTAAATTGCTCAGGTTTTCGGAATAATTTGGAGAGTCTAATAAAACCCTGATATAGAGTGTAAAAGTACCTAATAAAGCTCTAGTTTTGCAGTTGAATGTAGGGTAGAGGAGGGAGAATGAGAGGGAGAACAGATTGCAATTCTTAGTGTAAGAAATTAGACATTCCCACTTGGAGCCAACGTCTTCACCTTATAATCAACAGAACATGCAAATGTTGAAAATAAGTACTTTAATAATGCACAGGGCTTATTCTCTCAACTTATTATACAAAGCACTCCTAGGAAAATGTGCTGTTAAGATAATTATGATTATCATTATTTGCTGAATCCCATTACCATATAGGCATTGCCATGTCCTATATGTACATATTGCTCCACTCTAAACAGGGAACTGTTCTGGTGGCATCTGAGCTAAATATTTATATCAGATGGTGGTCTTCAGACAAGGGCTTTAATTTAGAAAGGTCTGGTTCCTGCCTAGTTTCACTCTCCCTCAGGCACTTCTATGGCTCCGTGGTGCATTCACTCCCTCTTTGCCCAGGGCTGTGCAGCGTTGCATGGTTTGCAGATGGTGAGCCAAGAAACTATTGACAAAGCTTGTAAAGACTATTTTGAAACGGGAGGGAATTACATACCTGCATGCCTCTAGGCACTGATCTGTGACTTCAGGCATCTAAGCTCTTTCAAGGTTTTGCCCAGGGATGGAGGAAGCTTGTACAAGAGTGGAAACTGAAACTGCTGGAGTCAATGCCGGAGTTAATGCCTTTGTCTGGGTACTGGACTGCACGGGGCCTTCCTACTGCCTTGGGAGTCAGGAGCCTTGAAACCCAGTTTTTGTCAGAAGAAACTTCCTCTGAGGTCACCAGAGGGGACAGCCTGTGTGTCACATCCAAAGAGATCCTGAGACAGATCTTAGATGCTAATTTTGAGTGGGAAGATAAACTGGGAATTATGGATGCAGAAACCAGTGAGTTAATGGTTTCAGGAAGAAACCACACAGGTTTAGCAAGGGGACATGCACTCTCCAACACAAGGGATGCCTCTACCCGGAATCCTAAACACCACCAGAGGAATGAATTGTGCCTGGGACTACCCTGGTTTGAATGTGATGTATGCTCTCTGTTTTCCTTGCTTGCTAGGGGGATGTCAGTGAGCTTGGCAAGCTGTTGATGCAGGGTTCCTTCAATGTATGGACTGACCACAAGAAGGGGCACAACAAGGTGAAGGACTTGGCTAGATTCAAACCAATGCAGAGACACCTCTTCCTCTATACAAAGATGCTACTTTTCTGCAAGAAGCGGGAGGAGAACACTGATGGCCATGAGAAGACAGCTTCATACAGCTTTAAAAATTCATTAAAGGTAATAAATGCAGTAACGGTGGGGGAGGGAAGTAAGTCTGGTGTTCTCACAAGATGAGGATGTTTCCACAAGCAGATTTGAAGAAGGTGCATGTATCTGGAGCTATCTTGAACACCTGAATAAATGACAGCTTCCATTTAGTTTTGGGCTGGAGACAGACCAAGCCATATGTCCTGCAACTCCAGATGTGAACCTTGTTCTTTGCAGCTAGGTACAAAAGGGCACCTTGTGTGTTCTTACCCAGCATCCCATAAAGAGAAGCCAGACTGAATGGACCTGCATCTCTCATTGTTCTGCCTATGGGTATCCTCCAAGTACAGTTCTATTGCAAGTTTTACTACTGACACGGTTGAGCAGATACATTCTGTGACAGGAGCAGCTACCGATGAATCAGTGCAGTAGAACTGCTCTTTTATTTGAAAGAGCAAAATTTCCAGATATGAGTCAGGGCGTTTTAAGCTGGGAATCACAAGTAGGCCACATTTTCCCTCTAAGCACATTGGTGTGACACTTGTGACTTTAGCCAACTAACACGGATCATCAAGTGTAATGTTCCAAAGTTATTACAGGGTAACCAGACAGGAACTGTAAAAGAACCTGGTTCAAGGCTTGAACCAATTCATATCAACATTTCAAGTTTCTTCCTGTAGAGATAGAAGGAATAGTGTCATAACACTGTCTAAATCTTTAAATTACTGCTGATGTGAATGAGAACAAGAGGCATGAGCAAATACCAGAAGAAGACGAAAAGCTGGTTAGTAGCAGCTGAACTTCAAAATTGTGATGAAGAATTGTTCATTCAAGAAATCTAGAATTATTTTCTTCAGGTTTTTTGTGTTGTCTGGATTTGCAGGTTGGTCTTTAAATCTCACAAAGGCCTGTTCCATCCCTCCTTCTCTTCTACCTCAACCCATCAGTGATGGCAAGTGAAAAAACAGTCTTCCTAAAACTGAAAATTTTTCAAGGTGAACAAAAGCCAGAACGGGGTTGAAAACTGATCCACAGATCAAGCAATAAAAGAAAAGAGGATAAATTCATGATCAGACATTAGCTTGGGTTAATTCTGAACACTCTTTTTCCCTTTAACAATCAAAAAGACAAATGACAAATTAGATATTGAGAAATAACATGCTCTGAGTTTTACTTTTAATGACTCCCTAAGGTGCCAGAAGTGAATGCAGCCTTTTAAAAGTGCTTCTCAGAGGATCAAGTTTAAAGACTATTGATATTTTCCAGATTCTAGCTTCTTCTTTTCTGTTTTGAAACAGATGAGCACTGTGGGCATTACAGAAAATGTAAAAGGGGATAACAAGAAGTTTGAGATCTGGTATAACGGCAGAGAAGAAGTCTATATCATTCAGGTAATGACAATCCTTTGTGTTTCCAAGGGCTCTACTTCCTTGCAGCTGAATTGTTTTTAAGAATGTTCACTGTCCTGTACACTCCAGAAACAATAGCCATTGAAAGCTTCATTGTTGTGTAGGCACTGAAACGGCCAATTTATTGTGAAAATGGTAATGATTTTGGCTAAAAGAAGAAATAAAGTAATGGGAAATGTCTTGGAATGCTGGACAGAAAAGCAAGGACAGGACCTTAGATTAATGGTAACTTTTCCATCTGGAGGGGCATCTTCTGCTTTGCTCCAGGATGGCCACGGTGTTCCAATCCTTGGCAAAATTGAGAGCCAGTGTAGCTCAGGGCAGCCCAGCGATTTGGCAGCATGTTTTAACTGGATCTGTTCTGCCTTGTCCTCTTTCGTTCTCAGGCATCTTCTGTTGAGCTGAAAAACACCTGGGTCTCAGAGATTCGCAAAGTCCTGACAGGACAGCTGGAAGCATGCAGAGGTAGGGCTCCCAGAGCAGCAGCTGGGAATGTGTCCTTCCTTCTGGAGCTGTGTGTGACAGCGTGGGGCTGGGACAGGTTATAGGGACAGACAGTACCACCAGTGAAGCCAGCAAGGACCAGCTGGGCAGCTGCAGCACTGCTGGGATTTGAAGCCATGTCCTGATCAAAGAAAACTTCTCAGACTTTTATAAATGACATAGATAACTATTCCATTCATGGTTAGTCCAAGGAACATGGTTTTCCGCTGTTCTCCCTCTCAAACCACAATTCCAGAAGTATCCATTAACACCAGCATGTGAGGAGGTGAGGTTGCAGTCTGCACTCTGTGCCTGCTCACAGGACCTGGATCAAAAGGTCTCCTTCCACATCCATGACTGGACACAGCAACTGCTCCTCTGTCCTAGTGTTTGCTTTGTTTTGTTTGGGCTTTGAGGGGTTTTGTTTTAAATCTCGTCATCCCCCCTTCTATTCTAAATGTCAGTTGTCCCATCTTTCCATGTTAGAGGCCTCCCTGTAAAACATGGTTAATGACATTTCCCTCTCTCACAGAGATGTCGCTACGAAGGTGGTTTGTGACTTGTTCAACACCGTGAATGACTGAAGCCTCATGATGAGAGGCTAAGATAATGACACCCTTTTTATATAAGATATTGAATCCCCAACAGACAAAATTCAGTGAGGTTATTTCAGACAGTAAAAGAACATAGTGATGATAGCTTTGACAGATGCTATTCTATTTATCCTCTTAGGACAAAAAACCCCACAACTGTGTCCAATAGACTTTTTCTGGATCTTGGCATTGTTTCTTACCTTGGTCTGTCATTTTCTGCTTCTCTCATACACTCATCTCTCTGTAAAGCAAGGTCAGCAAAGCCTCTCCACCCACATCCTTCAAATTCCTAAGAAGACTTTGTCCAAAGTGGAAACCTGTCTTTGTGCTTTAACTTTAGAGGTCACCTCTATTTTAATTGTCTGTTTCACAAAGACAATGAGTTCTTACAACCTACTTAGGTAGAAGGAAAAAATTATGAACATTAGCCTCAGCAATTGAATCCAACCCATAACAATACACTTATTTACAATGTTTACTACTCCGGTCTTTTGTTACTGATCTTGTCTTCATCCTTTCTCCTTTTTATTCTGAATTTTACTGTGATCAGTTCATCAGGAACTGCTGAGGAAAGACTTTGAGATTCTTGTTAGTGCAGTTTCAGGACTGGATCTAGAGGCTTTCTGATATGGTTTGTAATATTTGCTTCTGAAGTATAAAAACTGGTGTTACTTAGGCTACCACAGAAGAGTTGCTAATGGAGAAAATGTATATATTTGATAGGATAGGGTGCTAGTCCTCTATTTGTGTTTCTAGGCAAAGGAAACGAAGCTTGTATGTCACCCAGATGAGCATTGGTGAAATCTCTATAGCATACAAGACCTATTAGCTAGAGTTACTTTGCATTTTCCAGAGAAAACTGTACAGGAATCAAAACTGAAAGTTTTTAAAGGCATTTATATTTTGTTGTTTTGTCCTAAGATCATACGATTCTAAAATATTTCAAATTTCAAGGGACCTCAGGACATCACGGTCCAAGGTCCTGCCCAGAGCAGAGTCAGTTATTGGTCAAATGAGCTTACTCAAGACTTCATTCAGTCTGGTCTCAAGAACCTCCAAGGACGACTTTTATCCTATTCTATGCGTAAAGTCAAGCTTCCCTTCACTCTCGGGCTAGGAGAACAGCAGTCAGAGGGCATAAATTGTATCTCATATGATATTGCAACTCTTCCCACTGCCTTTTCCCAAATGATCACATGAATCAAATCCCTTATTACAACACTGATGTCAGGAAGCACATGCTTTGTCGTGTGGTATTAAGGATTCTATTTCTAATGACTCACAAAAGAAGAGTCCTTAATCCAAGACTGGATATTTTTACAACTGTGCATTGCAATGGGAGAAGGAAGAGGGATATATTTGTTTGTCTGGCTGTTTTTAATGACTGTTGTTAGGAGTTGCACAGGGGGTTGGAATGTTGGAAGGAACCAGCTGAGATGAATGAGCAAGGGGCAGAGAAGGTGGCCACAGGTCCGTGATAAATAGTTTAACATACGGGTCACTCGTGTCCGAACGCTCGGCGCGTGCCCAGCCCCGTCACATACTGCAGTGAGCATGGAATGCTGACAAGGCTTTGGGCAACACCTTGATCCCTCAATCCCAAAGAACGTAGCTGTCTCTTGCAGGCAAAGGAATTACTGGTGCAGCTTAAGGGATTTGTGTAAGGCCGTGGATCAGTTGCCAAACACAGGAATGGAGCTGCTTCCGACTCCCCACCCGGCGTGTGCGTTTCTACAACACCAACAAAGGACTTGAGTTTAATCCTTCAGTGCTGCCCCTGTCCCCTCGTCACTTCTCTTTCATCAGCAGGAGGTTCATCTTCTTTCAGAGTGAAATAGCCCAGGGATCTCAGCAGTGTGAGAGTCTGAAAGCAGTTCCTTCCATTGCTTCCTCACTTCTCAGTGTCTGACTCTCCTGGCCCTGAAATCCAGGCTGTGAGCAACCTTCTTATAATTTTTCTTCACTCAGCATTTACTGGACAAAGTACAAGTTTGTTGCTACCTTGCAGGCCTGCAAAAAGAGTGAACAAGTGGCACATGAATAACATTTTCTGATTACTGTTTGTCCAGGATGCTGAGCAAAAGCATTCTGCAGAGAGATGGGGATATATTCTGCTATGTGGCTGAGTAAGCAAAAGTACTGATGGACATGTGTTTCTAAATCCAGAAAAAGCTGTGAGCCACAAAACTTGTATTCTGGGAAAAGGCCATTATGTCCATTCTCTAGATCCATATCATGCAGTTAGCTAGGAAGAGGTACAGAGGGAAGAGAAGATAGTATGGGAAGAAATCTCTTCTGTGGTGAAAACATGAGTAGAAGAGTTGTTTGGTGAGTTAAAAGGTTTCATTAAGATCTTCATATGACTTTCTCTTCAAGTACAAGCATTCCATTTTGATTGCAGTGGCAGTCAAAATTTCTTCTCTCCTACTTCTCTCTCCCACCTACATAAGCACAGAAGCAATTTACACATTTTGGAGCAATTTCTCTTTTCTTTAACAGAAGCAAGTCAACTGCACCAAAGAATCACTGAGAGTGTGTATCATGCACCAATGGATTCCTCCAATGCAAGCAGGTAACTACAGCTGCCTTGGCATATCAGGACCATGTTTTGTCTTGCCTTTGTGCTTTTGCAGCACATAAATTCTTAGGTTTTTGCATTTAGCTTCCTGGGTATGAATTTACTCAATTGTCTTCAAATTCTTTAAAGATATATAGATATAGACAAAGGTTTGCTCAAGAGAGAGCCAATATCACAATGCAGAATTCATTTCAAAGAATAGCTCAAGTTTAGACAAAGTGTATTGGAACATTTCCAGGATGTTAAATGGAGCTGTCAGCAAATTTTTGTAATGACCCAGTTGCTGGGCAAGTTTAATTTGAGTTGGCATGGGATATCACTGTAAAATTTTAGCAGGATCAACCAAAACACGAGATCCCAGGTAACAGCCAGCCTTTGAGAGTGGTACAACTCAATGCAAGAAATATTAAACAGATGTAGTGCTATTAATCCTGCACCACATTTTCTCTAGGCTTGGTTAAATTGCTTTGTTTAGGGTTCAAGGGTGGAAATCTTTCAGCAGAACCACCTTGGGGATAGGAGAAAATTATTCCAGTAAGATATGAAGTGCAATCACAAAAATGTTTCAAAAGAATCCAGATGTGTGTCCTTCTTATAGGGCTCTTGAAGTGAGACTTTCCAGAACAGAAATTATAGACAAAATATGTCAACAGAAAATTAATTAACTCCAGGAAGAAAGGCCATGTGATCAGCTATTTGTCCTAGAGTGGATTAAACCAAAGGAATAATGAAGTGTTTTTTGTCCTCACTCTGGCCAACTGTGCCAGAAAAGGATAGGGCAGATGCTCCAGCTCCAAAAGCTATGTTATTATAGGAACAGGAAAAATACAGTGAGTCTTCAGGAAAGAACAATGCTCTGGGCTGTGATGAATGGCACAAAATTCAGGGTGTCCCATAATCTGTAATGTGTCCCCAAGAGAAGCAAGGGCAGGGGAATTCCAGCACCAAACTGGCTTTGCAGTAGCTGATGTGGAATGGTGGATCCAGAATCCCTCAGAGCAGGGAGCCCTTTCTGCAGCCTTTTTGGGGATGCTGGGTGGAGACAAGGAGGGGAAGGAAGAGGCCGGACTGTGACAGCCACCATGTGGCTCAGTCTGTGCTCATGTAGCCCCAGTTGTGAGAGGTGCTGGAGGCCAGTGGACACAGCAGAGCAGATGGAGGCTAATTAATCACTGATGTTACCTGCTCCTGGGTTGCCTGTGTGTGACAGTGACTCTACTGTTTGTTGGGAATTGTCAAATCTCTGCCGTGACACTGGGGAAATCTGTTTGCAGCACGCTTTCCCCTCCCCAGGCTGTACCTGATCCATGACAAAGACTATCCCCTTTGCTGTTTACATGCCACCACATCACTTGGGACTGCAATTCCATGAGATAAGGCAGCTCTGATCCTGACTTGGGATTGGAGCTGAGGTGTTGGCAAAAGGGACACTTAGAGTCAGTGTCCTTAGTACAGGCAGTTATTGAGTGTCCCTAAGTCCTGTTCAGTCTATTTCAATTCTCTCTCTCCAAATTCTTCCACAAAGTTCACTGTTTAATCCTAAAATGAGATGCCCTGTGGTATCTATTGTCACTGTATCTCTCTCAAGGGATGGCTGCTGCATTTCATTGATAATGAAATGATCCCTTTGTATTGTTTTCTAATCTGTTTAAACATATGAAACTTAAATAGCCAATTGTTCTAACTGCTCAACTATCTGCTTTGTTGGAAATGACTGATGCAGTCATACATCCATGTAAAAATATCCTGTGAACATGGATAAACACAAACTCTTGGAATTTGGCTGCAGATGCTTTTTCAGAAAAGCTTGTGTGTTTTCTTGGTGTCTTTCTCACAGCTGTAAATCTTTAACTCTGTCAGCTGCATGTTTCAGAGTTAACCCAGCCTAGCTGGGAAGGAACAGAGAAAAAAAGAATAAGGAAATGTGAGTGTGCTTTGGATTTGTTCCCATATTTATTTTGAGCCCCATTTTGTACCTGACATTAGGCTGCGAAATCACGTTTTGATTTAGTACAGGAGGTAACAGAGACATTGCTAAGGTTCCATCAGAAACAGGTCAGAAGTTCAAATGCAAAACAATGAGTCCTGGACTGCCTTTTATTTAGAAAAGGTATTTACAGATCTCTAGTATTTAAAATGTTTGTAAGTTTTTAATGATATCTCGGACCTTTCCTTACAGCAGAACAAACCCTGTGAATGTTAAGTGTAGCAGTTCATGTGTTAATTGTAAGCAGCAGTTTAATTGCTGATACATGTCAATAACAAGCACTTTGGCAAAGAGTATTTCAAATGCGTAGATACAATGATTTGTGCAGAGCAATCTGCCAAAGACAACAGTCAAACACCCATATCAAACCACCAGACATTTGCAAAACAATGAGGATAAGAACAATGAGAAAACCTTGCAGCTTGAATGTCCTACAAACCTGGGGCAGGGGCGTCCTTCTCACGGCAGACCCAAGGGCAGTACCTGGGCAGGTCTGTCAAGGTGGATCCTCCCATTTGTGACCCAGCTGCAGAGGCTTCCAAAGGGCAGAAGAAACAGAAGTTGAGGAAGCCAATAGAATTCATATGTTGCTCTATGCATGGTATGACCTCTACATGACCGTCCAGTATCCATTTCTCTCCTGGAGACAAATGTATTTACGCTGCAAAGGATGGAAAATCGGGGTTATCTTTTCTCACCTGGTTTCCCACTCCAACCTTTCAAATCTGTTGTGCTTGTAAAAAGAACTTGTGCAGACAACCAGCTTGTTTCTCCATTTTTCCCTTCTCAACTCGGATGGAGCACATCCCTAACTGTGTGGTGTGGAGAGGAGGCAGGATGGCTTTTTTCCACCATACACGCCTGCACAGATGCAGGCTTTTATAGCACATAGCATTTTAGAACCAGCCCTTTGTTCCTTAGGCTTCCATGTCTGAGAGTAAAAAAAGAATGCTTAGTGCTCAGTGCTTTCTCTGATGTTAACCAGGGGTGTTACTATTTTTGTATTTCTTTTGTCCCAAGGTATAGCAGGAAGTCATCAAGTATATATGAAAACAAATCTGAGACATCAAATGTGGAAGCATCTAACAATAAAAACAGGAATTCCAGTCCCAGCGCCAGACAAAAGAGAGGTAGGAGGTCTGACAGAGCTTTTGCTTCCAAAGGGTAATATTTTTATATTTGCAAATATTTCTGGAGTTTGATGAGGATACTTTAAATTTACGTTGTTTTAACCCAACATCAAAAAAGCAATGCTACAAAGCTGAATGACTGTACCACGAAAATCTGTGAGCACCAAAAGGCATTGCCAGTTAGGATTTTTAATTCTGAGTTTTGATGCTTTACAGTGCTCTTTATAAAAACTTGTGTTTTTCAAAAATAGAACTTAGGGGACAACAGTGTGTGTGTTTTAACCTTCTGTATGGTGAAGTTGATTTCTAGACATATTTAATTTTTTTTCTACAGACATTGCTAACTTATTTCTTTGCTTTAAGTCAAGGAGAGTTTTTGCTCCTCTGTGTATATCAGTTCCCCTCAGGTGTACAGTAAATAAACCCACACACAGTCACAGAAAGTCCCTCCATTATTTGAGGCCATAAATACAATAGATCTTCTGTACAACAGATGTTAAAATAGACACTAAAAAGAAACTGAATCTCATCTGACAGTAGCAGGAACAGAAAATCTTTTGACAGCAGATTCTCTTTTAGGCAGTATTTCTTAATGTTGAACAAAGAATTTTCTAATAATATGAAAAAAGAAAATTATGAGGTCTTAAGAAATTAATGCCCAAATGAGGTGTAAAGTAACAGTTCCTTTATAAATAGAAGTAGTAAAAAAGAAAGTGGAACATCTTCTCTTGGAAAAACTAGGCTATTCACCAAAAGATTTTTCATTGCGTTAAGTTTTCATGCTGGGAAAAAGACGTTATGGATTCTTCATTAAAAAATCCAATCCTAAAAATCTGTTTCAGTAAAATTTTATTTTTAAAACATTTAGACTTTTTTTTAAATTAAAGAAGTGGAAAAGCAGCTTTTCCTTTGAAATTTATAAACCCCTTTTAAAAAAAAAAAATCCATTGATGTTTTCTAACTGTCCAAGAGTGTGGGAACTGGGATCACATTCTGTGCCGACTGACATTCTTCTGTCTTCTGCTTTCCCATGAGCAACTCCCCAGAGCATCCTCATCCTCTGGTGGGTGGCTGTTCCTGCAGGGCTGGGCAGTGAGTCCATTCTTGTTTGGGGATTCGGGTGTCCTGTGCATCCTGAGCAGCAAACCTCGCTGTGCAGAGCCAGCAAAATGCTCTCCAGCTCAAGATGTCCCAGCAGAACTCGAGTTTGTGTCCCTGTGAGGCACCTACGGCTGGGGCTCTGCAGGGGACTGAACTCAAAAATGTCCCAACACCCGGCACAGAGCCTGAGGCTCTGCCAAAACTGTCTCTTTTGTGCCACCTGCTGCCTGTAAAATGCTTCCAATATCGGTGTAGTTGATATGAACACATATTATTTAAAAATATTTCTGCAGTACAGAAGCAGAGGGTACTATTGACAAGCTATTTCAGTTTCATTATTCTTGTTGATAAGTGCCTGTGGCAGGATTTTCTACATATAAACCAGTGTTCGTGTGGACCTGACTGGGGGAGTCACTGCCTTGAAATTAAATGGGAGCAAGTCCTGCAGGAACCTGTGGGGACCCCCTGTCTGACTGCCCTGCTCAAAGCAGGGTCAGCTGGACGCAAGTTGCTCACAGCCATGTCCAGCTGGGTTCTGAATAGCTTCAAGGATGGTGACTCCACAATTTGCCATGGGGATGCTGTCCTAGGTTTAAACCCTTTCACACTAAAAAGGGTCTTTCACATTTTTAAATGGAATTTCCCATATTTCTATTGTGCCCGTTGCCTGTCTCATCCTGTCACTGCGCTCCACTGAGAAGCATCTGGTTCCATCTTCTTTGGTTTATAAGATCCCCCTGAGCCTTTTCTTCTCCAGGCTGTGCAATCACAGCTCTTTCACTCTCTCCTCATGTCAGCTACTGCAATCTCTCAATCATCTTCATGGCCTTTCATTGGATTACTCAAGTATGCCCATGTCTCTCTTGTCCTGAGGAGCCCAGCACAGGGCAGCACTGCAGGAGTGTCTCTCTTGTGCTGAGAAGAGGGGAAGCATCACCTCCCTGGCACAGCCCTGCCTAATGCAGCCCAGGATGCTTTCTTTGCCACAAGTATGCATTGCAGGCTCTTGTTCAACCTGTTGCCCATCAGGACCTGGTTCTTATTATGTCTGGAAATAGTTTCCAAGTAGGGTTATTTGGTATGCAAATGAAGAATGAAGGAAAATGTTTGAAATAACTCAGGTGGTGACAACGTGGCTTTAGAGACCAGTGCCTAATGCTTTGCTGGTGCTGAGAGGCTGTGGGGACTTGTGAAATGCTGAGGGGTCCCTCAGTGAAGTGATACAATTGCAGAGCTGAAGAACTAACACAGGAACCCACCCCTCTACACATGTACTGCTGGACTCCCTGTGAGACTCTCTGATAATTAAATGCTATGGATTTTCTTGCCCTAAGAAAACAGAAAGTAAATATATTTTATATACCAGTTTCTGGATTCTTTACAAGCTACAGTATCTGTACAAAGATTGCCTGGCAGTGCAAGCAGCCATGGCAAGGAATGGCCAACACAGATGGTCTGAAAGCCAAAGGCAGCCCCACAGCTGAAGCCACTGCTCAGGAGCAGCTCCTCACCTGATGCACCTGCCTGGCCCAGAGCTGGCACTGGGCCCTGGGTAGAAGGAGCTGAACCACAGTGACATAATTCTTCTGTGTTGTTAAAATCTGTTCATCTCGCACCCACTTATGCATGCAGGCACCTCGGATCCTGGATTATTCTGGCTGCAAATCAGGAAGTGATGGGATGCGCTTTCCTTGGAAGCACAGCTTGTCTGTCTGTTGCTTGTCTGTCAGTGTGGATTCACTGTCTCTCTGTGTTCCCTTTGTACTTTTGGTCTTCATTTGTCCCTCTAAAGATTTTCACGTGACAGTGTTAAAATAAAGAGGAAGGAAATCTATAGGTTAAATCCTAAGGCTCAGAACCAGGTACCCAACACATGGTTTTTCTTCTGCTCCTTTGCCATAAACCTTCTGTGTGTTATCTGCCCACACCAAGAAAGGAGCAGATGGAGGATTTGGCAGGAATGCATGGATCTGGGGGTTTGATCTAGGTCCACCTGTTTCCTGCAATGTGAGTAACTGAGTATCTTTCAAGCCCAGAGCCTCAGGACCTCGATCCATCTGTGACTGGTCTCCGCAGAGGCGGCTGTCAGACAGCATGGCTGATTACTCACGCAGGAGCCTGGCATGTGAGCTTTGCTGGCATGGCATCCTTACATCCCAGCAAATCAGGAGATCAATTGCATGACTCTGTGCCAGCTTCAGAGGCTTTAGAAAGGCTTCAGCAGGTAAGGCTGAAGGTGTGCCAGCCACAGGGCTGGTGAGGGCAGACTTCAGTGCCAGTGCTGGATAGCAGAAGTGGGACTGCTCTCAACATTTGCATGTCCTGCACTGCAAGGCTTCTTCTCTTACTTCTCCCTACAACTTGCTGTTCCAACCAATGATGTGTTTCCACAATAGAAAGCACTAGCTTGCTGCTAAACGGTATTTTCCTTTGATGAGAGCTACCTCCCTTCACCTGTTATTCTTTGGTTTTGTTTTGTTGTTGTTCTCCATTAAAACTCAGTGAGCCAAACTCAACCCAGGGGCTCTGTTTGGTTCAGCTGGTTTTCTCACCCTGACCTCATGCCACCTTTCTAATTGATTAGCTCTTGCTCAGGCTTGAACTGAATCAAAATTTATTTATTTCTTTTAAGTTGTCATCCAGTGCTAACCTTTCCTTCCCCATAAGCTGAACAGCTGACCCTTCCTTCCTTATTTCTCTCCCCTCTCCCTCTCTCTCCTAGTTGACGCTTCCAGCAGCCTTAACCTTGAGCGCACAGCGCTTGCTAGAAAGCGATTCACATTGCAAGGTCTTTCCAACCGCAGAGCTCCACCCAAAGGTAAAATCACCCATGCAGCATCTGGTCTCAGGCCATCTGTCTCCTGCACTCCCACAATGTTCTCTCCATCCCATAGTGCCATCCATCACTGTTTCCTAAAGTGCTGCTGCATCTCACCCAAACGCTCCTTTCTGGTGCACTCAAGTGGCTCCTCTGCTCAAAGACACCATCACCAAAAATTGCTCCCACGGAAGCGTTGGCAAGGCAACCTCTGGGTTGGCTGCTTGGGTCTTTTACTGGTGAACAGTGCAAATAACATTTGTTTCCAGTTTCTCTCAAGGGTTAAAGTGTGAACTGGTTTCAAATGATCACTTGAACTTCTTTCAGCAGCTTACAGGCTTGAAGAAAAAGATTATCATCTCTGTTGTGTTACATGAGATTTTAATGTGTGAAATCATTCATTGGTTGGATGTCTGTTTTTTCAAATATTGTTCAGCTGTGGCCTAGTGGTTACACCAGGGAACCAGAATTCAGGAGACTTGGGGTTTATTTACACTCAATTATGTTACATGACACTGCAAAATGCTGTGTTTTGAGTACTTGTGCATAAATGTTTAGTGAATATCCATGAACAGAGAGCAATTTCAAGTTCCTGTGATGGCTTTACAAGGAAGAGACTTTAGAGGAAAGAAAGAAACGTGAACAGAAATTAAATTGAATGACTACTTACAATCACCTTCTGAAAAGATACTGAAATAACCCCTTTTATTGCTTTTGTGTGGCTTTTTTCCTGTTCTGATAAATGATATTTCCTCTGTAAGACAAAAGGTTAGTGGGCAGTGATGGAGAGGGTGAGGACCAAAGGAGGAAGAACCAAGATGAAAGCATAAAAGCAGAAATACGGAAGCATTAAATTATAATGTGATAAAGTAGATAAAAATGCACCAAGAGTCAGCACTGCCGTAAGATTCTGGCTGCAAGATTAAGGCTGCATGTGGTAGTGAGATCCAAGATGGACAAACATGTTCAATATCTGAATATAAAAATCAGTGGGTTTCAGATCTTGTGACTCAAGGAAACCAGTGACAAAACACAGATTTCAGAAATAATGCTGTAATTTTTGTGAGTTTGGATCTACAATTTCGGTTTGGGCCTGTTTTATTTTTTTTAATCTGAGTTTTTCTTGTCATATGAAATGTCTTGCCTTGTATTCAGTGTTCCAGGCAGCGAAACACAGCTCGGAAGAGTTCATTCCCCCTCAGCTGTAGGTGCTCTGAGCTCAAAGCCTTGCTGAGCGTGGTTACTTGAGATTCCTGTGGAACATCTCTTGCATAATGTCCCATTTCACTTTGTGGTGCTGACCTGCTCCTGGCCTGGCAGGAACCCCTGGCAGGCAGGCTGGGTGGCCGGCAGAGCGTGGTCATCCCTGCAGGCAAAGCCTGTCAGCACTGCAAGGGGCTGGCTGCTGAGGCAGATCGGAATGGGAGAAGGGAACAGGGAAGTGTCTGCAATCAGCTTGTCCTGCTCCTGAACACTTTGTCTGAAAGGTTTTCATTACTGGCCACGGCAAAGGATGGTGTGTTGAGCTGAGAGTACTTTGGTTCAGGCCCACTGTGTCTGTTCCTGTCCAGAGCACACAAAAGGGAAGGTCTAAACAATATAATACACAAACTAACTAGGGTGAAAACAAGATTGGGTTTCAACTGGCAGTGGAGCATGGATGCTCAGAGAAATGCTGAACTGTCTGCTGGATACGATGGGCTGAAAAATGTTGTATATAATCACTTTGGTGTTTTAGCCAAAGGAATGCTGATGTCTGGAGAAGAAACTTTACCATCCTGGACTCCATCAGTGCAGAGATCTCTGGGGCAGCCATCCCAGAGCTAGAACCAAAATGTATCAAAGTCCACACTCAAAGCATCCTGCATCTCCCCACCCTTGGGTCAGCATTAGCCATCCTAGTTTGCAGAGCCAAGTTCATATTCCTTGGGGCTGGCACAGCTTCAGCACATCTCATAGTGAAATGTGGGGAAGCTGTGTCTTCACTCCTGAGCAGACCTAGAGAAAAGGCAGGACGCTAAATAAGTAAACAAAAAATCACTATGTAGCCTTCACTTTCTCCAAGCTGGTTTGCACTGGTAACGATGGAGGCTCAGAGAGTGTTTCCTGGCATTCACACAGTTAAATTTTGGAAATGACAAATGTGAACTCCAAACCATTCATGCTTGTTTTTCAGTGTATTTCAGGTCAGTCATCACAGAACAAGCAGTTCAGTGTCTAAAATGATACAAACCTCATCTGTAGACACACACCCCATTCCAGCCATCATGCTCATTTCTCTGTTTTGTAGCTGTACTTGGATGCCAGTTGGTTGCTAAAATAATAATTGGCATAAGTCTCTTTTTCGAAGTATTAAAATTGGTGCAATTGGAATTGCTTTGAAAATGCATTCATAATAACACTTTCTGTGCTCTTCACTTTGTTGAGGGTATTTTTCCTGTCTGTTTTAGAGGAGAGACCTTTCTTTTCTTTACCCTTTTCCAGCTGCTGCTTTGCTTTGAACATCTTTTACCCTCAGTGCTTATTAACCTCTAACCCTGCCCTGCATTGCATCTGTCTGTTCTCCCAGATCCAGAGTGTAAGGACAGAGAAGTTACCCGTCGCTTTTCCCTAGCCTCCTCCATCAGCACCACAGTTAATGCTTCTGCTGTGACCAAAGGTACTGTCATGCTGCTTGCTTAGCTCCCCCTCTCCCTGCCTGCTGGCTGACACATCCTCTGCCAAATGCTGCTCACAGAGTGAGTACCTCAGGCTCAATTTTCACAAAGGCAGGAGGTTCCAGTAGAAGAAGAATCAGCGCCAGTGTAACACCTGCAGGGAGGCAGGCCAGGACAGTTTGAATGTGAATTGAGATGTGCTGCCAGCACACAGAGTGACTCTTCCCAGTTTCTCCAGAATAAGCTTCAAAAAGTGTTGCTGGTGTCCATGGAAATTTGATTGATTTTTGGCTGACGTGGGGTTAGGTTTCCAGTTTCTCCCTGGTTTGGATTAACTGATGTTCAATTGAAATTATTTCTCTGTTTCCTTAAAGCTCTTTAGGATTTTTGGTTTCAAGAAGGAGAGAATCTCGTCGTTGCACAGCAGATAGCAGATATCAAGAAAGCCTGAAATCAAGCCAAAAATGGAGGAGTAATAGATGCCAGTTTTAATCATATTTAGCAATATCACTGTCATGATTAGAAACTATGTTTGCAAGGAAATTTTCATATGTGTAAGGGAGCTGGGTGCCAAATGCACTGAACTCTACGCAGTTTGTGGGGGAGTTTATGAAAGTTTTATTTTTGAGCTTTACTTAGTTTTAGAAAAGGCAGTTTTACAAAATATAAGTTACTGTACTGGTGCCCAGACTTAAAAGCAACCCATGCATTTAGGCAAGTTGATTGTGTTGAAAATCAGTAGCACTGTGGGCACATAAGCCTACATGTCAGGGATAATTTTGACAACAGAACAGATGGTCTTACATGAAATTCTGAATATACTGCCTTTTGGCAGTTCCTGGAATGGAGTGGAGGAACTGATTTGCAAGGTTAAGATCTTCAGGGCAATTCACAAGTCAAAATAGGAGGAAAAATGGCAGAATTAATTTGTATAAAAATCTTTGCTCTATACTTGTGAGGAAGAAAGTTGCTCAGTATCTGTTGCCTTCTCAACAGCTGTGAAGGATATGAAGCACATCCTTGGCTGCCATGAGGCTGTCAGGGAATGAGGGCATGGAGGGGTTGATGGGCAAAGGCAGGATGTGATAGTCCCATTACCTACAAATGTTTCTTTGACAGCACCAGACCACAGCATTAGAACATCACCACATGGAAGTGATGGGCACAGCACAGGGGAAGAGGTTATTGCAGCTTTTTCCCCCCAGAAACAACTCAGAAATACATGATCAGTTGCTAAATTATGGGAAGACTGAGTTGTTTCCTAATAATTATTTTCAAAGCTGGGGAACAGAATGAAGCACAGATGTACAAAGAAAATGGGCAACCAAGGGTTGGTCTTTAGTGTAGTTTATCAAAGAAAGCATGTGTGAGCTGCAATAAAAGTTAAACTTTATTACAGTTTCATATCAAAAAGTCCTATCCTAGAATCCTGCCTGCCAAAAGACTGTTGGCAGTCTCTTGGGATACTAAGAAATCTGCTTCTGCACTGATTTTCAAAGCTAGAAAACAGAATCAGTGCTTTTCAATTAAGTGTTTTATTTTCAGCATCTGCTTTAAGGAAATATTTCCGATGACAAAAGAACTGAAGCCTGAGTCTTGTCTCAGCACCAGCCCAGATGCAGGTCCAGCCAGGGTGTTGGGGTCATCACTCATGAGGCAGCAGCTGCTGCTGTGTCTGATCCTCACTGCTGGCAGTGCAGCTCCCTGCCATGTGGAGTCGGGGCACAGGAGAGGCGCTGTACATGGACCTGTGGCTGGTGTCCCCCACTTCTGAGGGTCCTAAGTGTTGGCTTTGTGCGCTCTGCCCTGCCAGCCTCACGAGTGAAGGCTGGGACTGCGCGTCTGGCTGCCTTAGTGCCACCTCCTGGGCAAGAGTGAGAGGGAACATCTGTGAGACCTGAAGGGAAGCAGATTCTTTTGCGGTGATGTCCCAATGTCTTTTGCCAAAAGGGGTCTGTTTCCTATCCACTTCACAGAAATGTGTATCTTCACCACCCGGAACCTAGGGGTTGGTCATTCTTCCGGGTGAAATTAAAAGTGCTAAGTAGTTAGTGTTTTCAGGTGATAGGAAAGCAAGTTTCTCCTTTAACAATATTTACAGCCTTGTGACTCTGTAAACTTCACACAGGTCCCCTTGTTCCTGCAGTTAAAGTCAAGAGACATGAAATAAAGAGTGACCCAACTCCCCTGGGGTTTGAAGGTAGGAGTATTTCCATCCTGCATGAAAACCTCGTTTGATATTATTCACTGAATTCACATCTCATCACAGCTGGTGGATGACACTGGAGTCCATTAGGGGGTTGGGGTCAGTTTATCTGCATAATGGGGATAAAGACAGCTTGTTATTCCCTTGCCTGTCCCCTGCACTCATATTCACCAAGGCATGGGCCTAAATTAAACCCCGAGTTCTCTGCCTGTTTCGGGAAGTAAAGCTCTGGACTGTCACCTGGATCTGGATTTTCTGCCTGGCTTCTGCCCCGCTCCATAGGGAGCAGCAGCAGGGAGCCAAGGGGCTACTTTTCACCTTCAGCTGCAGTCTGGCCACTTGCATCCCTCTTCCCTTGTTAGTGTCTACTCCTGATGAGAGAAGCAGGAGCCATGTGCATGACTACATGGAGGCTAGACTGTGCATTAATATCCATTTAAGGTGCAGTGTTTCATTTCAGACAAGCAGAATTTCCACCGATTTGTTGCAGCAGATTCATCAATTACTGTTTAATAAAAGATATCAAAGAGTTAAATTGGGATGCTGTTCCTCAGCCACTGGAAGATCACCAGCTTCCACTGCCAGCTTTCCCTGACCATTTGCCCTAGCGGGACAAAAGGAGCCAGGTACCTCTGCTGCAGGATAGGCAGGAGAGAGATGTAGGCTGAGGAATCCTTTCATAGCATTGTGTTGTTCTGCACAAAAACTTGGTAGAAAGGGCAGGTGAACAGGTCAGTGATGGAGTTGGTGAAATATCAGAGCTATCTCCCATGGCACTCCCAGCAAAGAGACTGGAACAGGGAGGATGGAAGAAACAATTCAGAGACAGCAGAAGTTGTTTTGCTGTTCGCAGGATATTTCCTTTTACCAGTGACCCCTGGCACTATGTTAGAACCATCCTGGCACCCAGCACCAGAGTTTCCCAAAGTGTGGGGTTTATGCCTTGATTTCCTCACTGACAGATGCCCCCATCTCAGCATCCTCTGTGGCTGCAGAGGCAGGGAGGATTTCAAGGTGCAAGAACTATCTGCAGCATAGAACAGACTTGTTCCTCACTGGTTAAAAACAAGACCTTGCTGCACAACATCCGGCACCAGACTGAGTTTCTTTAAGCAGGAAACAATGAACATCATCATCCTGATATTGCTGCTATTGCTCAGGCTCTGACTGAGGTAATAACACAAGGGATCCCCCCACAAAATTGTGTTGCATTCATCAAGAATTAAATCATCAATTTCTGGCCTCCTTGGTTCACTTTTGCTGCTGTATGGATTGGGATCAAAACCACAGATTATCACCTACAAAATGATTTGAAATGCTGCAAGGAACACACGTTAAAAATGGGTAAGGGAGCTGTAATGAAATAGAACACTGCACTGTTCACTCAGCAATTGTCTTCCTTAATTAACATCGATACTTCTGTTTGATTCATTTCGCTGTTCTCTGTCCTTCTCAGACTTACAGTTTTTCTGTGGAATGCTGCTGTCCTTTCACTCATTTGTGCTGGTCATGTGTCTCCTCTTTTATAACTGTTGGACCCCAGTCCACCTGTTTGTTAAAGAGACTGTCAGTTGCAGAGGTGATGCAGGAATTCACTTTGTACTGGTTGTCTGGTCACTATTTCACCTTGAAGACACAAATTGTACTTCCTGTCACAGATGCTTTTGAGAACACCATATTGGCCCAGTCTAAATGTAATGCCGGTTCCACCACGAGATCCGTACCTAGATCTGCTTCACAGACAGGTAAACAAAATTAAAGCATTTGTAAACTCAATTTGAGAGTGCAAACTAAATTTATGATACTATTTACTCTCTTTATTATAAAGAGATTTTTCTTTTTTGGTGAATATTATTCCCCATCAAAACAATGAAAGAACAAGCGTGGGTCACTAGCATAGAAACAATGCCCCAGATTCTGGTTTTCTGAGGTCAGGCTGAAAAGAATTCTTTTAATTGATATCAGAGAGCTCAGAATTTGATCTGTCTTATTTTTTAGCTTGAATTAAGCACGAGAAACAAGCTATTTCTTAGTCTCTGAAATTAGAATAGAGATTTGTATGGAAGGCTGATGCATGTATTTGTAAGGAATTCTTGCTGGTGAGGTTTCTGCCTTGGATACTTTCTACAAATGACAGTGGCAAAAGACTGTGGAAGCTTTGTCTAATGGGGTAGAGGGATATCTTTTTCTCTTGGTGTTTGTAGCCCAGCCTGTGAATTTGAACTAAAATTGCAGTAGTGGTTTGAAGTTAATTAGAATCAGTGTAATGCTGTATGTTAAGACCTTTGCTAGTATTGCTGGTGTGGATAAACTGACACAGGATAGTGTCACTTCAGAGGCTGGTTTACACCTTTAAAAGTACAGCTGACCAAACCATACCTGTGGGGCGATAGCTGGGGATGCAGCTCTGCTGGAAGCAGGTCCCTGTGTCCTTTGGAAATGGGTTGCAGTTTTGGAGCAGACACAGTCCCTGGGTACCAGGTGGGAGGAGAAGGGGCTGCAGAGCTGCATCACCACGTGTTGCACCAAGCAGTGCCTATAGCAGGGAGGAGGATGTGCATGGGGAGGCATTAAATAAACCAATGAATAAACCTATTTCTCCCAGATCAGGTCGCTTTTCTGTTTACTGCCTGAACTGCCTGGCTTGGGTTTTGTATTGTCTCAGGCCAGGTTTTGGAGTGGGTTGAGAGTGCTGGGATGTGCATAATCCCGCTGTGTGAGCATCTGTCTCCATGGTTTGTGGTCAGAGCTTTGCCTTGTTGAGAGCAACGGCCCACAGGATGTAAAGAACGTGGTTCAGCATCTGCTCAGCCCAAGTCCCTGTGAATCAGCTGATGCCCAGCAGGTACATTAGTTAGGAAGGCACACGGTAAATTGACTGACTCCCTTCAGTCTGTACCTGTCAGAGCTGCAGAGTCACTTGGTAGATGCAAGGTCTGTTTCCTCTGAGCTAGACTGTAGTCATCCCTGCCCCCACCAGAGAAGGGACCGGCATCAAGTGCAGGAAAGAGCAGATGATGATTGCCATCTGCACAAAAGAGCCTGAGCTGCTTTTGTACCATGGGAGCCTCAGGCAGACAGGTCTTATAAGGCTGTGCCTCAGTTTCCCTCAGGGCACAACCTATGGACATGCCTTTTTGGGTGAAGAGAGACTGGCTGTTGAGCTTGGGCTGGAAAT
This sequence comes from Oreocharis arfaki, assembly GCA_013398015.1. Lineage (NCBI taxonomy): Eukaryota > Metazoa > Chordata > Aves > Passeriformes > Paramythiidae > Oreocharis > Oreocharis arfaki. Next base: position 555,908 of record VZRR01013922.1, on the reverse strand, counting down.
CTCTCGCTGAGTCCGTTCCACTGGGTTGGAGTGGTTCTGGTAAAAATCATGCAGTAAGAGAGGTAACAGCACAAATATGACTGAGATCTCTCCTCACCCTCCCAGCTGTCTTTGTGCCTTGCTGTTTACTCTGTCCCTTCCCTGCACTTCCAGCCTGCTCCAGGGTATAGCCTTGTAAGTTGCTCAGGTGGTAATAGCACCTTGGGGTGAGATGGAGATAAGAAGTCAGCCAAAATTCCATGGCTTTAGACATGCAATAAACATGTGGAGGTAAGCTGGAAACTGAATGATCATGACCTTCTGAAAGTCATGTCAGCACAAGTTATCATTTGCTCTGCAGGAATATTCCTGGTCCTTGTGTTTTGTAACTCCTGAGCTGCAGGGATTGAGCAATGCTGAGCACTGCAGGTATCCACGGGTATGAGCACTGCAGCCACACAAACTGCTCTCACACAAGTGACAGTGAGTGGCACAGGTTTTTAAGAGACAGAATAATGGCTGTGACATAACTTTTATGGCAAAACCATGAAATAGGCTATAAAAAAGTACAAGCAATTTGGTAAGTGGAAGAGTGGGAAGTGAACCTGTGACCTTTCATTTTACAAAGACTGATTCTCAAAAAGGCTAATAACTGATAGCTAACTTTTTCTGGTTTATCTCTTTTGAAAAGGTTGGCCCAGCAGACAAATGCCTTCTCTAGACACATTTGAAGATTTCGAAGCCATCCCTTCCAGCATGGATGAACTCTCCAACTCTTCTGACTTGGAGGAAGAGCCCAACCCTAACAATGTAATTGCTTTTTAAAATTACACTGCCCTTTCCCAGCACAATCTCTTCCTTTCTAAGGAGAGAGGAAGTGTAGCCTGCAAAGTTTGGGCTCATACCAGCTTCAAATTCATGGATGTATGGGAATGCAGAAGAAGGAAATTTGATCTGGGGTGTTGGGAGATTATTCTAAGGCTATTTTGCTGTCAGGATGAGGATCATAAAAAGTCATGCATACTTGTAAGCTGTCACTTTGCCTGCTACAAAAGTGAGGGAAAACTCTGAGTCTCTAAAAAATAAATTTCAGACTTTTCCAGATAACTTCACCTCATGTCACAAACACAATTTTTATTTCAGAATAATGGCTGGTGGGTTAAGCCTAAAGTCTAAATGCAGAGCACAGGTCTATCCTAATTTTGAATAATATTTAACCTGGGCATGATAAAGCACAGTTGCCTACAGAAGAAATCTCTGCCAGCTTGAAATGCCTAATTCAGTATTTAACTAAACTCTCTTGCATTGTGTTCTTTCATCCATAGTGATTGTATTTCTGGTGCCTTGTTTCGTTCATTTTAGGGGAGCAATCTCTTTCGGGTAGAAGGCAGCTTTGACAGCTGTTTCCCGGATTCTCTGACTCTCGAGGATGGAGATTTAGTGCAGTTTGTGCAGGAAGGAGAGAATGGTCAATGGTGAGTATGACAGAGAGAGAACTGGACAGGTAGAACAGCCATGATGTCCTGAAAAAAAAAAGAAAATATTCAGAATAATGTCAAAGTCTGTTCAAAATCAATGCAAATCCACTCACCCCATTGATCACAACATGGAAGAGGCAGTGGGAGGCATGAACACACAAGTAGCTTTGGTTAATTCACCCAAAAGCTTGTGACATGAGGTTTATGGGGACAGAAGTTTGTGTAAAGGAAATGGATGGGAATATTTGGGCTTTTCACACCAGAGGGAAATCTGTCAAAGGCAGCACCCTCCTGTAGGATACATCAATAAAACCCCCACGCCTCTCACTGAGTGCATGACTACATGGAGGCTAGATTTTAGCCCCAAAAGTTTAAATATAATATGTGATTGACAAAGAGCAGTGAGGCTGGCCCCTGAGCTCACACACAGTTTTGGTGTATTCATTTTCTCTTGCTGCCAAGCGAGTGTTAGGAACAGACCTGCCTGGACATCTGAATCCTCCCTGCACAGGCAGTTTAGAGGGAGAAGATCTGATCTCCTTGAAGTGCAGTCAGACCCTTCATTCAGAGCTGACACACAGCTAAGATGGGAGTGAGTTTCATAGGGTGAAGTAGTTGGGAAGGAAACTAAACTCGTCCACCTTGGGTATTTACAGCAAGAGGGATGGATAATATGAAATATTCCTTTTCTTCAGCTCTGAATTTAGAATCGTAGACTCACTTAGGTTGGAAAAGATCTCCAAGATCGAGTCCAACCATGAACCCAGAACTACCAACCCCAAAGGCAGTGCCCCAACCACAGGACAAGGCTCTGCTTCCTTGTCACAGTCTGCTTGCAAGTGAGCTTGCTCTGGGATGCTGGGTCCCCATCTGACACTGAAGAAACTTACACCAGGTCCCTGTAGCATTGCCCTGGGTCCTCTGCCTTCTTCCTTAGTTTGGAAAATAATAGCCCAATATGCACCTCTAAGAAGCACAACCCAGGGAAAGGCAATGTAGGAAAATTCACTGACTGTTCTCTGAGTTTCAGGTTAGTGAAGAAACTGGTCTCTGAGAAAAGCGACTGGGTTCCCTCCAGTATATTGCAGCCAGCAGAGGGGGACAGTAACAACATAATTAAGAGCAACAATGCAGGTAATAGAGAAAATGTGTTACTCGTTTGGTTTTTTCTTCTCCATACTGAAAAAGGATGTGATAGAAAAAAAAACGTGATAAAAAGTGCACTTTCGGTATTAAAGTACTCACCTGAGTGTATGTCTGTGCTGCAGTCTCTGGTGACATGGCTGAGCTAACCTGAAATTTGGTGCCTGGATGTCAGAGCTAGTCAGGCACAGCAGCTTTCCTTGGCCTGGTTTATTGTTTTCCCCTTTCTGAGCAGAACTTTAATCTCCCATCCAACTTCTATGGCTACCAGTACTCAGTCTGGCTGCTCTACAGCTAGCCCAAATGTCTCATACACAGGGTGTGCCTGCAGGACAGCTTTGATCCCAGCATGGATGGAGCAAGGATGTAGACCAGCATCAGGGCTGTGGCTCTGGCCTAGGTTTGAAAACATTAAAATTTCATGAACCATTACTGCCTTCATTATATTTCACAGCTGGCTCCAAAAGCTGGAGGAAGAGCTGCTCTAGCAAGATTTCAGCCAAATCAGCACTAAAAGTCACCCATTCTCAGCCTTGGTTCTGACCTAATACCCAAACAGGTTGCACTGGAAAAGCTGAATCTGAGCAACTCTGCAGATCAAAGGTTTACAATTTTAGACTAATATTTGTCCATCCTTATATATAATTTACCAAAATGTGTCCTGCTTTTCTTCTGGTAGCAGAAGAAAGCAAAATCTGGCACAGCCATTCCCCAGGGATCTGTGATGGAGAGTTACCAGCACTTTATTCTGAAATATTGATGTCTTTCAATTTTTTTTTTTTTGGTCAGTTTGTTAAAGTGGAGGAAATCCTTTTTGAACCTCAGGATTCTTTGCTGTGGTGTAAAGGGAGTTCGGTCATTGCTGCTCCTTCACCTCCACAGCATGTCAGTCCTCTCCTCACCAGCCCAACTATGGCTCTCATTCCACTGGCACGTCCAGTGCTTCAAAAGAAAAACAAAGCCAGGCACACATTACACTTACACACCAGAAGAGCCTCCCTTGCCTTTTGTGGAGGAATTAGGAGACCAGTAGAATTGTGATTTTATGTTTTATTTAATTTCAGGCTTTTAAAAAAGAACCTCAAGACTGTAGATGGAAAATCCTGTAGACATATTGTAGTGATAATGCCCATGTCCTCCTTTTCAGACACGTACAACAATGATTCCTGCAGCACAGCCTCAGTAGAGTCAGACACGAAGGAAAGTGAGGTGGCCAAAAGCTTCCCAGCAGAACAGAGGGCTGGAAGCTGAACAGCAGGACCAGCCTTCCTCAGGACCCCATCCACCTGTCTTTATCTCGGGTGGACACTGGATCAAAGTTGCCTTTCTCACAAGCTCTGAGGTTCGTAATTCACTATAATTTTATCAACATGAACAGATGAGAACTGTGCTGTCTACCTGGCAAGCTGGGAAAAACAAACTTGAAAGGAGCATTAAACATCCAGAAAACATCAAACCTACCTTCAGTATTAGAGGAGAAAAATGCTTCTCGCATTGATTTTCAAGCTGTTTCAGAAGATGTGGCCTAAATTAGGTCGACAGCAGAGCTGAAGAGTTTCTATGCACGCACCTTTTGGCAACTTTGCTTGAGCACCACATCACTGCAGAGGGGCACGTGGTGGTTACGAGTCCTAGCTCCACCCTGGGGTCGTCTGGAGGTTTTTCCATTTGCTTGCCTCTGGCTGTGCCTTCCCTGTGCTCCTTAATTCCAGCTGATACATCATCACAAATGTGCCCTTTTTGCTGTCGGTCAACACCAAAAACACACCCCACTGGAGGGTGGCTGTGGGAAGGAAACTTCTGACTGGGACCATCAGAGAGGCTCCGTGCAGCAGCGATGTGACTCCCCTGCGGTGGCACGGGCCGGGCCGGCTGCTCACAGCATTCCAGCCTCGGAATGCTGCAGGTGGCAGCTCCCGGCTGCGAGGTGCAGGGCTCAGCAGGGAAGTAAAGGCGTGTAACAGCTACTGTGACAAAGAACACTTTGAACTCTTTTTACAATCTAAGTCATTCCTCTGCCCCCTCTACAGTCTCTGGTTGCTGGATCACAACCCTTTGCATTCGGTGCCGAGAATTCAATTGAATGCCATTTACTGTCACATGTTTGAGTAGACTGCATGCTTTCCTTGTGTGCTGGGCTATGAGTAGATACATTTCACCCCCCATTTGGAATATACTTAACTACTGCAAATAGGCAGTGAGCATTAGATGCTCCAATGAGTGGATAGTGTGTTGTTGTTAAATACTTCTTTCCAGGATGTTTGATGAAAGGACTGTACCAAATCTCTGCCACATAAGGATGTAATGTATAATATAAAGTGATTACAGATGTTATGATTCCTATAGAAGCCATTAGCTCATTTAGAGCAGCTGTTAAGGCATGAAGGCATTTTGATGGTAATTGGGTCTTAGGTCCCACAAAAGCTGCTAGTACTTTAATAAAGATAAATATTGACTAAGGGTTGCAAACAGGCAAAGATCAGTCTGGTAAAAATGAGCCCAGAAGAAGCTCAAGAGTGAGTGAGTGGCTTTCACTCTTAGGGATGTTTTGTTTAACCCTCAGACTAGTGGTGCTTTATGTAAATAACAAAGGGCACTAAAAATGGAGATGAAGCAAAACCAAAACTCACTCTACAAACTGAGCCTCTGAGCAAAGCAGGAGGTGTGTGTATCATTTCTGCTCTCACCTTTGCAGGGACTCGAATGTTTTCCTTTGTGTCTCAGTGGAGGCTGGTGTTGCAAGTACCTTAGTGTGAGTCAGGACAGCTGAGAAGCAGGTAGACAGTCTTGTTTGAGAAAAAGCCTTGGAGTAGGTAAAGGCTTAGTCAGATTTTTTTGCCTGTGAAGATTTATTGCTTGATTATAAGTTGCACTGTGGTGAGTGATTCCCATGGCTCTTCTAACCCTCCATATCTAAACTCTGTGATTTTTGACATTTTCTGTCCACGACTAACGGACCTGAGAGTTCTGTACCTTTCTGGAAGCTATTTATGTCCTACAGAGGTAGGAGCTTGCCTGTTTGCGCTGGTCATTTACCTCAAAAATGACATGCAGGCTCTCAGGAACATGAATCCTCTTGGTCTACTGTGGTTATCAGCATCTTGCAGGAAGAATTGATTCCTTTCAGTCCCCTAAGGAAATATGCGGCGACATTTTCTTATAGTGTAATTACCTTATCCTCTCCCTAAAATGAGTTCATTCTGCTTTCTCTATTACTTTTAGTAATTTTTGCACAGTAACAGTGCTGCTGTCTACCCCTGCCCTAAGCATAGGAGAGGGAAGGGCTAGGGAGCTTTGATTGCACATTAGTAAATATAGTAAGCTTTTGTGTGTGGGAGAGAGAGATGGGGAAGGGTTACCCTGAGTAAATGAAACTGCCAAAATGAAGATTTGTGACGTTGCTGAGGGATGGAAAGATGAAAACCTGCACTTTGGAGTTTTATTTTTGAGGAATCTCATTCTGATTGTGAAACAGTGGTGGGAAGTCTCTGAACTGAAGATGAGAAATCAGGTATTGTCAGTCCATTTCCTACCTCTGCATGAGCAAGGTGGCAGTGTGCTGGTCCTACATCCCCTGGTGCCTCGACACCTTCCTGTAAAATGGGAGCTATTGAATTTGCCACTAAATGCTAAATTTTACCACTTATGTAAAAACTGGGGACCCTCCAGGGGGAAGCAAAGCATTCAACCCCAAATGCCCTGCTGTGCCCCCCGAAAGTGCCAGTGCTGGCATCCTGTGGAGCAGTCTAGAGCTGGAGCAGGGGATGGGGTTACTGAGGAAAAAGGTCCTCTCCCAGCTCCAGACCATCTTGTCATGGCAGCTGCAAAGGTAGGGGCTGGATTATTGCATTCTCCTCTCTACTTTGCTTTTGAAAAATTTTTCTTTTTTTTTTCCCCAAAATCTCATGTTTTATCCTGCTGGACCAAAGTTTGAGTCTGTCCTGCTCCGTGAATGTCCTGGGGATGACAGGTCCCCCTGTCCCGTGGCTGCAATGCACTCTGGTCTTTGGGAGCTGACTGTGCCCCAGCTCCTGGGGCTGCCTGAGCCTGAGCAGGGAGCTCACAACCATTATCTGTGTCTTTAACATTCCTGCAGTGCCAGGTGCCTGTTTCTGCCTCCACGTTCCCAGCCCAGGGCACAGGGCAGCCCTGGCAGGGTCTCCTGGGCAGTGACAGGGCCCTTTGGCCAGGAAGGCAGGGGCACTGCAGGGCTGGCTTTGGGGAAGAATGAGTTTAGTGACAGACCAGGCTGCTGACAAGTCTTAGAGCAGCCCACAAAGGAGTAACCTTCTGGCTTTGCTGGTGAGACAAAATGGGCTTTGATGACTTTTTGAGTTGTTTAAATTGTATGCAGCATAGTCTTTCAGTTGACGATAATTAGCGTATTTCTGTCAAGCAAGCTGATAATTAAGGGAATGACTCTCCATGTACAGTTTAGAAGATGATTTGGTAATGTCCAGCAAGACTAATGTGTATGTTAGGGTATGCTTATTCTGTCTGTAGGTCATTGACACCATCCTTTTCAGGTAGATGGACCTAAAAATCATAGTTTTCAAATAAGGATTTCATTTCAGTGTTGTTTGGAGATGATATAGTGACCGTTTTAAAGTCATTTAAAAGTAATGGTTGTGACTAAGTTTTGGCTGTAGAGGACACCAGGTGCCAGGTGAATCCGTGCTGAAGCAGCCCTTGCTGCTGGCCCCGTGCCTGGCTATGCTCTCTGGGCCTGGGCTGGTCACACCTGAGGGTTTGCCTGGGCTCTCCTCCCTCTGCTCTGCTGCTCTTCTGTGAAACTTCAGAAACTTCACATCCTCACAGCTGTCCCCAGAACTGCTCACTCAGGTGTGGGTGGGCTGCAGAGTCCTTCCTTCCTGGCACCAATGGCAAACAGAGACGGGCAGTTGCATGACACACAAATCTTGCTTTTAGTAAACCAGGCTAAAATAGAATCAGGCCTGATCCTCTCCTCTCACCTCTCACCCCACCAGGTGGAGAATCAGACCAGTGGTCGTTGTCTTGAACACAAACAGCTGCAGCCAAACCACATCTGGCTTTTCTCGCCAGCGACAGCAAAGCTCTGTGTGTGTCTTATGTTCTGGCCGTGTGTGTGATGAGAAGCCATTTTATTATCTATGATTTTCTTAGAGTCTTGATATTTCAAACAGGATTGGGTATGAGAAAGGCCATGTGCTTCCTTTCCAAAAATACTCAAATACTTCAAATATATATGTGATTAGAAATATATAAAAATAATAAGAAAAAAGATCCAAAATGTGTATTTCCTCTTGCAGCTGGACTGAAATAGCTGCTAAGATTTCTTCTCCCCAGCTGAGAATTGGTACAGTTTGTTTTTCTTACATGATTTCCATGGTGTTGATAATGATGTATTTGTATATTGTGACTGATGAGAGATAATCAGACAGGGAAAGAGCACAGAATTACCTGTCCTTTTTTCCAGTCAAGACAGAATGTATGAATTTATTACAAGAAAAAAAGTGTGCAAATGAACTTCCTGTAATTAGGCCATTCTGACGTGTGTAGAACCACACTTTGTTTGAAATTTATAAAAATTATAACTAGTACAAAACCCTGTGGTTGATGTCTCTATATGAAGCAACAAGTAAAATGAGATTTTTTTCTATTTGAGATAAATGAATATCAGTAAAGGCACATCATCAGAGCTGAAAAAATCCACACATTTGTCCAATATAACTTTAATTTGTCCAACATACGTGTCACAAAAGGCACAGTAGGGTTTTTTTTCCTTTACCCCTCTCCCTTAGTCATCTTCTGAATTACTGTGACTCTTAGGAGAGTGCAAAGGTTCACACCGACAGCTCAGAGGAAGGTGCAGATGACTTTATAATAGTTACTCCTGAGATATCTGCATGCCTTCGGCTACCAGTGTTTATTAGGGAGTGCTAATTCATCCAAATACAAATTGTGGATCATGTAGAAAGGCAAGCAAGTAAAAATGAGAATACAGAAACACAGTGCAAATAGAGCAAGATAAACTGGAACTGATTTCATGCAGTATCCAGGTTTCTGGGGGCAGACTTCACCTCACCTGACTTTTCAAGTCACTGGTGTCACCATGTTCCTGCAGTGAATATTGGCATGAGAAAAAGAAGAGTTAGGAGCACGCCAGACGCCAGTGTGGGGGTTGCTTTGTTCCCTGCCCCAAGCAGGCCCTGGCAAATGCCCAGGGCAGGGAATGCACAGGCGAGCAGGAGCGAGTGATGCTCTCCTGCCGCACATCCGGGACTGCCGCGGCCTGAGGAGCTGTGCAGGAGCCCTTGGTGGGGCACAGGTGTTGGGATGCTGCACTAACAGCGACCCCCCGGCCACTCCACCATGGACGAGAGCCCGTCTGGGGCTCTGCTCAGCTCTGTCTCGCTTTTAGCAGGTGCACTGTGGAGACGGTCACACCTCTCCCTTCTGTGCCTTAACATAAAAGACGGAGTTTGGCCCTAAAGAAAGTACTTTCTAAAGAACACAGGACCGGCACTGATTTACAGGCTGTAACCCTCTGCTGGGGCACTTTGCTCCAGGTTATCAGAGCGGGAGGGAGATGCACGAAGCTTTCCCTGGCCTTGCAGAGCCCCAGGTCCCAGGTGCAGAGTGAACCTGTCGTCCTCCCAGACAGCCCGGCAGTCATTTCTCTTTTGACTTTCTTTCCTAACCATCATTTATTTCCTTCTGCGTGAGTTTACAGACTAGAGGCATCGGTCTCCCCCTCTCTCTCCACCTCCTTCTCAGCCATGTGACTAAGCATTCCCTGCATCAAGTGAAACTTTTCAGGCCGCAGGAAGGCTCGGTTTCCTCTGCAGCCGCTCCCCGGGGAGAAAGCAGCACCTCTGACACCCGCAGCCGTGCTGGCCATGGGGAGGAGCGCACGGCAGCTCATCTCGCTGACCCTCGCTTGTGGTGAGTAACAGCATCATTTCTACCTGAAAAAGAGACATTATGCCAGTTTTGCCTCCTTGCAGTCAGGACAGCACCTAACAGACTCAAAACTTTGAACTATTTTGTTGCTAACACTAAGGGTGATTTCAGTAAAGTCCCACTGCTAAGAAATAACCATAACTGCAGTTAATGGCCGCTGGTATACACTTAATTTGATTTTTCCTCTGTATTTTCCCTTGAACTCTGTGTGAAGGAGTCAGTTCAAAGCCATGTTAGAAGCAGACTTTTTTGGCTTTGCTTTTCTTAATTAAAAATAATTTCCAGACCTGGAGAATTAACTGGAAATCCTGACTGAGAGTAGCAGGAAAGAAAAAACTGAGGAAGCTTTGCTCGAGTCATTAATTTATCTGCATTGCAAGATGCAGAGCAGGATCAGGAAAGCAGGAGCAAGGCAGGGGCTTGGAGAACGCAGGCTGGGGCTTCTCTCAATGACAAACCCCATCAGAGTCACCATTTGAATCCTTAATGCTGCTCTGTGAAAATCTGGGGAGCCATACACACGAAGGACATCTCCCAGTGCTTTAAGGTACTGCTCAACACCTGCAGCAGCACCAAATTTGCTGGGTGAAAAGGGACAGAGTGTGATTTATTCTGTGGAATGGCCAAGGGTTTGAGCTTGCTGTCGGGTGTGTTTTGCCATTGGCACACAGGGATCACACAACGAACAACCCCTGTCCTCTTCCCAGTCCATGAGCAGGCAAAGTGCCCAGGGACTCGACCAAGAGCAGCTCCTTCTGTGTCTTTCTGCTTTCTCATGCCTGCTTCTTGGCCAAAGTTTGCTGAAGTAGCCCCAAAATATATAAAATGAAATGAAAGGAGAATCAGACTGAGAAGCAGCACTAATAATTCAGTGGTCAGCAATCACTTTTGACCAGAAAGAACTTGTTTCCTCTGTTCTCACCCGTTTTTGATCTTTCCTTTAATAATTTGTTGTGATGTTTTATTAATGTCACAAGGTCAAGTCTTTCTGTGCAGACAGGGAATGAAACATAATTAATGGTTAAGGGATAAAGGTCAAATGGGTTGGAGGGAAGCTATGACAGTACTGATACCTCTCAGAAAATCTTGGTGCTTTTCCAATTCCTCGAGCAAACTGAAGCAGCCAAGGCTGGTGAGAGTGTTTTCAGTGATTACAGGAGCTGGGTCAGTTTTTGTGTCCGCTCAGAATCAGTCAGCTAAGCATGAGCATTTTGCCTGGCAGCAGAAAGCAGAACAAACCCGCTGGGCAGCTGAATAGATGAGTGAGGTTAGATGAAAAGGGGAAAACATCCTCAGTAAGAGTTTTTATCACACACCCCAGTACAGGCTGAGAAATGGCACAGCCAGGCCATGGCACTGAGCACTCAGCTTCCCACCATAATGCCTGGAAGCAGAGCAGTGATGTTCCATGTGACCAAAACTTGTCACCAAAGCATGAAAAAGGGATCTCCATGCCCAGACTGGGAGCAGTGAATTTCTGAGAGCTGTGCTGGTCCATTACTGAGAGTTTTGTTCTGGAGCATTGCATGGAAGCTGTCTGCGCTCACACACAGCCCTCAGCAGCTGTTACACACAACTCTGATGCTAAAGTGAGACAAGGGGACTGCAGCTGCTTGCTCTGGGAAGATCCACCCCAGGGCACTTGCATCCCTCAAGCAAAATGTTGCCTGTATGAAGTTTTGAATTGGCTTTATAGGAGGAAAACAAAAGGAAACGACTGGGGTGTGCAGAGCTGCCATTCCTCGTGTTTCTGCTGTTCTGTTTTGCTGGCAGAGCCATGAAAAGTCTGTGCTGGGCGAGTCACACTCACGGCTGCTTTCCCAGCGGTGCCAGGCTGCCAGAGGGGAAGGTGGCTGTGCTGAGAAGCCACAGGGAAGCATTTCAGGCCTTAGCTGGAGGGTTGGTCAGGGACCCCATGGGTCCATCCACCCCTTCACACAGCAGAGCCACCAAACCACCTCCAGCAGCCACCCAAATGCAGCCAAGGGCAATGGGTGCAGCTGGAGAGCGATCCCTGCCCATCCCTGGGAGCTGATGAGGCCAAATGCCTTTTGAGAAGACAGTCCAAGCCAATGGGTTCAGCAGCGTGGCCGTGCACTGGCAGAAGCTCCAAAATGCTTGGGAGAGCCTGGAGGAACAGTCTGATAATCACCCAGTGAGCAAGAGCCATGGGCCACCCCAAAAATATTTCTGGCTTTACCCCTCACGTGACCCTGTCAGGCTGAATAATGAAAAATAATTGGGTTGAAATGACCTTTTGAGGAGTTTTATTTAAAAGCTATGGGAGGCAGGATTCCAATGTCACTTAAATAATATTTCTCTCCATGTCTGTGTTATCTTGTCATGAATCAAAACCAATTTGTGAATTGAAAACTTAAGACCTACAGACAATTTAGGACTCCTGTAAATTTAAATATGGGTTGTTTCACAGTCTTATAGGGGAAGAAAGAGTGAAAATTGCAACTTCTTCTTTCTTGTTTTTATCATGCTGATACACTCGGATGCAGCTACCCATAACTGGTGTATGGCAACTGCTCTGGCTTTCCCCTGGCCCCAGAGAAGGAGATCAGTTATCTGAGTAACAGCTCTGCAACAGCTGTGCTAAATGTAGGGGAAACGGAGGAAATGAACTAAAGTATCATATTAAGTATGCATTTTTAGGTTAATTCTGAGAAAAATCACAATTTTTTTGAGGCTTTTCAACTGTCTCAAGTTGCACTTCTTTGATGATAACAGCTAAAATGGCAGTCAGATGTGTTCTGTACAGCACAGAGTGCACCCAGGCAATTTTAGGAGTATGGAGTACTGACATCTACACTTCTGCTCTTCTCCAACAGAGCCATTTTTAAGGGAAAATTGTGGTAAGGGTTAAGATCTGTACAATTGCTCATATTTCTTAGATTTTTATTTTGATTTTGATTCAAAACCCAGTAGGTTTTACTATTCTTATTTAGTTTTTATATATCTTAAAATGGTGGGATTTTGTGAATTCAGCTATTACTGAAGATCTCTGTTCATGATGAGGGACCATAAACAAATAAATAAAAGGAAGAACTTGTGAGATTTCAGCCGTTTTCACTCTAAATGTGCCTCTGGCATTAATCTATCCTAAAATCCTAATCTCAGCAGCCTACCTGCCACAAACTTTGACAGATTCCTGAAAAATTTCTTTGAAAGAACCAGTGTACAGTGAACTCAGACATGTTGAGACATTCTCTGTGGAGCTGTACTGCTGGGAGTATGAGCTGTCTTGGACTTTTGTGTCCCTTCTGTCTCCAAGCCGGAGAATTTATCTCTGTCCTCCTGCTAATTTAGGCAGTAACACATTTAACTAAACCTAAATCTTCACGTACGTCAAGGAATTCACATATGTCAGTGATTTATGATTTCTTTTATCTTGACCTTTCCAGAGTCTTGTTGCATACTCACAAAGACTCGAGCAGAAGAGTTGTGACATTCACCTATTCTACAACGTACTTTCCCACTTCTTGTTCACTTCTGTATTTACATTTAGGAGCCAGATTTTTTTTTTTGCTTCTGCAAAGGTCATGTTTCTGTAAATGTTATTAGGTGGAAGCATAATTTTGGTGCTGTAACTATTTCCTGATGTGGTCCAAAATTCTGGTGCTGTGACTGTTTTCTGATGTGGCCCCTGGATGGTGCCCCCTGATTTTTTTTTTCTCATTTCTGAAAGCCCATCACTAAGAGTGATGGTCTTTGTTGGGGTTCTTTCAGGAGGAAGAAATTCAAGGTTCAAGCTGACATGGCTACAGCAAAACCATAAATAAATATCAGGAATTTCCCAGTTTCCAGACTGGTTTCCCAGACTATTGTGAATCACTGTAAAACCATTGCAGTGCCTCACTTCCTTCACACACAGACACATCCCTTTTCCCTCCACTTTGCTGGTAACAAACCAACAACCCCATTGGCTGTTACACCCACTTCATCTTCTTAGACCTCAACAATTTGCTTCCAGCAAATCCTGCTGAACTACTGCCTGCAGGGAATTCTTGTGCTGCCTGTGGATTGTGCACGGTCTGGTTCCTCAGTGTGTGGAGAGCTGGGAGCCAATGTGCTCCCACTGGAATGGGAATACTCAAGAGGTGTGAAACTTGGGGGAATGGTGCCAAGCTGTGGATAGTCCTACAGGGTGTCTGCTTTCACTCTCCTATCATGACTGCAGCCAAATGAAGAATGAAATTGTATCACCCATTATGATAACAAAACCAGTGCAGTTACAATGTGGTTATCAACATAAAAGTGAAATGTAAAGGTTTCTAGACTGCTGACTTTAGTTTCTTTGCAGCATTTTCCTCCTGCTTTGCTGAAGTGGCCCTGGGGGTCAAACTGTCTCCAGAAACCACATCCTTCCACCAAATGGCTACCTCTGCTCAGCCACTTTCCCTTTATGATTCTTCACCCCATCAAAGCACCACAGTTCATTTTAACAGCACAAGCCCTCTTCAAACAACACCCACGAGCCACAGAACAACTGTGCAGACAACAGAGCAGCTCCAGACTACAGTGGCTCCAGGCCAGCACACGGCAGCCCAAGCAGGAGCAGGCACCACATCCACGACCCACGCAGACAGCACCAGCACAGCCGGCCAGGCCACAACCCCGGCAATGCTCGCGGTTACAGCCGCAGGGAAGAACACAACCACCCCTTCTGTGTCCTCAACTGGGCATGGGAGGAGATCACATGGGACCACAGGAATGACAGCAGCGGCCACCAACACCTCCCTGAAACACGAGACAGCGAGTACCTGGGGGACAGCTGCCACCTCCGCCTCTGCAGCCACCGCGCAGCGGGGCAGGCCCAGCACGCGCTCACGGAGACAAACAACAGCCACCGGGGGTCCCACAGCCACGGCCGTGAGCAGCACGACAACCACCCGTGCAGGGACACAAACAGCCCCCACATCCTCTGCCAGGACAGCGAGACCCCCTCCCGCCCCACAGCCCTCTGCCATCCCCACAGGCACCTACACCATTTCCGATGGGAACGGGACCTGCGTCAAAGCCGTCATGGGTCTGCAGCTGATGGGTCGAAATACACAACAGGTGAGGTAGAAGCTGAGCTTTGTAGCGACTTTCTTCATTAGCTGGAGTTTATTCTTTCCTCTTTTCAAGCCACTTTCACAATCAGCTTCTATGATCAAAATAATTGGTTTGCTGCTAGTCTAAGGCCCCTCACGTGCCACAGCATCCCGGCTGCTGTACTTTGGCCTGTGTGATGATGATGCCAGGGGGATGTAAAGATGCTTTCTTATTTCAGTGATATTTGTGTGGGAGATCAGCCTGCAGGGTTATTTGTGCTTCCTAGAATGGGAGATTAGTTAAAGTCTGTAGTGACTTCAGTGAAGAGCTTGACATTGTGAGTTGCAACGACAGCAAGAAATTGTCAGTTCACAGACTTGGATTCAGAGGTGGGTTGTCCTGATGCTGATGTACGGACATTTTAGGATGACAGGAGCTGCCAGGTCCTGAAGAGTTTGTCCCCTCTCCTAGAAGGGATCCACTGAGAATGATTCAGCAAAAGATGTCATACAACCCAAAATGGCAGTTGTGTCCCTCAGACTCAAGGTTTTGTAGCCTCCATTGATACAGCACAGGGAGCTACATCCTCAGGCTCTGGAGATATTATGCTCGAGCCATCCCTGTTACACATACAAATATTCATGTTTGATATCTGCATATTTCTAACACAGGATAATTGTCTAATGTTGGTAGAAGGAATTTTCATTCCTCATCCTGGCAGAAGCCAGGCGGGGAGCAGGATTCTCAACCTCACCAGACCATGGTGAGATGTTTATAATAATATGAGGTGCTCCTTCTTTATAAATTACCACTCGTACTCATCTGACCCTGCTCTGAATCATATCAATTCACTGAATGAACAGAAACCCAATATTTTCTGCCAGCTTAATGCACTGGAACAGCTCAGTGGTGTGTCAGACAACCACCAGTGCTGGTTCACGAGTGGGGAATGACCCTGGCAGGCAGCAGTTTGGCTGCACCACCACTGGCCTGTTCATTCAGCCACACAGAGCCTGTCTGGGGGCAAAAAAAGGCCAATCTCTGCATGTTTTAAAGTTATTAAATCTCTGCATGTTTGTTATTAAGTTCCCTCCTCCTCTTTATCAGCAGCCCTGCAATGTCTCTTCTCTCTACAGGAGCCGATGGAGTATGTGACTGTCAACCCCAATATGACACAGGTATCTGGAAGCTGTGGGATGCTGCAGTCCCACCTGAACTTAACTTTCAGCGGAGGATTTGTAAACTTCACTTTTGTAAAGGTAATTGTTGCATTTAAAGGGAAGGAGTATTTAGGACTGGGGAGCAAGAACTTAGGCTGCCTTCGATCCAGCTTGAGCTGTGGGAAAAGGCATTTTATCTATGTGCTTGTTTTCCGTCTGTATATAAGGCATGGTTACTCCTGTTCTTCCCAAAGGGTGAGAACCATAGAGCCACAGATTAATTCAGGTTGGAAAACACCTCTGGAGGCTGCCTGGTGTGGCATCGTCCTCACAGTACAACTGACTTCAGTGTTAAATCAGGTCCTGTCTGTTTGAACTTTCAATTTGGCAGTGGAGGGTAGGCACAGTGCTCTGCCATCCTCTGAGAGGAAGTGCCAGAGCTGTGTTAAAGCTGCCCATGAAGCCACACAAAGTCTAGGAATAGCCAAGCAAAATCTGAGTCTCTTTTTTACATAGGTAAGTCTCATGGGAGGGAAGGTCAGGCCTGCTGTTTGCATCGGAGTGGTGCAGAGGGTCAGGGTTTGGGACTGGAGTCCCTGTGCAGGAACAAGGTGTGCTGGGAGCTCTGACTCATGCTGTCAAGCTGCTCTCAGCCATTTGCTTTCCATAAAAGCCAGCTGGGGTTATCAAATTCAAAGGACAGCCTGTGCAGTTTTAAGTGCCCAGGAGCCGACACATCCACAGCTGAAGGAGCCTTTTTTCATCTAATTTCTTAGCGGAAAATTCTAAACAAGCGAACTGCAACAACAAAATTGCAGATAAGTGGCCCTAAAATGCACCACACCAGGGAGACCTACAAACACACAAAAATTTGGGCAAGATGAGAGATCCTGCAAACACAGGGGGGAAATGAGCTCAGTTTTTCACATTGTATCTATTAATTCCATGCTCCCCACTGGGACCACATCATCTGTGGGTGTGGCTTTAACACAAACTACCGAGAGCGCAGCAGCTTTTGTAAGCACAGGAGAAAGTCCCTGAGTGCAGCCACCCTGTTGCTAACTCAGGCATTTGCACATTTTGGGAAGCAGCACTGAAAGCTGTAAGGGCTGGGTGTTGATGCCAGAATTAACACTGTGTATAGAGTCATTAATGGGCAGGGAGGAATGGACAGGAACACAGCATGGATTGGATCCTGTCAAACTCAGGCAAGTGTAATGTGCATCAAGGCCATCACTGTCCTTCCATTAAGCAAGCTAAAGTGTCAGTCTTGCAGACTCGTTCCAAGCTCAAATTAGAGACAATTAAGAAAAGTACAAATGGTTAATCAGTCATTTTCATAGAAAGTCCAAGAGGGAACATCAAATTATACCCCGCAAGAGTCATTCATTCTTAAACAGAGAAAATGTTTCAATTAGTAATAATCTTTATTTTAGCTTATGGCAAAGACTTTTGCAAGAGCTACAGAGGAAAAGTGAGGTAAAAAATGAAGGAGCTGTTTTTAAACAAAGGATCAGTTCAGACTGTGAGTGTTTGCTGTAAATGTGTGCTTCCTGCCACAAGAGGAGCATTTTTGGTGTCACAAGAATCCTTAGAGAAAGGCTGGGGATTCAAGAACCCATAAAAACCCCAGGTTGCAGCAGTGCTTAGGAGAGTGATGTGAACCTTTAGGAGGTGCTTGACCTGTCTTGCCCTGAAAAAGGTGGTTTTTGGCACAGCATCAGACAATCCACCCTCCACTTAAAGATAAGCCTCAAGAGCATAGCAGGGCTCAGCTTGGACTGCTTTGAAATTCAAGTTAATAAGAAATCAGTTTGCTGCTGGCTTTTTGTGTTTGGTTCCTCAGTGCTTTGAAGCTCAAGTGCTCCAGCAGTGGCACTTGTGGCTGTCCCTGGTGGGAGAGGAGCTGGCTCAGGCCCCGGGGCTCGGGTGGGAGAGGAGAGGGCCTGGTTCAGTGCTCACCACACCAGCAGCCTTTGCAAAGGGCGTGAAAAAAGGAAGTTGTGTAACCAGCCCACAGAAGTGAAGTAGGAGCAGGTATTTTCCCCTAGCAAAGTTTTTAACTGTGGCCAAACAGAATAAAGCACTGCCACCCACAAAAGGTCATATTTCATCTATTTATGTCTTTCAGTTGGAATAATGCTGAAAACCTCTTCTCTGGTGTATTTCTTTCTTCAATTTTCCCTCTCCATCCTACCAGTTTTTAACCGGGTGCACAGGGGACATTCATGTCTGCTGCCATTTACCCACCAGCTGCACTCACCGGTCCCTGTGTGCACACAGCAGGAATTAAACTGGGTAGCAGGGCTGCTGCATGAGGCATCACATTGTGCTCCAACACTCCAGGGAAGGGCAGTGTCCAGGTTGCAGCAGGGTTTCAGGGCATGCAGGCAGGACACCTGGCTGGAAATTTTGTTCTGTGCTGTTGTCCCAGGTGCTTTTTGTGCCAGAAGCCCTCCTACTTTTGGTTATCACAAGTATCTCATGAGTGTCCAGCTTGGGCAGTTTGTGTAAAATGCCACCTGCATGGTCCCATTTCACTGAACTGAGCAGAATCGGTGACACAGCTGAGATTTGGAAAAGAAAAACACATCTAAGAGAGTTGGTTCTTGGGTCTCCAAGGTGATGCTCTACAAAGTGTTTCTTTGGGAAATTCTTTATGACCGTTTTGCTGTGGTGAGCTGTGTTTCTTTCCCCTGCAAATCCATGTGTGTATTATGAATAAAGATGTATCTTCTTTTGCAGCAAGCTCCAAGTTACTCTGTCACTAAAATTGAGAGCAGAATGCAGTTATCTTCTGAAGGTCAGTGATATTACCCTGTCCTAATTTCAGATCAAACTGTTGTGGGTGTAGGATAAGCTTTCATATCTTTAAAACACTGGATTTTGCAAGTATGTGTTTTATCGAGCTTTCAATGTGTCATTCACCTAAATCTTATGGTATAAAAATGGAAGAGAAGGGACCCAGCTGCAGTTATATCACTATTATTACATTTTGGTTTTGATCTCAGAAGCTTTCCCTGCCCCACTCTTTCAAAATAGAGATTGCTTCAAACCCTGTCTGCCCCTGTGAGAATTCTAACCCCCTCTTGCAGACTTAATTTTGTTAATATGTGATTTGAAGAAGCATCTGAAATTTTAGCTGCTTTTTCAGACCTAAGCTCAGCTGAGTCACCCATTGATAGTTGAAGCACTCATTTAAATATGTAAGAAGAGTAAGTGATAGTTTATGGAGAAAACGTCCATGCTTTAGTCAACTCTGGGACCATTTAACCTCAGAAAGATGTTGGTTCCAATGGAGTTAGTGTGGATTCTCATCTGTCTCTCTCTGGCCTCCAGGTATGCTTTACTATGGAGCCCTAAATGGGAAGCTGTTCACAACAAAGCTGGGGAATTCCTTTAAGTGTGCCAGCAGGCAAATCTTCACCTTGGAGAGGAACTTCCAGATCCTTTTTGTTCATGTGCAGCTGCAGGCATTTGACATTGTTGGTAACCACTTTGGAAAAGGTGAGTAGGATACTCTTCCACCCTTCCCAGACCTACATGTCAGCACTCTTGTAGCCTGATGGATGTAATCTGCTAAATTGTACCCATACACATCCCACTGCTGTTTTCTCAACCTTTCCTGAGTCATTTCCAACACAGTGCTAATACTTACGGAGGCTGGAAAAATATCTTTCCCCCCTGCATTCAGTACCTTCTGTTTCACCTTCTCATTAAAAATGTTCAACTTTACAGCCACAGTTTTCTTCTTCATCCCTTTTCTCCTGGAACAAGCAGAGGTGTGTTCACCACCAGTGCACTGCCCAAACCCCAACATGTAAAGTTCATTTCCAGGTCATTGTTCTCAATATAGTCAGATTTTAGCTATTTTTAAATGCTCCTGATACTCATGTTGTCCCACAGCTGCAGCAGCAAAACTGCCAGCTAATAAGGGATGGTTGTGAATGCAGAATGATATTTTCAGAGCAGCTGTGTCTAGACATGATGAACTGTGCTCCTGAGGAGGAGCACAACTGGCCCACTCCCAGCTTCAGAATTAAACGTGATGCTCATCTCTACAGTTTGTCTTTTCTTGGAGAAACACCACAAAGAGGCAACCAGGTATCTCAGTAAAAGACAAGGACAGACCAGAGAGGGGAACTAAGTGGGACCTTGTGGTCTCTTTCAAGTTGTCCATCTTCTCATTTCTGTGGCTTCCTCTCAGGACATTTCCATACAAGAACTCAAATGCACAGAGGGGCTGACCAGCTCTCTAGCCCTTCAGATGCAGCAATAAAACATTCTCCCTTCTGCCACTTGCCTTTCTGTGTGCTTACAAAATACTGCCCCTGTATTCTTCTTTTTACATTAGATCTGTCTTTTGACTCAGTTTGGCTCTGTTTGACCAATTCTTCTTCTCTTAGGTCACCATGTTGGTTACCTTTTTCATTCTAAAAGGAATATAATGGGAAACAACATTTGGGGCTTTTTAAAGATAAAAAAACCACTGAGAATTTCCTTTTCCACACTGAGAATTTCATCTATGCTCTCATTCTCATGAAGAATTTTTTCATGGGATAACACTGAGCTGGAAGAACTCATGGGATCCCATCTGGTCCCTGCATTCCCATTCAAATGTGTATAATGAATGATCTTAGTTATGGGATTAGATATGGCCTCACCTCAGCTGAGAAAGATGCTGTCTTTCTCTCCCTCTCTCTCCCCCTCCAAGTCAGACTAATCTCTGCTAGTCAATACCATATACAAATTTAAATTAGTTTTGCTCTTAATCAGAGAGCTGAGAAAACAGCTCCCACCTTTGAAATAATTCCCCAGTGGCTACAAAATAGTCATGAAACTGTTGTGTATTGGCTGTGTATGCAGATTCTGAAGGAGAAAATCCCCAGTGAAGGAATGACTAAACACATCACCAACCTCCTCCCCTTGGGTATCTCAAGACTGACAGTTTCACTTCTCTTGCTCCTGATTTGCTTATCTTTAAATGGGGAAGAAAAAGAAAACAGTAATGGTCACTGGTTTCAAGTTCTTTACAATTTTGTACAGATTGCAGCAGTGTTTATCAATAGCTTCATCTGTTTGAGTCTGGAAATCTGTAAAAGGGCCTTCTGTACTTCAGTGCATCAGAAACAATTCCTAGAGTTCATAGAGTTCATTCCTTCATTCCCAACGTTTCCTCAAAGCAAAATGGCCAATTCAAACATCTCTGGCTTTTACAACACTTACATGCAAATAATTTTCAGCTCATTTAACAGCAGGTTACATTAACCAGACAGAGCTTTTAAAAGGCAACCTCTGTTTGAATGCTCATGCCTTCGGCTTTGTGGCATTGCGTCACCATCTGGATTAGACTAGAAGAGGATCAGACTTTGGGAAGAGCCATGTGGAGGCTCTGGAGCTGTGACATGATGTCATGCACTCCACATGTTCCCTGGGCTCACTGCCCGCTGTCAGTGTAAAGATTCCCATTGGGGAAAAGCCCAAGCCAAGCTACAGCCTGTGCCAGCATGGTCATGGAATGACACCCGAGGCTTTTATCTCAGAGCGCTGTTGAAACCTGCCTCGGAACAGTCACAGGGAGTGAGAGGGGCACAGGGTGTCGGATCTCCCTCACATCCTGGCTATAAACTGGATTTACTGCTGAGCTGGGATGTACTGTGGGGTTTAGCTGACCATGCTGCCCTGCTCAGAGAACAGTTTACTCTGCAGGTGCCACTCACAGCAGCATGACAAAGGTCTGTCTTTCCCTGGAGCCCGAGGAAGGACCATTCCTGTAGATCTGATGGAAGATGTACCTGATCCAATTCTGGGATAACACATTAGTGGTCATTCCCAGACATTGCCTTCACTCCCAGGGCTACACTTGGATTTTGAATTTGAGACTGATCCAGCTGTTGTTACTGGGTACATTTCCCATTTCTGTCAGTGGCCCACATGGTGCAGTCTCTCCATAGGAAAGCTGCCAATTTACCTCAGTCTAGAAGTTCACTTTTAAGTAATGTTTCTCTTTATTCAGAGGATGACTTGAATATTCATTTGGGTAGGAACTGGCTGAGGAAGTCAGGATTTGCCCTCTCTGTAGCTAAGAGATATGTTTGGAGTGATATCTTTGGATGGTCCTTCAAAGATAGGACTTGTGTCAGAACCTTTTCTGATATCATCATAAGTACAACAAAATTGCAGTGGTACTGCTAGAGCAACTCCCTGGACTATGTCCAAGGCTTCTGCCTTCCTGGTCTCTGGATATTCTGAGTTAACCACCATTATCCACAAATATTCTGAATTAAACAGAGAGAACAATTAGAATTTGATTTTTCTTAGGAAACACTGACTTAACAAGGATCCCTGCTGCACTAATGATGTGCTGAACTATGGGCTTCCATCTCTGGCCTGATCCTTTTCACTGGGAAGAAGCAATCAGATGTCACACAGGAGCAGTTTTTGACCATGCAGGATGTGTCTTGCTCTTTGTTTTTAAACTGGCACTTTGTATTGTGATGTTCCCCATCTGCTTTCAGCAAGAAAGCTCCTGCTGTGTGTGTGCTGAGTGGTGAAACAATTCCTGTAGACATGAGGGAGCAGAGCGGCTCTAGGCAAGCACAGAGCTACTGCAGAAGGGGCAAGGATGGTTTTCTTGAGATAAGGCTCACCACAGATAAAAAATGTAGTAAGTATAGCTCAAGAAAAAGAAAGAGAAAACAGAAGAAAGCAAGGTTTTGAGAACGTCTGGCTTGTATTTGCCAGCTTCTCTGGAATACAGATGTACAGTCTAGGAGTATGCTGTTCTGCTGAACATTCTCTGATCTCCTTTTCCTTTCAGAAGAAGAATGTTTTTTTGATAGAAACAGCAAAGCAGCTCCCATTGCAGTGTGCCTGAGTATTCTGGGATTGTTTGTCATTGTGTTTGCCACCTTCCTGATCTCCCGGAGAAGGCCACACAGAGGATACGAACGCATCTGAGGTGTGCTTGTATTTCCAAATGTGTGCGGCAAGCAGAGAAGTCACAGGAGTTTTTGCTTCTGCCTGGCAATCTCCCTGCCCTGAAGCCACATTTTTAAGTGAGATGACACCATGTGTTTACAGCTAATGAATGTTTCTAGAAGGAGTTTCTTTAAGGTGGGAAGGAGAGAACTCACACCCTCTACTTTAGGCTATTCTTAGCATCTAATTTAGATGTATTGCAGATGACCAAAATGAGGAGCCTAAATTCTCTGTATTATCAATAAAGGAGGTCATTCAGATCACCTAAGCCAAATTCCTAAAAATAGCTTAAAGCAAGCAGTATCACTAACCCCCAGAAGATCCATCAGGTTTGTTAACGACAGTGTTTAGATTTATTAAAAGATAGAAGTCTGACCTTCAGGTGAATAAACCAGAGGCCTACAGCTACAGACAGCCCTGCTAAGGAAGAGCTCACTGAAAGCTTTTTTAGGAACACGGTGTGTGCCAAAATCTCAGGGGAAGTGTCAGTGTGACTCCACTCACAAGCAAGTCCTCACCAGTCCTACAACACAGTTACACTTCCTAAGTGCTTGGGGTTTTCTTACTAAGCCCTTTGCAAAGACACAGTGGTAATTGTGACTCTTAATTGTGAGCTTAATATGTCATGGTCTTGTGAGAGTCCCTCATACCCTGTTCAGACATGGACCTGTCACAGTGACCACACTGAGCCCTGGAAATGCCCCTCTACTGGGGCAGCAGGGTGGTCTCTTAATCCAGGAAGATGCCACACTCACTGGAAATGCCTGGGATTAAGTGACCACCATTGGGGCAGACCTGCATGAGGTCCATGAGGAATGGAAATCCACTGATGCTGTATGGTCAAGGCTTCTGTGGGAATTAAAGGCATGCACAGGCCTTGGACAAACTCTCTGCCCAAGAGTGAGCGTTCTCCAGTGTGCTCACAGCTGAGCAGCTGGATTTTCATATGGAAATAATTTAGAGTTTCTTTAAAGCACACTGATACGCCCTGTAGTCTATTTCCTGCTAAACCAATGATGAAGGCATGAGAATAGTAATTGCTTTTGAGATTTAAGTCCAGCTCATGTTCTTTGTTGTAACAAGGAAAAGCTGCTTGTCACAAAAGATTTACAGAGCTAAACATCTGCACAAATGTGCACACACACACACACACACACACACACACACACACACACACACACGTGCACACGCCACACAATCTGCTCACTGAAGCAAATGACATCAAGATGATAAGAAATTATGTATAAAAACATTTGCAAAAGAGAAAATAATATTAAATAAGAGCACACTTCCCTCAAGGAGTTAGGGTAATGGCTTAAATTTTATGAATAAAAGTTTGGCCTGGAAAAGGACTGTGGAATGGCACTCACTAAACAAAAGAAAGACTGAAGTCATATGCAAAAATGCCTTGACAGTTTAATCTGTATCTAAACAAAATGGAAATGCTGGGAGCTAATTTAATTACCATGAAAAATGGTCCAAATCCTGTGCAGTTATTAATGGTGATGGAACCTCACTGGATTTTCACTGGGTAAAACTGATGGTTACGTCTTGTGAGATATTCCCTTAAGTATTTTTAAAATACTTTTGATATTTTACTAGTATTTAACCACTGCAACTTTACTTATTTAAATGAAGAAAAAAAATAAATCCTTCAATTCCATGAATCAATTAGAGATGTTGGTCTTTTTGAAGCAGGAAACATGGCCATACTGTTCTATGATCAATATAATATGTAGCTGTGGAAGTAATTAATATTCTCTAGAAATGTTCCCTTTGAATCTGAATGAACCAATAAATAAGAAAGATAAAGACAATTTTGAAGCACTTTTACACTTGGAGGAAAATCAGAACAAAGAACCAGCTGTGAGCACAGGAACAGCTGAATACTTTCATAAGGTAAAACAGCACAAGAAATGGGATACCAAACTTTCAAACCTTGAATAAAGACACAGTGATTTGAACTGTATTCAGTTGAACACTCAAATTGAAATGTAAGTATTTCAATTATTGTTTTGTAAAGGGCTCCAGCACTGTTCATAATGCTTAGTGAGCTTTATCGAGCTCATTTTCCCTCCCTCCTTCCCCCCTTAGCAGACAAGCAGCCACTGGACTCAGACTTTGGGCCTAATAAGATCCCTCTAATTCTCAGGATTACTTAATACTATGAATCTGTTGTTTAGAAAGCAGATTTTTATACTCAATTAAAGCATTCACTTTTTTTTTTTAAAAAATGAGACGTCTGGGAGGAAAGGGAAATATATGGAAAGCTTCCATTTGAACATGAGCCTGTGCCTGCAGTAGGGATGTCACTGTCCCACACTGCTACATTTGGACATTTTAACAACAAAAGCTGCCTAAAAAGCTCAGCACACGGTCTGACCCTAAGCTGTTCTGCCCAGGGATCAATAGACGTGTTTCCCTTGTCAAAGCTGAGTCCCATTTCACATGTTCTTTGCATTGTTGGGTTGTGTGATCTGTGTTACTTCTACTGACATGGATATAGCATTTGCTTGTTCTGTTCTGAAAATTTGCTTTATGTTAATACCCAGTCTTTTAAAAAAGTTTGATATCAGCATGAGGACAGAAAAGAGTTACTAATGACTGCTAGTTCTGTGTTTAATATTGTGACACCTGGCATTTTTACCAGTGATGCATGATTAATGTTTTTCCCCATAGTTTTTTCTTTTTCTACAGGGAATCAACTTGTTGGTATTGAACAATGTTTGAATTCAGATTTACCTGATTTGTTCTTATGCTTTTTCTTGCTATTTTTTGTTTGCTATTTTTATGAAGCTGCATTCTGCCATTTGTACATGAATGATACTCTGGGCTTGCTCTAACTGGCACAGGTGAAGTGCACGTGGTGCAAACCAATGAAACAACCGGATGCTCCCAGGAAATGCTGCCAAGCTGCAGCAAAATTCATCCAATGGAGTTAGTGCTTGACAGTAGTAGAGTATCCATTGGAGAACTCATTACTGCATCAGGAGATCCCAGCCTGGAAGTGAAACCTTTTCCCAGCTGCTGCTTTTCCCAGGCCCAGCCTGCATCCTCTCACTTCCATCCCTGATCCCAAAATCCAACCAGCCTGCAGCAGGGATGTGTGTCAGCACAGCAGCATAGCAGGGAGTGTTGCCTCTCCAAATTCAATGCTGAATTAGAATCAGACAGCCCAGCTGCTCCCTGAGCTGCCATGTGCAGCTTTAAAGGCTGGTGCCTGTATTTATTTTATGACAGAATTTAGGAATATATTTAGCTGGTACTTTTTTATCTAATTGAGTGGCTTTGAGGTCTTCCTCTCATTGGGAAGACTCTAGAGGGGTACTTGGTCCTGGGTGTTGCCAGACTTGCTCTTTTCAACTTCTTGTCTGAAGAAACATCTTGAGCAAAAAGTCCCTAAAAGAACAGCATACAAAAAGAGGATATTTGGTAAACTACTTGCACGCTAGGTGGGCCATAATGGTCATACTGTGGGCAGGGGGGAAGTTTTGTCTGCTGTGGAAGGAGATAAGGCTGCAGCTGTATCCCAGAGTGACTCAGCAGCCCTGGCTGACTTCTTCCCCCAGCCACAGACTCAGATCAATCCAGCCCTGAACCAGAAGGTGCTGATCAGGATGATGTGGTGCATTGCTGATATGGTGCATCCACCAGGGAAGCAAGCTCAACTTCTGTGCAAGCATGTGCTGGTCTGGAGGCCGTGGGGCCATCACAGGGACTAGGAGGTGAGCACATCCCCACATCCCCACATCCTGATGGCTCCCTGGTGCTCTGCTGCAGCTCCCATGGCAGACCATCCCCTGTGGTCTCTCACAAACCCAAGACAGAACGAGGGCATCCCAGGAGCACAATGATGTCACACTTAGACAAGTCACTGAGAAGTTTATAAAGCAAGGTTTAATTTCTTTCAGTCCTTTTTGTTTTCTGATGGGTAAGCCCAAACTAAGAAACGGCTGTTAATTCAGTTGAAAGAGGAAAGGAGATTAGATTGGCATCTTGAGTGGCTGAACATGGCTTGGCTGATCACTTCTAGCTTTCTATAATGTATGGCTGCTAAAAATAACTTGCTTTGAGAAGTAAGATATGCCCTTTATTTTTCTATTATTGGTGTTTCTATAATAAAAGCTGTATTTAATCATTAGACTGTGCATTGCTGTGCAATGATTTTATCTCTGAAATGGCTGAGTGAGTCTCACATGTTGTGCTCTTCATGAAGAAAAGGTTAGATGGACTGCAGGAAAGCAGAAGACGTGGTAAAGATGGGGGAGAAAAACCAATCTCTGTGCTGCCAGCAGCTGATTGAGGAACTTGGCTGTTGGAGAAGTGGCAGTGAGGGCATCAGAGGGGCCATAACTTCCCTCAGGGACAAAATACCAGAATTATGCTTCACTTCATTGCTGGTGTCCATGCACATTGCTACATGATGGATAATTTAATGTCACAAGGTGAAAACTTTGCAAGCCCCTCGATTTGTCCTTCAGAAGAAAAGCAGGTCTGCCTGGAGAGCAGGGGTAGTTTGCTCTGCCCTTTGGCACTTGCTTGGCCTGTTGGTACAATGTTAAATTTGGAGCCAGGTTTGCACCTATTTAAGTGGGCAAGATTTCTCACTTGTTCATGTCTTAGAAGCTGGGCTGGTAAATACACACTTGTGTGTGTGAAGTAGGCCCTCAAAGGCTGCTGGTGTCTCAAAATTCTCTCTTTCTTGACAAGGTTTAGTGGCAGATGGAGGAAGTGTCAACCATTTTTACTTAAAGGTAAAAAGTCCCCATCTATGAGTCATACCCTGGACTGTCCCAGAGTCACAAAGGTTTGGAATTCGTGGAAGAAACGTAAAGACATCAGAGTGTTTAGAAGAAAACAGAATGAGAAAAAACCCTACTTTTTAAAGCATCAATTTGAGCAAAATAACAAGCATGAGAAGAGAAAGATTTCTATGGAGTTAACCCTCTGAGATTAAGGTGACAAGACACTTGGAGGCTACACTTCCCTCACGTCCAGGGCTGTGGCCATTGCATGCCAACAAAGCAGGGGCCTGTGGGTCTGAAGTTTATCTGCTACAGCAACATAACACTGCTGGGCTTTCATTAGCATCTGGGCTGTCCAAGCTAGCCACAAAATGTCACAAAACATATGTTTGTCTTTTTCTGCGAGTCTTATTGCCTATGGAATTGGTCGATCCCAAGTACTTTATTAAATTATAAACGAATTGACTGACTCAGTTTCTTATGTAGCTCTTTCATCACAATTTTAGAGAGGAGCAGGTTGCATTTCCAACATGCAGAAACAAAATGGCTGTTAGGAAAAAAGAAAGTGTTCAGTCTGAGTCAGGATATCTGTGTTTATTAAAGACACAGATCTTGGTTTTGAACCTCAGTTTTACTGAGGCTTTCCTATATCAAAAATGTTTGAACACTATGAACCATGAGTACAGCCAATGTTTAACCATGGAATGACATTTTTGTCATCTGCTCAGGAAAAATGAATTCATTTTCAAATTATGTTTTTCACAATCTGCTCATGGAAAAAATTGTTATGAGAAAACGACTCAAATTATTAATCAAAACAGCTTTCAAAATATGCCCAGCTTCCACAATAATTTTTTTTTTTAAAATGTTGCCAATCCAACCTATCTGCTACATCAGTAGGTTCACCTGAGTGCTTCTGTCTGTGGATGTGCACATCAAACATACTAATGGTATCAGTGAGGAAATTATTATTTCTGCATTTAAGCTTTATTACACTGCACTTTCAAACATCTGCATGCATAATCTGGTGATCCCGCTTGACTTTGCAAGCCCTAAAAGCCCTGCTGGCAGGACACCTCCACCAAGAGCAGATTTGCAATATAAATGAGTTTGCCCCTTCTATTAGTTCTACTGCTAAAAGCATCAACTCCTCCGTCACCTCTGATTTATTTACTGTAAAATATCTGTTGCTCTCCCCAATGTCCAACAGCTAAACTACATAAAATGCTGCCATCTTGTGTTTCGAGACAAATTAAACACGACATTTTAAAAATCTGGATTCCGAAAGGTGAAAGTAGGATCTACACTGTCAGCATCTTATGTTGAAGAAGACTGGAGTGAATGGATTATGGAAAAGCAGCAGCTTCACTTAATAATTTAGTTTTTAAAATCTCATCCTTAGAGCAAGTGCTGATCCCGCTTGCAGTCAGGTGCAAGGGACAATTTCCCCAAGCTGATCCGGTGTCTGTTTAACCTACTTGAACCACCCAGTCCCTGGTGTGAGGGGTCACCATGGCAAAGTAAAAATAGCAACAGCGGAGCAAGCAGAGATTGCCTGCGTACCGAAGATGCTCTTCATATAAGAAACTGTTAATGCTTCAGAGTATGGAGAACACGTGAGACATTAAACACTGCCACTATTGCAATTGACAGCTTGTGTATTCCTGTTGTGAAAAACCACGGCTGCTTTGCTACTTGTAAACAACAACTGGAAATACTTATTTTGACTGTGCTGGGGCTGGGCAGGTTTAGCAAGGCCGCGCACCCGGGTGGGCTGGGCTTTAAACTGAGGGATATTGGGAAGAAATTCTTCCCTGTGAGGGTGGTGAGGCCCTGGCACACGTTGCTCACAGCAGCTGTGGATGCCCCATCCCTGGAAGTGTTCCAGGCCAGGTTGGATGGGGTTGTCTGGGCTAGTGGGAACTGTCCCTGCTCAAGGCAGAGGGGTTGTAATGAGATGAGCTTCAAGCTCCCTTCCAACCCAAATCTTCTGTGGCTCGGTGACCTGCAAAGCTCCAAAGCCTGAGGGAGCGGAAGGGATCCTGACGGCTTTCTGATCGCACCGCTCAGTGACCCCCTGCACCTGCACGAGGCGGTTTTGATGCAGGAGCAGGGCCCGGGCACAGGGATATTGTGTTACCCGACGATGCCCGCGCCCTTCCCAATAACCCTCACGTTTGTGTGTCGCTGTCCTATTACAACCCCGGATATCATTCCTGAATGAATATGCTTAGCTGAGCCCGTGCACCCATAGGGCCGGCAGCTCTTCGGCGGCGCGCTGCGCTTCATATTTAATATAAATTTATTCCAGATGCCCTCTCAGCGCCGTTTCTCGGTGCTGCCCAGCCTCGCCCCGTGGCAGCCTTTTCCCCGCTCTCCCAGCGCGGGCCCGTGGCCGCGCCCNNNCTGCCTCGGGGCGCTGCGCCGGCTGTGAGTGCGGGCGGGGGGAGGCCCGAGCGGCCCCGAGCGCGGGCAGGGACGGCCGGGCCGGGGGCAGCCGTGGGTGCGGGCCGAGGGCGGCTTCAGCGCCCGGGAGGAGCCGGGGAGAGCTGCCCACAGCGAGCCCGGAGCCCGCTGCCGGGGCAGGAGGGGAAGAGGCTCTGCAGGGCGTAATGAGGCACACAGGAAAGCCGGGCTGCTCTCTGGGAAGGAAGAGCAAATAAACCCTCCCGGGCTTTAGGGAATCGTAGCAGCTGCCGCGGGTCCCATGAAGCTGCCCCGGCCCCGGAGTCGGTCGGCAGTCTGTGCGCAGGGAGGGTGACCATGACAGCTGTGTATTCCATGTTTAAGACATGCACCGATTCCTCCTCCCGTTGTTATGACCGAGCTGTAGTTGTGTGGTGCCGAGGACGTCCCGTGTGGTTTTGTCCGATAACGCTTAAAGAATGCTGGACTTGATCCAAAATTCCGACACTGATTTGCATATTAATTAAAACAGTTCCAGAGGTTTGCTTTCACAGTTGTACCCAGCCACTTCGCCACCGCTATCTCATTTAGTTAGCATTAATCATTTGAAGTTTGACTTTCCATTTCTGAAAGTCTCCATAGCTCTTTCTTGCTCTTTCACATTCTTTTTTCTTGCACCTTTGCCCTACAAAAGCAGCTCTTGTTGCCTTTTTAAGCTTTTCTGTTTTGTGGTGTTCGTGTATTCTTTCCCAAATACTTCACGAGTTGGCCTCTCTGTAATAAATGCGAGTTGTCGGCTGTTCTGTCCACCAAAAAGAGGTTTTTTTGCTTGTTTGTGTAAAAAAAACCCCCTTGATTATTTCTGTTTGAATGCTGCTGAAAAAGCAAAGGGATAATTTTTATTATGTCCTAGTGAAAGTACTTAGGGAGAGATCTGGTGAAGTTTGAGCAACTTCCCTCATTGTACCTGAATATGTTCTGTGTAAATAGATGTATCAGAAGTTTCAGTGCTGTCCTTCTCTCACCTGAAAATAAAGTAGCTCAGTTGCCACTTCTTCATATGCGCTTGTAACACTTCTGTCTGTTTATAATTGCACAGGCAATGGAACCAAGTACGGATATTTGTGAAATGGGCCTCAACGATAGGTATTAAATTTAACTTCATTAACTAGTAGCTTAAATTGCTATGCAGTGTGGATGGTTTTAGAGTATTAGTTGGTGAAAGACTGCGGGGTTTTTTAATAAATATTCAGTATCTTCACTGTTTTTGAAAACAGTAACCTGTAGCTAACCTAACAGAATCTTTAATGTTTAAACAACATTTTGTGTGATTTTGTGTGTCATATTTAGGTATATGGAACTTAATGAAAACTGTTCATTTTTATGATGTTTTCCCCTGAGTCCTTTTCTGATACAAATGTTGCAAAGTCTGTGAGAATTGTTTTATAGGCATAATGGTATTTAAATAATGTATGAAGGAGAGTAAAGGGGTTAAGCGAGATGATTTAAACTCACTCTGTGGTCACGTTACCTAAAAAAGTTATGTTTGGGAATTCAGAGATCTATTTTCATTTTATTGTTTAGTTTTAAGCTATTTAGTTTTGACTGAGAAATCTCTGTCAGTGCTGGCCTTGTACTTCTATGAAGTTGAGGCTGCTGTCATGAGACTTTGTAGAAGTTGGTAAGTCACTGCTTAAAAAACCAAAACAACAGCAGCTGATACCTTGTTATTTCTTTGTGACTGTGTATCAAGGGGGAACACTGCTTTTCAGAAAATGGGAAACGCTTCTGTTCTGAGGGACGCAACACAGGTTTGGTTGTTTCCTAGTTAGTCCAGAAGGTACACAGCACAACTTATGAGCCTAGTTGATGCTTATATAAGATTCAACTTTTATGTAGAAGTGGTTTTTTTTAGGGTTAGGATATATTTCTTGAATTCTAAAAAAGAAAAAAAATAGCTTAAACATACTTCTGCATAAGGACTCCAAGGAAAATCTCCCCCACATAGCGTGGGAATGCTTTTGGGTGAAGCATGTCTTTCTTAATTATTGAAGAAATGCATGAACTTTATAAATAATGTAAAAGAAATCAGAATTTTAAAATTTCTTTGTTTCCAGGAATGTTTTTGTGGATTGGTTTCTTACTGTGCTTCATCCTTTTAAACAGGAGGTCACAGCATAGGGAAGATCCTTATTGCAAACCGAGGAGAAATTGCCTGCAGGGTGATGCGAACAGCCAAGAAAATGGGGGTGAAGTCTGTGGCAGTTTATAGTGAAGCAGACAGGAATTCCATGCATGTAGCAATGGTGAAGTATATTTGTTAAATTTTTGACTGATGTTCGTTCATAACTGTATTTTTCATTGATAAGCTGTATGTGAAAGCAAATTTGGGTGCTGATGCAAAGTTGATTCTCACTTCTGTAGAGCTACTGCCAAGTTTTCCTTTAATGGATGAAACGTTTGCCTAGTCTCAGTCTCAACACCTGACAGCTTTACAGGAAGTGCCTTCAGGTTTGGCTCTCTGACTCTGGACAGCCAAGGGTTGGAGAATGGATTGTGATTTTGGGGAAAGAGTCAGAATTTGTTTCACCCAGTTGAGCCTCTCCATGAGGAAAGGCATTGATTTTAAACTGCAGTCTGAGAAGTGATGTAATTAGCTCAGAAACTCAGTTAAATTTGGTAGTAAACAGTCTCTGTTGTGTGTATTTTTGGTAAAACAGGCAGATGAAGCATATTGCATTGGTCCACCACCCTCACAGCAGAGTTACTTGGCCATGGAGAAAATACTGCAGGTGGCCAAGGTCTCAGCAGCACAGGTAAGGAGATCAGGGCCTTACATTTTCTGTTACTTCCATGTCTTCAGTTCTTTATTTTTGCTTATCTTGCTTTTCCTTAATGCTCTATGAAGCTTCTGAGTTCTAAGCTAAACTGATGCAAAAAGTAGGTAACATTATTTTGTTTTAGGCTATTCATCCAGGTTATGGTTTCCTCTCAGAAAACACGGAGTTTGCAGAGCTGTGCAAGCAACAAGGAATCATCTTCATAGGTCCACCTTCATCTGCTATCAGAGATATGGGTATTAAAAGGTATCTATTTCTGATTTGTTACTTGGTATGCAATTTACAGCTTGGCAAAGCTGATTTTGTTAACAAATGACCAGTTGCTCTCTAATTGTTTTATTCTGTCAGTTTGCATTGTATTTCTATGGTTTTCTTCAAAGGAATAAACTCCAGCTTTGTAGATTCCTGTAGAGATATGAACAGTCAAGATTGTTCAGTTATTGGGATTTTGGTAATTAAATAAGTAATGATTCTACTTTTGCAGAATTGAGGCATTGCAGTGTAATATAGGTAAGGGTTCAGCAGTCAGTTTGGATGGGTCAAAAGAGCAGTGGAAAAGAAACACCGAATTGTCAGGGTTATTGTGGCTCATATAAAATGATAAGTTTAGTTCATCACAGAGGATCTTATTCTTAGTTATTTAGATCAAAGAAATACTTCAAAGGTATGAAGTATAACTCAAGAATATGGAAATGAAGTTATTACTGACACAGGAACTGTATAAAAGTAATTTGAGAGAATTAATTTTTTTATCATCTCATAATGTGAGAGTAAATTGCCTCAGTAATTTAACAAGCTTTGTGTGCATTTTGAAAATGAGAGTTGTTATGCTGGAGTGTTTTATGTGTGGTATGAATGTAGCCTATGTAACAAAAAGAGTTCTGCCTTTGTACAACTTTGAATATTATAGGATACAGTGTTGTAATTTGAAAACATTAGGTTTTGGCCTCTGTAATGTGTGAAGAACAGTCGAACTGAAGTGTTATCCTGCTAGGAGAAAAAAAATCCCTGTTTGAAGCATGTGCTGAATTACAGTCCAATCCTGTGTAACCCACCTATGCAAGTAGTCCTGTCGAGGTCTACTGTGGAACTATTTCCATGGAGAGGATTAACGTTGGGAATGTTAGTTAGGTTTGGAGCTTAAAGTAAGAAAAATATATTATTATCATTCTAAATATAAAACTGTTCTGTCAAAGCACTTCCAAAGCTATAATGTCTGCTGCTGGCGTTCCTGTTGTTGAAGGTTATCATGGAGAAGATCAGTCTGATGAATGTTTAAAGGAACATGCCAGGAGAATTGGATACCCAGTAATGATTAAAGCTGTCCGTGGGGGTGGAGGAAAGGTAAGGAACTCATCTGTTCATCACATGCTGTGAAGTTACCATGTCTCAGGATCTGTAACTCAATATTCTAAAAGATAACAAAAACTGGAAAAGTACTTTTTGTTAAAATTTATTATTAATGGCCAACCTAGCACTATGAAATCTCATTTCCCTTTGATATGAAGAAGATAAGTAGCTGGAATAAACTGGAAGCATTTTGTTTATTTCAGTGGATCTCTAGTAATTCACATAAGCAGAAAAGTTGTCCTATGGGTTTGTGCAAAATTAGATGACTTTAAATTGTTACTCTATGATAGCTTCTGTGACTTCTTTTGCTAACAGGTTTAAATATTGCATAAGAAATGATTAGAAATACCATTTTGTGTCTAGATACTTTTTTACTGTGTGGTGAACTCCCAGTTGAAATCTGATTTTTCTCTGAAATAGATGTCTATAAAAATTACATGTAGAGAATTTTAGTTATTTCTAAAATAGCTATATTTGTTCTGTAATAAATAACTTTTTCTCTGCCAACCTTGGAAAATTTCTATTATATTTGAGAACGAAATTGAATTTTGTGCTCACATGTATCAATGAAATAATAATATCTATTTTTTGCACTTCTTATGGCACTTTCAGTGGGACTTAGGATTATCTTACTGGAAGCTGATGCACAATTTTGCTAAGGTTTATGAAAGGAAGAAGGTGTTATTTTTTAGCTCATTTCTCACTCTGTGTGTGCAACAAGGTTTTTCATTGTGTGCTGTATTTTTAGACACTTAGATAAACTTTTTTCCTGTATTGTAGGGCATGAGGATTGCTCGTTCAGAAAAGGACTTTCTGGACCAACTAGAATCAGCAAGGAGAGAAGCAAAGAAGTCTTTCAATGATGATGCAATGCTGATTGAGAAATTTGTAGATAATCCAAGGTAAGAAATAGATGTTTCAATATAAACACTGTAATGTTTATTCTACTTCTAAATAAACATAACTAGGTTAGTCCTAGGATAAAAATTGGTTTTGTGTGTTTGACTTGCACTGTGAAAGTTGTTAATTTGGTCAAAATTTTTTATAATTTATTGAATTTCTTGGAGTGGCTTTGATTTGAATGGCAGGAATTAAAATGCTACTGCTTGGGATACATGGCAGAGAGTGAGCTTTCTAAAATTGATTTAGGAAAAAAATCACTGTATGATATTTAAACTACAGACCTGAGCCAAGCTGTGATGGCGTTTCTGCTGCCCTCAGGTGTCCTAAACCAGTTATTTAATCTTTCTCTGGTTTGATATTTCAAACAGAAGGGAGAATCTTTAGCTCATGCCTGGCCCATGAAACTGCACCAATTCATTTTTTGTAAAGAACTTCTCACAGAGGTCTGTTTGGTACTCTTACACTTTACATCTGTTTTTCCTTGAAGCATCACTATAAGGAAAGCATTTATTCTAAAGAAATTGAGGGTCTGCTTATGCTGTCAGGTGGGCATGAGGAAAAACTCATTGCTGAGGAATTTCTTTTGCCAGCATCTAGGGATTGTCAGAACGGTGACGTATTTTTATTAGTTTTATGCATAGAATAAAATTCTGCCACCTAATAGTTGTCCTTTGAAATGGTGTTTTGAAGTAAGCAATGTTATTCCTGAGCCAGGGCTGCTGCTGTGTCTTGTGAATTGCTGCACAGTAAATTATGAGAGAAATACTGATTATCAAATTTATAGTGAAGTGGTTTTACTTTTATTATAATAACTAAGGAAGAAGTAGCAGCCTTCAGATATGTGTCTTGTTTATCCTACAACCCATGAGATTTCACTGCAGTAGTTGGTATTAGGAATCCTCCTTCATTTAGGAGATTGACTAAGTCTAAAACAGTTGAAATCCTGCATAGTAGCAACCTCACTTCTACGTTTTTGGCATTTATTTGAAGGCAGACACTTAAACCTGTACGAAATCCTATTGAAATGTACTAGTTTAAAGTCTGTTTAGGGCTTTATCAAAATACATTAAACCATTTATTTTTATGGAACAGACATGTTGAAGTCCAGGTATTTGGTGACCAGCATGGCAATGCAGTGTATTTGTTTGAAAGAGACTGCAGTGTGCAAAGGAGGCATCAGAAAATCATTGAAGAGGCACCAGGGGTGAGCAGAAAGTTGTTGGTATTTTTTGTGGACTGACATGTTTTTAAAGTAATTGCTGTCCCCTATTGAATATATGTTGTGGGTAATAATTTATTTGTAATTCTCAGACCTATTTTAGTTTTGCTGCAGAACATGTTCTGATTGAAAGAACCTGATGTTCTTTAGGAAAATGATTCTCAAGGAAATATTGTGTAGATTTCAAGTATAACATAGATCAGGGTTTCACTACAGTTGTTAAGTACTGTAAAATATTCATGTGTACCACGTTTAGTATCACCAGACTTAACAATACTTTATAATCTTTTTGTTATTTTTTACAGCCAGGAATTAGTCCAGAGGTTCGAAGGAGACTTGGAGAAGCTGCTGTCAAAGCAGCTAAAGCAGTGAATTACGTGGGAGCAGGTAACTCTGCAGAGGTGCAGCTTTTAACCTAATAAGACTTTAAGTCTCAAGCAAATGGCATCTGGTTGTTTTAGAGTATGACACACATCCCCCCAATTATTTTGAGGTTTAAACAAGTAATCATGTAGTTAATTCTGATGTAATTACAGATATAAATTAGCATACCTGAGCTCCAGGCCAGTGGTAGCTGAAGGATAGAAAGAAAAAATTTCAGAGCGGGTAATTTGATCAACTCAACTGTTGTTGGAAAGTGAGCGTTATGAATTAGTAAGTTTGAGCTGAGCAAGTGGAAAATAATTTCTCTTTTAGCATACAAAGGATAATACTTTATATGCAAACTGTAAAGTCTTTAAAAGAAAAACACAACTGACTGTAAAGTCCACACCATTTCAGAGATGAAAAATAACCTCATAAAATTATTTGTAACTTTTTCTCACTGCTTTCTTAGGATATTTATTAAAAAAAAATACACACCCTATGAATATTCAGAATACTTTCAAGCAGTCTTGATACACTTTTTAAAGTGCTAATGAAATGCAGCTCTTACTGTCTAGAGTGGCTACTAAACAGCACAGGTTATGTAAATGTATAGGGAAACAACCCTTCTGTTTTCAGACCTCAGTTTTGTGACCCTTTTAGATAATTTGTATAGAATTTAATGAAATTCAGTGTGTCTGATTTAGAAATAATAGTCTTGGCATAATTGAATTAAGTGCCTTAGGTGTCTTTTCCATAAATGGACACCTAAGATACTCTTTGGTGAAGTGTCCTTTTGTTAAATACTTCAGGAACAGTCGAATTTATTATGGATTCTCAACATAATTTTTACTTCATGGAGATGAATACCAGGCTGCAAGTAGAACACCCAGTTACAGAGATGATCACTGGAACAGACTTGGTGGAGTGGCAGCTTAGGGTGAGTGTCAATTGATTTTACACCTGGAGTTCCTCCTGAGTGCTCTGTGGCACTGCCTGTGAGAGGCCAGACGGGTTTCCAGATCCTCATCTCCTGCTCAGCTGTCAGGGTAGAGTTTCCTTTGCTCCACAGGAACGTCTCACGTTGCTGTATTGGATGTAGAGCATTGTGGAGGTGCTCTGAATTTCAACCAGTCTTCTCCCAGCTGTGTAGAGAGAAGACATTTTTTGGAAGTGTATTTAGAGACATTACAGAGAATGTGGAAAGTGGGAGGGAGTAGGGTCCTGATCTTTCTCTTGCTATGCTGAAAGTTTTTTAAAACCCTAATTAAAATATATGTATGGCCCAAATATCATTCTTGCATCAGACTGTAGGAGGAAAAAATCTTCACAAAAATATATGTCTGGTGTTATACCAGTATAGCCACATTCTGAAATAAATGTACAGTGGGGAGGACTGGAGCAGGGGATTTCCTCACACCCCCAATTTGCAGAGATTACTCACACATTCCAATGATCACAGGAAGTTGTGGGTATTAGGGAACTTGAAATAAAAACCAATTCTGGTTGGATAAATCCAAAACTGAGGACACCAGCTTAAGTAGTGTGAGATTAAGGGTGGGGAAGTATTTAGTGTAATCAGAAAGAAAATTAAAATGGAAAATGCTGATGCAAAAAGAAGGAACATTTGTCTTCCTTATCTGGGCATGGAAATTGGGCATTGAATCCTGAGTTAGAACAGGGATCAAACAACACTGGAAGAAAGAGAGAGAGAGAAGGTGGAAAGGTTCAGTGGTCTTGGCACTTATTCCCTCCTTGTGCTTTTTAAAATATGCTTTCTAGTTGTTCATGTTTAGAAGAAAGATAGCTAATATTTCATATATCAGCACTCCAGAATATTGATTCTGCATTAAAGAAAAACCTATTGTTTTCAGGTTGCAGCAGGAGAGAAGATTCCTCTAATGCAGGAAGAGATACTGCTCCAAGGCCATGCATTTGAAGCCAGAATATATGCTGAAGACCCTAATAATAACTTTATGCCAGGAGCTGGGCCGTTGTTGCACTTATCCACCCCCCCAGCAGATCGTTTCACCAGGATAGAGACTGGAGTCAGGCAAGGTAAAACTGAAGGCAGTGATGGAAGAAGAAATAATTAACATCGAGGACTTTTCTTTGTAAGCATTTCCCTCTTTGGCCTAAATAAGTTTGTCTAAAAGAGTGTTGTTATAAAGAGAAATCTCTGCAGAATTATCTTTCCTTGTGATTTTCCCTGTACTTTTGGCCAATCACTGAATATTTTGTTTACCTCTTCTTTACCTGTACCCAAATTAATGTCCATTGGCTCATGGTGACGATCTTCTCACTATTTAGTAATCTTGCATTCTGATTGCAATAAAGAAAATTGGATTTGAATAATGTTACCTCTACAGAGATTTATAAAAAGTCAGTGCTGAAGTTGTCCTTGAAATTGAAAGGACATCATAATGTCCTTCAACAACTTTAATCTTGAGAGAAATGTGTCCATGAATTGTGCCCGAGTTGGATGCCATGTGATGTCCAATACTTTGCATTACCAGCTTTCACAAATACTTGGTTTCACGTTACAGCATTTTTGTTTTATTGACACATTTTAGGTGATGAGGTTTCTGTGCATTATGACCCCATGATTGCAAAGCTGGTTGTTTGGGCTGAGGACCGACAGGCAGCTCTCAGAAAGCTGCGGTACAGTTTGCACCAGTATAATGTAAGTGGGAGGAGCCCTGTGTGGTGTCACAGCTGAGCTATCAAAGCATGTGTAAAATACTACAGTAAACCAAAAGTGGTTTCTAAGAGGAGCCTGCATTGCCACTGCCATTTCAAATTCATTAGTTCTTTGCAGAAGTTGTATTTTTTCCTAATTTGCAAACTGTTTTCATTGGTGGAGTGAGTAGAAATGAGTGTGAAGCCCAGTTTTACACGGAGATTTTTAAGTGTGTGATGTCGTCAGTTGGACGATGCACCTGGGACTTTGTAGAAGAGTAAGGCTAAACAACATTTTCAATTGCAATTCAAAAGCTTGCTCAGACTTAAAGGCTTTCTTACATGGAATTTGTGCCAGACAATGTTTGCTTGTAATTTTTAATTTCTGAAAAGAACTAAAGTTTTAGACAATACATGTGGTAAAGAAATATGCTGTTAGTTCCTTTTAAGAAACACTCTGTTTTCCCCTATGAAAACTACAGGTATTCTTACTGTTTTCAGAAATGGAATTCAGAAGGTTTGGCTTGAGGTGAGACTGAATATTACTTGTGCAGAATCAATTTACACTTCTAAATCAACAACATGAACGTGACTGAGGTAGTGAAAATGTTGAGCCCCTTACTATTTTAGCTAAAAATGAAGTTTACTGCAAGGGAAAGAGATAAAAGAATTCTTTTGTCTTTTCCAGAATTTTCTTAGCAGTTCTGTCAGTAAATGTTGACAGCATAACATAGTTACTAGTTTCACTGATTTCTCTAAAATAATGGTGTTGTTTCATTAGGTATTTTGCAATACAGGAAATGGATAGTATCTAGTAAATTTAAATTTAAAAGTCCCTCTTCCCACTTACTACTATTAAAAGATCAATTATGGGATACTGAAACTATTGTAATTAATTTTTAATAAGAAGCACTTGTCAGGTTAGGAATGTTCTTTTAAATACTCAGAGCATGATTTTCCAAAAGAGTAAGGTTTTTCTGAAATTACCTCCTGTTACTATTGCTGGGAAACTTTCTTCAACTTGACAGTGGACAAAGGCAGCAGTTAGAAAACAGAGTGCTTTTGAGAAAGCAGCTCTTGGGTTTTTGGTTTTTGTTTTGGTTTGGTTTTTTTGTCTTTTTACATTCAATTGTTTAATTGATAATAAAACAGACCAGTTGAATGAATTACCTTTTATTGATAAACTTTGTGAGCAGAAAGCTGCATATTCATCACTCAATTTGGCAATATGCTTCTGTTTCTTTACAGATTGTAGGATTAAGCACTAATATTGATTTCTTACTGAGCCTGTCAGGACACCCACAGTTTGAGGCTGGAAATGTGCACACTAATTTCATTCCTCAACACCATGATGAACTATTTCCAACCAAAAAGGCAACTCCACGTGAAGTTATGTGTCAGGCAGCTCTAGGGCTCATACTGAAAGAGAAAATGCTAACAGATGCTTTTAGAGATCAATCAGATGGTAAGGACCATTGTTTTGTTTTGTTTTATTTTGTGAGCTGACATGCAGTTATTTAATTTGCACGTTCTTTCTTTGCCCTGCTTTGTGCCTGCTCAGGGTTCTGCGTTCGGGCATCTCCCAGATATTTACATACAGAGCAGACTGTAACTTTTGTTAAGGGACAGGTATCGGATGTATCACCTCTGTAATGTCCAGAGTACTTCCCAAAGCACTTCAGACAGGCACTATCTGAAAGACCTCAGGGTTCATGGTCAGTGACACTGTGAGCCCTTTGCTCTTGATAAGCACAAACAGTGACCTTCTGCCTCTGTTATTCCTACAGTTGGCCCAAGGTCTTCAGACATAAAATTGACTGTCCTCAGAGTGGGAGAGGCAATGGGGTTTAATGGAACCTTCCCCTAAAGGTTAATCAGGACCTGCTGTGGTGTAGTTGAATTCCCATGCTCTCTGGTCCTGTTCAAGGATGTGTTTGTGGAAAACAGCCAGTGCCCTTTTTAGTGCTTGTTGTGTCATGTTTTCTGTAGGTTACACAGCATCAGTTTATTCAGTGTTGAAGATCAAGGGATTGTCACTCTCTTGTGCCCCAGTCTTTTCTGTGCAGTATAAATACATAAATATGATGGTAGCAACAGTAGGACAGTGATTTTAAGGTCTGAGTGTTATGTTTTGCCAAAGTAGAATGGAAATAACATATCTGTGTAAATTGTGTTTTAGATAAATTCTCGCCATTTGCATCCAGCACTGGTAGAAGACTAAATATATGTTACACTAGA
Organism: Oreocharis arfaki; assembly: GCA_013398015.1. Taxonomy (NCBI): domain Eukaryota; kingdom Metazoa; phylum Chordata; class Aves; order Passeriformes; family Paramythiidae; genus Oreocharis; species Oreocharis arfaki. Next base: position 514,436 of record VZRR01013922.1, on the reverse strand, counting down.
AAACTGTCTCTGCTGGATGGGGAAAACAGTAAGTTAATTAGAAAAAGTGTGTGGAGGGAAAGGATACTCTGATGGATAAAGTTATTTTAACTGATGCTTGAAAATTCAGGCTAAGAAACAGCAAACAGAAGCAGTATGAGTTTTATGTGGTGTAAGATGGGAATTCACAGAATTGCATGTTTAATCCACACTGTTAGATCTTGAGGACATGTAAACCAAATTCAAATGACTACTAATTAATGTTCATCATTTAAATGAATGAGGTTGAGATTTAATAAAGAGCAGAGACTTTTTTTATTGGTGCAAAAGTGCTCAGTACTTTTTCCCCTCACAAACTTGTTTTTTTCCAGATAAACTTAGTACATATTTCAGAGCATAATTTCAAGTGTTCATCTTTCAAAGAAAAATTATCTGGAATTCAGTATGAGATCTGCAGTGTGTAGTAAGCTAATACAAAAATACTTGTTCTTTTCTTAGTGTTGGTAGGCGTCATTTTTATAAAGACTTGATATTGTTTATATGTCATTCTCTAGATACTATAACTAAATCTACTCACACATGCATATTTTGTTTTACTGAACAGTTGTGGATGTAGCTGTAAGTTACAATCAAGATGGGTCCTACAAAATGCAGGTACAAGTACAATTATTTCAGATATTTCATTAGCTAAGAGTCTTTTTCTTGTAGATGTCTTAATTGTTACTAAGTAAGTAAGATTTAAAAGATTTAATAAGTAAGATTTAAAAATACATTTTTTAAATTCCAGAATTGTTTATGAAGAATCACAGGTTATGAGGGTACAAACACAGTCTTTTGGTTTGTTGCTCAGGAATGGTTAACCTTTGTCCTTATAAAAGCATTTAACTTTCAGATTCAAGATAAAACATTCCTGATTTCTGGAGAGATCATGAAAGAAGGTGATTCCCTTTACTTGAGATCATCAATAGATGGAACAGTGTCTAAGTCCAAGTTGGTCATTTTGGACAACACCATTTATCTCTTCTTCCCGGTAAAGTTCCTTTCTTGATTTTCACAAATTTAAAATGTCAGAATTTTATCTATGTAATTATAATAATTTGTAAGAGAACGGAAAGAGAATCAAAATTTCAGTTTCTTATTTTGACCTGTCATGTTTTGATACTTGTTGGATTTATAGTTCTAATTAGAAGTTCATTGCTTATGGTCAGTGAGTGAGAAAATGAGTTACTTTTGGAAAGGTAAAATACAGTTGGTGAATCAGATTTGGAAATGATGATTTAGAAGGGGGGAGCACAAAATATTAAAATTGTCAGGTATTTAAGTTTGTCACAGATCAGTAGGAAGTATTTCAAACTGACAGTTATTTGGAAGTGCTTGTAACTGGTGTTTTCATTTCAGTTACATACATATGACAAGAAATAAATCAATAATGGTCTGAGAAGGATAACTTCAGCTAATATTAAAAAATGGAATTATGAGGTACCATGGCATTATATGCATTGCATAAATGCAAATGACAATTGAAAGAAGAGGTACCCTAATTTGCATTGTTAGACTGGTAATATTTTTATTTGCAGTTAAAAAGACGGCAAGGTCTTAAAGTAACTCAATAATAACGTAATCTAAATAAATAAATTATTATTTATTAGTTTCAGTAATTAACCTCTAGCTCTGAGTCCCTTGAGATTTTCAGCAGAATGCAGCAAAAACTGTGCTGCTCCAGTGATGAGGACAAAACAACTCACGCTGGAATGGCAAAGCTCAGTTTTCCTGTGGTATCAGAGTGGTGTCTGGGGTGAGCGATTGAGAAGGAATCACAGGATTTTAGGGCATGGAAAGGATGTGGCAAGAATGAGTCTTTGGCAAACTCTGGGAAGCAACTCTGAGGGGACTTAAAGGATTTTGAATAACTGAGAATTTTTGACTAAATATAGCACTGAACTAATTTTATTGTAAATTATGAAGCACTCACTGGCAATGCTTGGCAGTGAAGATGCCAATGTGTCTCCTGCTTGTTGCTCCAACCTGCCTGCCCCCTGTGCAAACAACCTCTATGCATTTTCCAAAACTTTCTGTGCTGCTGATGCATGAGCAGGGAAGGTACAAATACAGGGTTTGTATGAAGATCCACGTGGAGCTGCTTTGTCAGAGGGGGTTGTTCCTTTTTTGCTGGTCCTTCCAGCAGCAGGTGTGACTTTCAAGGCCTCAGACACTGGCAAAGCAGTGACCATGACAGTCCTGCTGCCCTGACCCTGGGGTCTGCTGCCCTCAGAGCTGGCTGGTTTGCCTAAGGCTGCATCTGTTCTTTCCCTGTGTGTCAGCCCATCTTCTGGTGCTGTTATCTCATGTTGTTAACTCACCTGCCCTGGATTTTCTTTCTGTAGGAAGGCAGTGCTCAGATTGGCCTCCCTGTGCCCAAGTACTTGTCTGCAGTGAGTTCAGGGGCAGAGCAAAGTGGAGCTGTAGCACCCATGACGGGCACAGTGGAAAAGGTAATTACAACAACATGGATGAATGAATGAATTCTCCAATATGTATCTCCAAGTTCACTCTTCCAGAAATGGTGCTTCTGTACTGCCAGGAAAGAACTGGAGCCAGAAATGACAGTGCTTCTGGCTGGAAAAAGCCCTGTTTACTCTATGAGTTTTCAGCAGCCACACAGGACTTTTTAAGGCTTCCAGACTTCTTTCTCTAGAGCTCTGGAAGATCTGAACTAATGTTACTGCTTAACTAATTTTTTCTTCATCTTAATTACTTCCCAAGTCAAAGCTTCCTGAAGCTTTGATTCAAAGCTGTTTGATTCATTTCATCTAACAAAAGAGTGAGGTGCTAGATGCACTTGGAAAAAAAAAATAAACTCAGAAATGCCTTTTTTGTAAGCTGTGTGTTTATTTCTTTTCTTTAGCTCAGCAAGTCTTGTGTATTTCTCTGTGCAGTGACAAAGTTTCAAGAGAAAGAGATTTTCAGTAGAGGTTAGTGGTTGAAAGATTCAACCACTAATAAAAAGGCAGTAAAAAGGCATGAAGGGTGGAGTACATGGAATGTGGATCTCTGACATACTGAATGAACATTCCAAATCAGAATAATTGTTGAAAAACAAGGTAGCTTCTGCCACCTTCTTTCTGGGTGTTGCTTTAAAGATATCCTGGCTCCAGAAAGAGGTTCTGCACTTTTCTCAAAATAGAATTGCTGAAGCCCAGAAAGGGTAGAATATACATCATCTCTTCTAGTGTTTCTTCTTTGATAGGTAAATGGCTTCCTGCTCATTCTGGCAGCTGGTACTGACCCTCTTTCTGTTGGCTCTGCCTTCCCTTGAAGAGATCTATCTAGAACTATTCCCTATCTAGAGAACTCAGATACCCAGATCAACAAAAATAAAGATAACAGGAGGCTGTTTTGCAAAACCACACTCACTCTGTGGATTGTGTTAGTCAAGATCCAGCTGATGATTTTGAATGGTACAGACATAAATGATTTTTTTTTCCTCCCAACTCTCTCCTGAATTGCAGGTGTTTGTGAAGGCAGGGGATAAGGTTCAGATCGGAGACCCTCTAATGGTTATGATAGCTATGAAAATGGAGGTAAGTGACATAGGAATGTTTTAATTACTGAGAAAATTAAAATCTGATCAAAATTTAATAATTTTTGGTTGCATTATTGAAGTATGGTGTAGAGTGCAGCTTGCAGATGTCAGTCTCACTTCGTCTGCTGTAACATCAGTGTTGTGTCTGACTAGATTTCAGAGGATTACATTTGCTGTCAGTTTATTAACAAATGATGATTATATAACCCATGGTATTCTGCAGCTGGTTTAACATGCATTTGGGTGGTGGTGTCAGGCCTTCTGTCCCCTCCTCTCCTTTGACTTTTCTAGCAGAAAACTGTCTCGTTGTATCTCTTGCTCCTTGGTTGTGATACAGGCACATGGATGTCTGCAGTTACTTCAGGCAGAGATGCAGCCAATGGGGACTTTGTAAATATACACAGGATTCTTCTTGTGTATAATCTTATTAGTATTATTTACATAAAGTTTTATGAGGAGCACACTAAAGATTCCGTGTAATTATCCACATAGCATTCAGAGAACTGGCATTTTGGCCATTTTACCTTGTCACACAGCTTGACTGTAGCTCAGATTGCTTGAATTACAGTTTTTGTAGCCTGAACTGGTTTGGTTTGACTATTAGTTTAAAATAAACCTCATGTGGCAGCAGAACTAACACTGTTGAGAAAATCTGCCTTTCCCTTATCATGTTCTTTTTTTAATTACACTCAAATTCCATTAAGTAAAACAACTGTGTGCACTAAAAAAAACCTACACCCAAAATGCTTTGCAGTTGGATGCTGAATGTGTTTGTGCCTCTTCAGCTGATATCTCCAACTGACATTATCTGAGGTTTTTTAATTGCCATTGAAATATAAAATGTAAAATTTAAAAAGCAAATTATTATTTAAATGAGTCCTTAGATGTGAGGATGTAATATCTGATACTAAATGTTTTGATATGAGACTAACCCTATGTAGGAAACTACCAAGAAGCAAAGCTACAATACAAAGCTAACCTGGTACAGTGACAAGCAGAGCAGTTAGGGGTTGGTGTGGAAGCATGCTGTCCCTTTACTGTCATTAGTAGCTGTATTTGTATTTCATCTGCATTTTGCCAAATATCTGCCCACTAAAGGCCCCTCCTGGCCAGAAAACAGAAATATCTTTAGTAAATCTGCAGATTTCTCTTAAGGGAACAAATCTGCTCTCTGATTAACATTTTGGATTAAAACTGTATTTTTTCTGTTTGGCAACAACAACAAAAAGTATTAGTGAGGTAAAATAACAGTCAGCTGTTCATACTGATGATAATTCATATGATGATGATAATTCATATAAATGCATTATATAGCATTTTTCTCCTCAGTATACTTATCAAATATTCATGAGAAAATAAAACTTGAAAATGGACTAGGATACTGTTTAAAAGAAGGTTTAAAATAAAAAATGTCATGTTTTATTTTAAAATAAAAAATGTGCTCAGTTCTAATTGCACCAAGAAGTAATATTAGCATTTGCTGGAGAGAGAGAGAGAGGAGGAAAACCCCTGAGTTGTCTGCTGTTCACTCTGGCTGTGTTTCTGTGCAGCACACCATAAGGGCTCCCAAGGCAGGAGTGATAAAAAAGGTCAATTTCCAAGAAGGTGCCCAGGCCAACAGACACGCTCCACTTGTTGAATTCATGGATGAAGAGGCAGAGTCAAAATAAAATTCAAGGAAGGTGCATTTTATTTTTTCTACTCTGCTGATTTTCTCCCAGAAGAAGATTTCTTCATATTTTCAGCAAACGGTTTTGTACAACTGGGGGATTGGTTTCCTCTGCACTTCCTGCATAGTTTGACTGTAAATTCTGCTGACTTCCCTGAACTTTGGGTATCACTATACTGTAATTGTATTTGTAATTGTATTTATAACTTCTGGACCTATGTGATTGTTGTCCAGTGGTTGTTTGCCTATGGAAAGGCAATAGACTGGAAGATGTGGCACTCGAGAGGATCAGAGAGGTTAACAAGGACTATAAGGTACAGACAGGTTGAGTTCTTCTGCCTGCTTATTCACAGCTGCCTTTTTTCCCTTAAATATGAGGAGATTGATTTGAAGGAAATCTGAAAGACAATTGTTTTATTTTCTGGCAAAATTCCTGTTTGTGGCTTATGTTTTTGCCTTAATAGGGAATTCAGGATTATTCCTTAGCCCAGAATCCCTCTTGATCATTTCTGGTGCATTTCTTTTTCCTGTTTACCTCAATGAGTTGTGAAAATTTGCATTTCAAAAATTATTTTAATATACCTCAGAATATCTGTTACAAAGCATTTTTCAAATACATTTGCTACACTAATCAAAGTTGGAAAGTAACTGCTTTCTAAAAATACCATTTGAACTTTAAACACGAAGTAGTAACATAGAAAGATAAGCTTATTTAATACTTAGAGAGTGTGCCAAAATACAATACTGACTTCAAAATCTTCATTACTGTTACCATATTGTTCCTGTTCTAGTGTATTTCTTATTGGCTGGAATGAAGTACACAAAAGTCTTTATAACAACATGAAATGTTACTAAGAATAATAGTTTTTTTTTGTATCTGCAGGGTTTCAGAAGGAAAAATTGGTAGGTTTTTGGATATGCAAAGAAAAATAATTCTCAGACTAAGCATACTGATCATTTGCCATAAATTTATTTTAACTTATTTTAAAAGCACCTTAGAGAAACAAGAAAAAGGAAAGAAAAAATGTTTTAATTGTTGCAAACTTTGAAAGTCTTTTCATCTTTCAGTTAATGTGAAGTTCTGTTATCATGTGAAGTATTGATATGCTAATTTAATTAAATCATCTGGCTCATACTGCAGAAAGGGACGCACCAGATGCTGCAGTGATCCCAAACCTGTAGTTAAATCTGTGCAAATGGACCCTTACCTGAAATCTCATTTCTGAATCAATATACAGTATCATGGGGAATTCTCTGATCTGCTTCTGTAATTGTGCAGCCTTGCCTGCAATGCAGAAAAAAAATGGTAAAAAAGCAATGGCTCTGGATGGTCAGTGTATTAAAATCATATTTTAATACTTTTCAATTTTCCTTCCAATCCTATGGTCAACTAGAAATTAATTAAACTCCAGTGATCATCTTATAGAATATTGCCACAGTGATTTTAATTTACTGCCAAATAAAAAATTAAGTGTAATTTTGAATGTTTGTTTTGATTTTTCTCCATTTTGTTCTTCCCTTGGTTGCTTCTGTTTGTACATTAGATTAGAGGGTTTAAGCAGCTGTTTCTGTATCATCTGATGATGATGAGCACAATCTGCAGATCACATTTAGGAGGCAGTAATCCAGACACTCGTGATGGGTTTCACTGCAGGTAAGGTTAGGCATTTGTTTTATCCAGAATTGAATCTCTGTATAGAAACATGAGCTCAGCCTCGAAGAGACCCGGCAGCTCGGCATTTATTTTTTTCTCCCTCTGTGACGTGGCTGTTTCTAGACCGACTTTGCTGCACTGAATCTGTACCAAAACATTAAAACTCCCAGCAGGAGGTTCTCTGCCCGCTCAGTCTGCACAGCTTGGCTGCACACAGCCAGTGCAGCAAAACACATTCCCTGGGAGCTGACAAAATGTCCTCCCTTAGGAGCCAAGGGAGACAAATAATCTCACCAGTGTTCATTTTCCCTCACTTCTCAAAAATTAGCTGTTGGGTTTTTATCTCTATAGGTTTCTACTGAGATTGATTTTTTTTTTTTTTAAATAGTGATGATTTTGTTTATTTAAGAAAAATCTCTTGCAGAAGTCACTGTCACAGTTTGCACACTTGAAATGTTTTACTGCAATGTGATTTAATTGAACTTGGAGATGTTCAAAGAATTATTAAAGGTAGGTTGTTCCTATACTAGTACCTTAATTAACAAAATATTCATGAATCTCCAGTTTATTACAAATAAATTGTTGTGTTATGAATGTAAATTGGTAAGAGCCCTAGCACAGTAACATAGCTGTTACTGTTGCTGTCTCTAAAACACTTAGTGTTAGACTAAGAAAGAAATTTTAATTTTTTAAAATGCAATCTATTAGCATTTGGGCTAAAAGGATAATCTCTGTTACTAATTTATTATCAATGTACCTTTTCAAATAGCGCTACTGAAACAACAGTCACAGATGTTTCAGGAACAATGACTCTGAACTGATTCTAGTTGTAATGATTTTCTCTTGCTGCCAGAGGAGAGAGGGGGCTGTGTCACGAGATATTTAATTCAGCCATGGTTGATGAAAGAACGAGGGTGTTGGTGTTCCAGGCTTCTGTGAGGGTCAGGGAGTGACACTCTCTGTGAGCATTGGTCAGCTGGGGTCAGGTATGGACCATCCTGCCCAGCAGTGTGAGTGCTGCCACACCACAGTGAGAGCCCTGTGCAAACTTCAGTTATCCCCCTGTGGGGATCTCCATCTCTCCTGCACTCTCCAGCTGCTGCCAGTTCCTGTGGCTTATACCCAGGGAAGCTCTGTGGTGTGGAGCCTCAATCCGTGCTGGAGCAGGGAGTGGGATGCAGGGATTGGAAAGCAGGAGAGCAGGACTGTGTTCTTGCTTCAGCCACTGACTCACTGTGACTTCAGGCAAGTGTCTTGGTAGAGACTTGCCTGTTTCCTCCTATTTAACAAGGTTGATGGCAATCAAAATACTGCAAAATTTGTGGACACAGTGATTTATAAATAATTTTCTATGCTTGTTGGAAAAGTTGTAATTTCAGATGTAGACTAATTCTACTCGTAAGGGGGTTTTTTTAACCTTTTATACAGCAAATATCAATACCATAGAGTTATAAAAAACAAATTTTCCAGTGTGTGCTGTATCCTTTGTTAAAATGATTGTACCAGCTAGTTACCAGAAAATCCCAGCTTCAAGTCTTCATGACAATTAAAAAATGAATACTCAAGTGTTTTTTGGCAAGGCCTTTAAAATTTAGTCAATGGTAGGGAAAAAGTTGATCTGGGCAGAAAACACTTTTATTAAAGCAACTTGTACCTATTTCAAAGGACATAGCAACCAGTGCACTATCACAGGTATATTCATTTCTGTTGATAATCCTTTTCAAGCAGATCAGAAGTTGTCTGTGTTCTGTCTGTAAAAAGCTCAGCAGTGCTGAGTAGAATGTGTTTACTGAACAATCAATGGCAGTTGATTAAGTTCTGAACTACCAGCTTTTACACAAAGATTATTCTCAACAGATACTTCAACTTCTTGTACAGTTATGTCCCAAATATAGATTTTTACACATAAATGCCTTGCAGGTAAATATCACTTGGTACCTCTATAATGGGGCATAGCCTTCTGCATGAGTTCCATTTTGAAAATAATATACACCACTGAATGCTGTATTAAAAAATCAAAATTGCAGAAATTGATAATTGAAACCTTGGTATTTATTTTTATGTGAACCAAGTGAATTTCTTGGAAGAGAGCCTGGATTCTAAAAGCGATTTTGAGACATCTGATGTTATCTTAAAACCTGTTGATTATACAATGAATTCATGTTAAAACCAACATGGATGTTCTGGTTGAATACATCGTATTTTTTATTACAGCAGTAATTAATAAAACACAGCTGGAGTCCTGCTGGGTTTTAAAATCATAATGGTAGCTGGATTTTAGCTTTAATCTGTGTCCTGGTTTCAGCTGGGAATGAACTTTCTTCCTAGTAGCTGGTACAGGGCTGTGTTTTGGAGTCACTGAGAGAATTATGTTGGTAACAAACTGATGTTTTAGTTGTTGCTGAGTACTGCTTACTCTAAGTCAAGGATTTTCCAGTTTCCCATGCTCTGCCAGTGGGCAGGTGTACAATGAGCTGGGAGGAGCAGGGCTGGGACAGGTGACCCAAACTGGCCAAAGGGACATTCCATACCACAGAACACTATGCCAAGCACAGACATGGGGAAAGCTGGCCAAGTGCCACTGATTGCTGCTTGGGGACATTCTGGGCATTATTTGGGGTGGGTTGAGCAGCAGTAGTGTGCATCACATGTCTCTGCCGGGTTTTATTTCTCACTTTTTGTCATCTTGTTTTTCATTACAGTTGTAGTATTAGTATTTACTATATTTTATTTCAATTATTAAATTGTTCTTACTTCAACTCATGGATTTTGCCCTTTTTTTCCCACCTTCCTCCCCATCCCAGCAGGAAGTGGGGGTGGTGAATGAGCAGTTGCATGGTACCTAATTGCTGGATGGAGTTAAACTGTGACAGACTTTTTTGGTGCCCAATGTGGGGCACAAAGGGTGGAGATAACAACAGATCTGACCAGAGTGTCTAAAACAGATTTGTTACAAGCATTCATTATATTAATTTAATAGTCACTGGTCACAGTGTTGTTTGTTCTCAGAGTTGTTTTGCTTGTTCTCAGGTTTGTGTCATGACTTCCTTGGTGTCCAAGTTCCCTTTGTGCTGTTTATCACCTTTGGGGGCTGGGCTAAGGTTGATTCTGTTGTACTTTATTACACTGGCTTATGATATGATAGAATTGCTGGTTGTGAAACAAAGAAAAAACAATCACAAATGGGGGTTCTTCCAGGAAAACTGCTGCTCCAGTCTCCAGTGGGCAGTTCCCCACACAGAGAGGAAGAGCTGACCTTATTCCTGATCCTATGGAAAAATATTCAAACCCATTTTTACAAGAAGCAGTCCTAAGATCAGTACTAGAGATGCCCTGCCTTCAGCCAGGTGGAGGAGAGGGACAGTCAGGTTTGTGAGATTGTGTGGATCAGATGGCCTGGCACAACAGACCCACGGGAGTGGAAGGCTCTAGCACATACCTGTGCACAGTGTATCCTAATGCCATCAAGCTATAAAGGGGCAGATCCCATTTTCCTTTGTTTCCCATCCTGCTCAGCTGTGTGGTACTTCGCTGCCAGCTGGGGTTAAACCATGACAGGCTGTTTTCTTTTAAACAGTTCTGGTGCCACAGTAAAGCTCCAAAGAATGCCTGGTGAAAAAGGCTGCTGCTGAGAGCTGCATCCCTCTTCAGCCTGTCTGAAAAGGAAGGTGACATCTTCTCCAGGGCTGTCCTGTTCTGCTCACCCATCAGTGTGTGCTGGCACACACAGGAACACTCAGTGACTAACACTGGGGTGGGATCTGCCACCAAAGACCCCATGCCTGTTCAGTGTCCTGGGCTAAGCATTCCAGAAACATCAGACACAGCTGCTGCTCTACAGAGTTGTAATATGAGGTAAAATATGAGAATAAACCCATTTAAACCCAGCACTGTTACATACAGATGTGGTTAATGCACGTTTTCCTTGAAGTCTGCCCCACGGTATTGATGCAGGCAGCCAGTTGTGCATGGAGGCTACAGTCAGAACAGTATTAGTGGCCAGGTGCTGTAGACATGAGCCTGAGAATCAGTTTGCTGTTATAACAAGGAGGCCAGGAAAAGGCTCAGTGTGTGTAACATGTGACAGGAGCCAAGAGCCATCTTACTGCCCTTGCTTTGTATGGCTGCAGTCTGCCTACCTTCAAGGCAAAAGGCTCTACCTCCAATATAAGTAACTTAAATTACTGTTTTGTAGACTAATACCAAAATATGTGCATTGAATTGAGGTGGCTGATTTTTATTAAGTTGAACAATTGCAGATGGCAGATACAGAAAATCACTGGGATAGGGAAATAATCATGTCTCAGTCTTCTAGACCCTTGAAATCACCTGTAATTCTTTGTAATGAGAATAGAAAGCTTCTTACAGTTCAAAGGTGTAGGTTTTAATCATAAAGCTGTGATGGCACTGCGTGGATTACAGCTTGGGGAAGTTTCAAATTATTCTGGTTACAAACATCATACCTTGTATTACAGAAATTCTGAACTAAAAAATATCCATATAAAAATCACCTAGCTATGTCACTTCTCATTGCCCTCCCATTTCTTAACTCATATTCCTTAAAATGCCTTGATTTTAGTATATGTATCTCAGTACTTCTAATTAGTTAAAAAAAAAAATACAGAAGCCTAGCAGAAATTGCCCTTTAGGTGTCCTGGAAAGGCTCAGTTTATTCAGGCCTGCCAGGGTATGGTGGAGTACATGAGAAATTTTCAGATGTTCTTAGGCTGACCTGACTTTACTTCCCTTGTCACATAAAGCTGTCCTGTTCCCTCCCAGAGATACTGCCACATGGAAAACTGCTCCTAACAGTGCCTTGGACTGGGTGTAGTAACTTGTTAACCTCTTGTGTAATGCAGGAAGGATGAAAAATGTAATAGAAGGTGAACACCCTTCTCTGCAACCTATTAACAACCATCTTCTGATATCGGTGCTGTGTCACTGCAGGTTACATTGCTCAGACACCTACAGGAGGACTCACACTGTTTACTTCCTCTGTGCTTCTTTCAGTGCAGAAAAAAAACATTATGGGCTGATAAAGACATTCCAACTGTATCAGCTGAACAGCACAACAGGAGCAGCCCACTGGATGTACCTCTGGATGCCTACAGAGTGGCATTAAATCTCCTTGTGCAGGACAGTTCATGGGACTTCGTTTTCTCTCTAACATAGGGTCAGTTTGCAAGCAAAGGGCCATAGCTGTAACCACCCTATGGCTGTTCCATCAGTATCTGATGATTTGGTGGTTTCACTTTCTAGAGCACAAAGTAGCCAACAAAAAGATGTGGAGGTCAGAAAGACATGTCCAGGCCAAGCTGCCCCAGGTTATTGTTATCCTTCATAAAGCTTTGGGCCTCTTCCTCAGAAAGTGCTCTAAGTGGAAGTTCTCAGCAAGAGGATTACACTAAATGGATTCTGCTTTGACCGAACATGAGACTTGTCTGCTCAAGAAGAGAGCTCAGGTCAGTGTAAACCAGCTCAGTGTTATTCAGTTACGCTCTTGACACAGTTGGATTTAAAAAAAAAAATCACTGCCTCGTTTTCCTGGGGTTCACATGAGAAGATCAAACATGATTGGCTCGCACAACAGAACACGGCAAGTGTGTCAGCCTTAAAATAAATTAACAAGTCATCATGTTACCGTGGTCACAGTGATTATGCTGTGTGCACACTGCACAATGAAATTTCCTTCTCGTCTGTGTCGCTGAGTGCACGTGTCACGCTCACAAACAGCAGAGCTGGGTATCCCTGCTCCGACCTGCGGCTCCCTCCTGCGGGGAGCTGTGCAAAACGGAACATGTAACAAGCCCTATCCGGGTAACTTACCCTGAATATGTACAAATACACTTTCTGGTGACCTCATGCTGCCTCTTGCTTTATAGAACATCTGGTTTTGCTCAGAAATGGAGAGGGTGAGATTCAGACAGCACACACACACCACACAAGTGCCCATCTCCATCTGCAGGCAGGCTCAGGCGTGTGGGTATGGGTGTAATTGGGGCAGTCTGGCTGTGTCCTGAGGTATGTGCCTGCCTACTGCAGTGAGCCCTGTTTGGAGAAGTAACTCAGTCTAGTCAGACCATGGTGGCCAAGAGCTCTGGGTAAGGTAACTTCAGATTCAGCAGTTCAGCATAGCCATGGAAGCACTCTAGAAACCAATACGGAAGACCACACTGCAGCTCCCACTAAAATCAGTAACACTAGACTTAAAACTTAAATGGCAGGAGGAAGACACTCCTTTTCTCAGGTACAGTTTCACCTTAGGAGTGATCTTAAATTGGAAAAAAAAAAACCCCACAAGTAGCATGCATGCTGTTAATAGCAGCAATATGCATTTTATGGGTTTTTTAATATATTTCATTATCATATGGCATCAATATCACTAGATCATCTTGTTATCTACCCTGCTCAGAAGCAGTCAAGTATGATTTTCCATACCTTATACAACAGGAATTCATAATGTAGAGCAATTTAGTAAGTTAGGGAGTCAAATCACAAGCCAGTCAAAAAACGAAACACAGAGTGCGCCCCCAACCACTCAAAAACCCCACTAAGAGACCCTGCATTACAAAAAACCTGCAAGGTCTGCAGGTGTTAGGGAAAAACAAGCCACTTAAAAAATCCTCTTTCTGTCCTGAGGAATCTCCAGCATGCACAGCTCATCTCTCAGATTATTGTTACATGTCGCAATAATTCTCCAGGTCTAACCTGTGTCTTCAGCTGGCAGGAGGGCTGTCACAGCATGTTACAGTGATGGCAATTAGCTAACTCAATCCAAGAGATTTCCAGGTTTGGCTTTGCCTCCCTTGCTGTGGTTACATGGACTGGGCTGGTGTGCAGTGTTCATGGCTATTCACTGGCCACTTTGCATCCATCCCCAGTTTGAAAATTCTGCTTTTTGGTAGGATTCAAGGTATCCAGGCAACTACTGTCTCCAAAGATAGCTGAATTCAGCTATATTCCCATACACTTGGTATCAAGCTCTTAATTTTACTGTTTCATAACTCCAGCAAAATTGCATACTACACAGGACAGGCCTGATTTTCCTCACCAAATACAACTTAACTCCTCACACTCCCATCTAAGCTTTGCTCTGATTTTCAGCAAAGTAAGCAAGAAACGATTCAGACCCTTTTCTATAAAAACACATACAGAAACTGTGGACATCCATGATGAGGAACGGCTTTTTGAAGTCTTAATTTCTCTGTGGTGTGTGCAGTCATACCAGTCATGTAATGTAAATACAGAAGCCTACTTTAATAGCTCCGAGCTCAGCAGGAGACGAGAGAAGAAGATCAGATCTCAAACCTTTGTCCTTCACAACAGCAGTTTGCCACCACTGTGAGTTTTATCAGCAAATATTCTGCTTCCCCAAACTTCCCCGGCTGCCAAAAGCCTGCAGTCGGTAGAATAAGCTTTCCTGGGAAAAAAACAACTGTCTGGGATAGTGGTATAAACCATGGTTTAACCACTTCAGCCCCTTTTGCTAGTACAGCTATGCTACTGCAGGAAGAGATACATCTGTCCACAGCTCCCCAAAGGGGAGCACAGCCTGGAGCAGGGAAATCAGGGAAATCTTACAGGTGTGGAGGTGCTCCTGTACGAAGATGTCTGTAAAGCTGCTGCCCCGAGGCTTCACCTTCCCCAGGTCTCCGTGGCTGCTCAGCAAACGATTTTGCCTCTTCTGCGAATCCATCCTGGAAAGCCTGGGGGATTTTGCCATCTCGCCCTTTCCATGTTCAGGCCCTTGGGAACGGCGGCCACACGACCCTGAGAGCCCGGCGGGGCCAGGCTAGCGCTCACACCGGGCGCTCGAAAAGTGTTTTGACCTTTTGATACTGACGAAATAGGAACACCTAGAGAGTTTTCCCGACAGAACAGCGGGTCCCGGGGTGAGGAGCCGCGGGGACCCCGCACCCCCACCGCATCCCCTCCGAGCCCACCCCGTAGCAGCCTCCAGGGGGCTGGGGGGCACTCCCTCCCCTTCTCTATTTGGGCCGAGCCCCCGCCACGGTGCTCGCC